>OZ025241.1:15209217-15326717 GCA_964019155.1 Osedax fenrisi
GTGTTATTATACAAGTAAATGTTTCAGTGTTTGTAGTAGTAGTAGTAGTAGTAGTAGTAGTAGTAGTAGTAGTAGTAGTAGTAGTAGTAGTAGTAGTAGTAGTAGTAGTAGTAGTAGTAGTAGTAGTAGTAGTAGTAGTAGTAGTAGTAGTAGTAGTAGTAGTAGTAGTAGTAGTAGTAGTAGTAGTAGTAGTAGTAGTAGTAGTAGTAGTAGTAGTAGTAGTAGTAGTAGTAGTAGTAGTAGTAGTAGTAGTAGTAGTAGTAGTAGTAGTAGTAGTAGTAGTAGTAGTAGTAGTAGTAGTAGTAGTAGTAGTAGTAGTAGTAGTAGTAGTAGTAGTAGTAGTAGTAGTAGTAGTAGTAGTAGTAGTAGTAGTAGTAGTAGTAGTAGTAGTAGTAGTAGTAGTAGTAGTAGTAGTAGTAGTAGTAGTAGTAGTAGTAGTAGTGGTGAGAGAGAGAATATAAGTGAAAAACAGGAGATTATGGTGAAAAAAAGATGTACAAAATAACTAGTAGTAGTAGAAGTGATAGTAATACTATTTGCATTGTTAGTGTATTGATATGGCTTTGTATACTTAGGGGATATAAGTATTAAAATAATAATAGATATTAGTTAAAATATACATAGGTAGTAATAGTTTAATTAGGCTAGTATTTAGTTTATAATAGAATGATAGTTGATGAGTACAGTAGGGCAATAGTATGTGGGTTAATATGATTTGTATATAAATAGGGGTAAAGTAGAAGGCGTAAGGTATACAGGGGTAATGGTTACATGTGATATAGGAGCACCTAGACGTAAGGATATAGGGGATAATTAATATAACACTCGCAAACGTAAATACAAGTTGACAGGTTTCTTATATAAAACTATATAAAGGCTATATATATATATGTATAAATATATATGTATAAATATAAATATATATTTAAAATAAACACAGTGACGGGTGTGAAGTCAAACATTGTACCTAATCATTATATCACTTATACACACGAGGAATACTCTGTGTTAACATAGTAGTAGTGGTTACAGTGGTGGTAGTGGTAGTGGTAGTAAGTTAAGGAGTAGTGGTGGTGGTGGTGGTAGTGATAATGGTGATGGATAATCCGCTAGATAATACCATGAGACACTGGTCAATATATATAGAGAAAGAAAGAGAGAGAGAGAGAGAGAGAGAGATAGAGAGAGAGAGAGAGAGATAGAGAAAGAGAGATAGAGAGAGAGAGAGAGAGAGAGATATATAAAGAGGAAGAGAGAAAGATAGATAAAGAGGAAGAGATAGAGATAGCTTTGTAGGGTAAGGTCAAGGTTCGTCAGACATATTACTGCACAACACTGACCTGGTCAATTCCTCCTGCATGTTGCTAGGCTCTTTACTGTAGAACTTCACTCGAAGTCGGAATGTGTAGGGAATACCACCTGGTGGTGAATGCCGGTATTACAAGTTAGGTTATCATTGGGGTAGAGGTTAATGTACGAGAGAATGGAAGAGAGGGAGGGAGGGAGGGAGGGGTGAAGGAGGGAGGGGTGGGGAGGGAGTGAGGGATGAGGAAGAGAGGGAGGGAGGAGGGAGGGAGGGAGGTAGGGAGGGAGGAGGGAGTTACTAATACATCGTAGCATATAGTCCGCTGCATGAAATATAAACGCATAGAGGCGGCACTCACGTATACATTTAATACATATTATTAATCATCGATGCGGCGAGATGTAGAGATATAATCAGATAGAGGTATACGGCAGTGCTGCTACGTACAGGAGAACGTGATCATCATGTGCACTGTGTGCGCGATAGTTTCTAGGCTGATGAACACATCACACAGAAGGACATTTATCGGGGTACTGTTTTATAACGTGACATAAAATATTGATAGAGGGCACGTCGGTTATACACCGATCATAAACACAGATGATAGAGGTAGCGATGGTGGTGGTGCAGCATTACAGCTACAACCCACATAGTAGTGGTTTAGCGCTATAGAAGTAGACCTCAGTAGTAGTAATGATGGTGATGGTGGTGGGGGCAATAGGGGTAGTGGTGGTGATAGTGGTGGTATCAATAGTAGGTTTCATAACTCTACATATAGTCTTCAGTAGTGGTGGCAGTGGTGACAGAGGTGGGGCAATAGGGGCAGCGGGGGCAATGGTGAGGGCAGTGGTATAAGAATAGCCTACTACCTCTCGCCAACAGACAGGTTATGTAAACAATACTAGCAGCATAAGTACACATTGCTATGTATATATATAGCACAGCAGTGGGTGGATACAATGTGTTGAAAGGGAGGTGTAACATGTTGTGGTATGAATAGGCATGGAACCTTATTAACGGGGTAATAGGGTTGTACCCCGCTCCCTCCCACTTTAAACATACAGGGGAAGGAATTACTTTATACCCCATTGAAATATTCACACATACTTTTTTATTTCAATGTAAATGTTTGATTCCGTTGGTTCCTTCGCTGACATATTATTATAGTGATCATATAGCTAGGGGTATTCAGTTTAATGTAGGTGTGTCAATGTATAGGTATTAGGCATAGTGCAGGCACCTTAGATGAGCTAATTACTGAGTTGATGCAAAAAGATTATAGACTAATACGCAAAGATAATAAGGAACTAACGAGGGACTTGTTTCTTCAAGGTTTTCGATTGATCTAGCCAGTGCTAAACAAAGAAAGTAGAAATTAGAGACAATGTGATATGTATCTCTATTGTTATTACTAAACAAATACAGTGATTTAAATAGATTCAGCCATATCCTGTTTAAACATCTATAAATACATTCATTCTATAATTACCAGATATATTCACATGCTAATAATGAGCTATACAGTATATAGTATAAACTAATAACAAAGGGTTTTACTAATACTATATATATATATATATATACAGTGTATATAATATATACTATACTATATATAGTATATGTGTATATTATACACACACTTATACACACCTACATCAATATACCCACACCAACACCAACACCAACACATACACTAATACCAACACACACATCAACACACACACACACACCAACACACACCAACACACACACACACACACACACACACACACTTACATATTCCTACATAGTTTACTGTGCTAAAGATACTGTTCTGTAATTCTTATCTCAAACACTTCAATGTACATAGGTGCACATTGTACATTAAGGGTAGAATACTATATAACAGTTATAGATAGGTTTATAATGCTGGTAGTAGTAGTAGTAGTGTGGGTAGTAGTAGTAGTAGTAGTGTGGGTAGTAGTAGTAGTAGTAGTAGTAGTAGTAGTAGTAGTAGTAGTAGTAGTAGTAGTAGTAGTAGTAGTAGTAGTAGTAGTAGTAGTAGTAGTAGTAGTAGTAGTAGTAGTAGTAGTAGTGTGGGTAGTAGTAGTAGTAGTAGTAGTAGTAGTAGTAGTAGTAGTAGTAGTAGTAGTAGTAGTAGTAGTAGTAGTAGTAGTAGTAGTAGTAGTAGTAGTAGTAGTAGTAGTAGTAGTAGTAGTAGTAGTAGTAGTAGTAGTAGTAGTAGTAGTAGTAGTAGTAGTAGTAGTAGTAGTAGTAGTAGTAGTAGTAGTAGTAGTAGTAGTAGTAGTAGTAGTAGTAGTAGTAGTAGTAGTAGTAGTAGTAGTAGTAGTAGTAGTAGTAGTAGTAGTAGTAGTAGTAGTAGTAGTAGTAGTAGTAGTACAAGGTGGAACATGATAATATGGGTGTGAGTATGTGTGTGAAGGTATTTAATGATGATTGCATAGGAACGCGAGTAGATAATTAGGTATATAGGTCACTAGTCATAGTGTGACTCACGCCTTCTAGTGACTCATCTCTACTATGTTGTTCTCACCGGTGACTCACACACACACACATAGTTAATGATGAGGTAACATGAAGTAGTGGTTACAGCTGTCATAGTATTAGTGTTGTGTGTATGTGGTAATGATGGTTAATTAGTGGGGCTAGTGATAGTGGGGGTAGTGATAGGGGTGGTGGTAGGGGTGCTGGTCATGTATTGACTACTTGTGGACGTGGTGGATGACGATGGTAGTAGGAGAAGAAGATGATATGGTGACAACGGGGTGACTGGGTACAGAGATGAGGGGTTATTAGGGGTGTAATAACATGTCGAATGTGAAGGGAGGAGAGGGTGATTAGGGGTGATGTATCGGGTGGCTAAGATGGAGCGACGGAGAGGAGGGTAAACTGGGTGATAATGAGGGTAGCATGGAATAGGGGTGGAATGTTGTACAGGGTACAAACGGGTACATAAGGTGGATCGTAGATGTGAACGCTATGGAAGTGATGTGATAGGCTATATCGTAGGGCTACGGATAGGGTAGGGATAGGTTAGCTTAAAATGAAGGTTACATAGTAGAAAGGGGTGTAGTAGGGCAATATTGTATACAATTGTGGACAAGTGAGGTTGTGAGGTGATAAGAATGAGAATGATATACTATAGTATACTGGGGTAAGTAAGGGTAGGCATACACACACACTCACACACTCACACACACCACACACTACACACTCGCTACTAACCGTAACATTCTCAGAGTCAGTGTATTGTAGGCCGAAGTAGTCAATCTCTATGAGGTCTAGATGGTAGAATACCTTGTCGTATAGGTCTTGTGCTAGACATCGCTTCTATAAGGGGGCAGGGGGAGGAGTTAGGGGAAGGGCAGTATAGGTATAGGCAGGTATAGGTTATACACAACTTATAATATAGGTCTTGCACTAGGCAAATGTGGGTAGGGTTTATAGGGGAGGGTGCAGCACTACAATGGAAACAGGTACTGATACACCCTGCCCCATGGAGCAACGGGAGTGGGGGCAATGAGGGTATATATCATACGGTGAACCACTACAAGGTATGCAAACATCGATATCATATTCAGACTAAACACACACACACATGCACACACACACGCACGCACACGCACACACACACGCTCACACACATGTATGCGCATATGTCTGTAGGTAGTTTAATACCTATATTAATATGATATATGTACTGCGCGCGTGTGTGTGTGTGTGTGTGTGTGTGTGTGTGTGTGTGTGTGTGCGTGTGTGTGTGTTATACAATATACATGTATGCATGATTAATATGCTTATTGTTTATGTACGGGGCGCTGGTGGTCGGGTGGGGGTATTCATAGAAATGTAGGCCGCGGTACATCTAAGATAGGGGAAGATGAAGAGGCAGAGGGGAGGCAGGGAGGCAGGGAGGGAGGGAGGGAGTTATGAATTATTGCCACGAGAGAGGGAGAGAGAAGGAGGGAGAGATACCCTCAGGTAGATCTATTACCTAGGCATTACATGATGTGTGGCTATATCTGATGAGATATTGATACAATGATTCTAATGCGGATGTGGATACAAGGATTATAATGCAGCATTAATAAGCTGTTTGGACAACAATAATAGAAGAGCGAGGCGGAGATACGATAATGATAAAATATAGAGTA
The DNA here is from genome assembly GCA_964019155.1 of Osedax fenrisi. Classification (NCBI taxonomy): domain Eukaryota; kingdom Metazoa; phylum Annelida; class Polychaeta; order Sabellida; family Siboglinidae; genus Osedax; species Osedax fenrisi. The sequence continues at coordinate 15,214,678 of OZ025241.1, forward strand.
GGCATGCGCACAAAAACAATATATTAATATATCGCCAGAACCTCGATCATGAATATATGAATGCAATTAACAATGGGTTATGTTGATGCGCATGAACACAGTGAAGCTATGCACTATGTGTGTGGGTGATGCATAGAGCTAGAGAGAAAGCGCTATGGCTCCATTTCTCTCTAACTCTATGGGGTGATGTATCAGCATTAATAATACTCCAGCACTCCCTGTGTAGCGGTGTATTTGTTTGTTGTACATGCGCTAATAGTAAACAATGGTAATTATGTAATATAAATAAGCATGGGATATAGTAGGGAGGGTGGGGACGAGACGGGGTGGGGGTGGGGAGAGCGGATGAGCAATAAAGATTATTATGCAATAAACATTATGATGTAATTAATTAGCATTGCTGAGATTGGTGGTGGTAATTTATTGATAGATAAGAGGTTCTGATAGCAACACAGTTGTTCCCTACTACACAGGCTATAGAGATACTATAACTACTATGTACAGTGTATAATATACAGTGTATAGTATATAATATAGAGTGTATACTATGGAATGTTTAGTGTATAGGAGGTTTATACCTTATACAATATTATACTGGGAATCATTAGCATATATGGTATGTGTATGTGTATGCATGTAGACATGCATATTTTAAATCTTATCTTGAAATTAATATGCTTGTATACATGCGTTTATTAATGGGAATATGTGTATGAATGTGTGTATGTATGTGTGTGTATATATTTATATAATTTAATATTTTCATATTTTAGATATTTACATAATATTATAGACTATGAACCACGATATTATCACACACACAAGAACTATTACATCACCTAGTGTTGACGAGCAACGCAATGTCACATGACATCATTACGGCAACAATAGATTATGATGTAACATCGTGTACAGATACTATTACGCTATACAGAGCATTATGACCCTCTGCATTTAGAGAAGCGGCTCGATATCTTGTACAAATATAATAATTCGAGTACTTAGTGAATGTAAAGTAAATATTACGTAATAGACAATAGCCTGCATTGTCTTCTTACTAGAATGTTAGGTAATGCACAGTACACCCTTGCTATGCCAGCCGTCTCTCCTGCAGGGACCGGTCTCTTTGGGCGGTATATCGAGGATGGCGGTATATCGAGGATGGCGGTATGTAAAGTATGGCGGTATATCAAGGATGGCGGTATAAACATGTAATAGATAAGTTGGGTATATCCCTTCCAGATAATAATGGTTGGTAGTACATCAAAGGGCGGTATGTGAAAGGTACCATGAAACAGTGTAGAGGTAATATGAACATTGTGCCGGAATGTACAACATATATACATGTATACTGTGTGTATATTGTACACTGTGTGTGTGTGTGTGTGTGTGTGTGTGTGTGTGTGTGTGTGTGTGTATGTGTAACAAATGAATAATTAATGATCCATCAATAAATTGGTTTTTTCATTTTTAAATACATACATTATTGACACACATCTTGCATTGTGTTATTATGTAAGATAATTAATCAAGAGTATTACATCACCAACAGGTTTCTTTATTATAACAAGAATTCACATAAATATTATATATATATATATATAATATATAGTTTATTACATAACTAGAAAATAGATTTCATGAGTAAATAAAAAATCTAAATTTACTTGAAATCAAATAAACTCAGTGACAATGGTATTAGTTCTCGGTAGCATTAAGGACATCATTAAGGACATCTGATTGAGGTCACCTGTGTACGTATTCACACTGACACACACACACAGCTTGTGAGGGTGATGTATAGATGATGAGAGAGAGAGAGAGAGAGAGGCAGGCCAGGCTGCAGCATTGTATGTTATAATTACTAACAATTGCTACACTTGCTAGATACTTCACACCTGATACACGCACACAAACTAGCACTCGTGTGCGTGTGTGTGTGTGTATGTGTGTGTGTGTGCATGTGTGTGTGTGTGGTATCACAATGAATTATAACACACACAAATTAGTATAATATATCACATCAGACATTGTATCTGGGAGAAGACTGAATCACTCTATAGATATAAGTGTAATGTACAGCGTACACACATACACAAGCGCATGCTTACACACACACACACACACGCGTACACACACACACACATACACACGCATGCATAGACCATCGATGTAAATAAAAGTACTTTTACTTTTACTTTACTTTTATTTACATCGATGGATTAGACATGCATATAGTATGTCTGGCAATAGAGTATCTCCATCAGTATTATGTTTAACATGAAGGGAGGAGGAGGAGGAGGAGGAGGTATTACATTGAAGTTCATCATCACATGATCATCACATGTTGATAATGGCTGCAATGTCTATAATAATAATGATGAATACAGTGTGCTAGATGCACTTATACAGCTAATCTAAACTGTCACCGTGTATTAGCTACACTAATTACGTAGTGACCAGACCTTACTGGTCAGTTGTGGTCAACAGCAGTCTACGTAGCCGTCATGTCCCTGGCACATATGTTGGTGATGTCGATACAGGTATATTTAGGTACATTCAGGTACATTTATGTACATTCAGGTACATTTATCTTAGTCACTTAGCACACTCTACACTACATTCATCATAACACATCTCACTACTACAGCACTTGATGAGTGTATAATGATAACTACAGGTTACCAGTGTATATAGCATAGAGTATAAGATAAGCCGAGAAGATTGTAATGGGGATTATGAAGACATACAGAATACATAGTGGTATGTGAGTGTTACTAATAATAATATATCATATAATATCATATCACAGTAAAATATATGTAATGTGTATATGTACGTCGTACATTATACATCTACATAGTGGTACGAGAGATATATCTTGTGGTACTAGAGGGTATACTCTGCTATACAAAAGGGGATACATTAACAATAGGCTCTGGTGTAGCGGTAACTGTCGTTGTTGTTGTTGTTGTTGTTATGTTGTTGTGTGCACACCGGTGCCACCACTGTCGCCGCTATTAGATAACATGTCTGTACGTCCCCCCCCGGTCTATTGTTATGACGGCGACGGTGGTGGTGTCATTAGTTCAGAGGCGCACACGCATACACCGACGAACGCACGCAGACATCGATGGGTTATTAAAGCGAGATAGGGGGGCGGGGCGGGGTGGGTGGAGCGAGATCTCCGATCGATACATACATACATATCGGTGTACGCGTGTACAGCTGGTACCTGTATTGAATTATCGGTAGGGCGATCTCGGTTTAGAATAACACTGAATTAGAGTTGATATGCCTTCTCACGATTCAGTGAAATGTAATCTATATATATATACGGATATATACATAATTATTGAATGGATGAGATACCACTTATGTATAAGCTTATTAGAATAGCGTTATACGTCGGTGCGCGTGTATCAGACACTGTTGTGTGCGCACAGATAGGATGTAGGCGCGCACACACACGCGAACACACGCGCATCGTTATTGCTAGTACCGATGCGCATAATAGCACGCACAATGCGTCGCACATTAAGTTGTACAGTTCGATATAACATAAGACCCGTACTACTACTACAACACGACGTGTGCAATTATACCCCGGTGATTATATACAATTATGTAATAGAGCGCATAGCTAGGGGTGGTATATATGTAGGCTATGCATATAGGTTATCTGTATAGGATATAGTTTATATGAATTGTATAAGAAAATCATTTTGATATAGGTGAACAAAACATTATATACATATATTCACACACACACACCCACACTCACAAGCAAACACACGCACACCCACACATACACACACACAGTATGGGTCCCACACCCGCAGATACACACACACACACACACACACACACACACACACACACACAATCACACACACACACACACGAATACCTATGTAGACGTTGATGCGAGATAACACACGTTATCCGACATTCTACGTTTACATCTACAACATGTCTCCTCGAGTAACGTAGCATATGAACACACACACACACCCACACACACACACACACCCAGTCTGATACTATACTACTATAGTTGTAGCGAAGTGAGGGTATCCATTAGGGCATAGCTATCCCGTGTGTTAGGGTAAGTAATGCACACACACACACGTATACATATATATACATACACGTATAATGTAAACACTCGGGTAGATGATACAGTATACTATCTAATGTTAATGGGGCGCAAATATTAAACCTTTAAATGCGCACTTAAATACACTATCTTACATAACTTAGGGCTGGTATATATCTATACCTACTTACTCTCATAGACATACTCATAACTATAGGCTATTAATTACATCGCAATTACACGCGAGATAACGAGCCTGTTGGCTGACAATTAATGAAGTTATACAAAAGGACATGGGTTATACTGTAAAGGACATTATATGCGTCATAGGTGTCATTATGGATGGGGCTCGTGATGTAGCCCCCTCTATAGTGTGTATCCTACATAACCTAGTGTTGTATATATATGGGTGAAAGACTTAACAAGACATACTTTTTCATTCACCCAGGTTTTATGTAGGAGCGCTGGAACGATTTTGTATGTAGGGGGGACCAACCAATCAAAATACATGTTGTGGTAAAAGTAGGGGGGACCAATACATAGGAGGTCCCCCTAGATTTTAAAGTGGGGGGGGGGGCATATCTCCACATCCCCCCTTTTGCAGCGCCCCTAGTTTTATGCCAAATATAATGTTATTATTATTATATATATTTACTATAGGGGATATACAATAGTATTTTTATACTGTAACACCATCATAACTCATGTAATTTTCTAAATATAGATTTATATAATATTATACTTCCCTGAAAACCTCATTAAATTATGGTTTGGGTATTAATGTTTAGTGATACATATTAATAGCTTATATAATATATAAGTACACTACTATTAGTGTAATAATGGTATACTAATATATGGTATATATATATATATATATATATATATATATATAATACTATATTATATAGTATATATATATACTAATTATAATAAACAAATTTATATATTATATATATGATATATAGTATATGATATACTATATGTAATATGGAATATTACATATTACATATAGTATATCTTATACTATATGATATACAATTATGATAATGATGATGATTTATATTATGTAATCTATAACGAATATTATGATAATGATTATTATATATATGATTTATGATTATTATATATAATATTATTTATATATATATATATATATATATTTCATATTTAATATGATATTATGATTATAATAAATTATTATTATTAATTAACATTAATATATTAAATATATGAAAATATAATTTGTATTAGTAATTCATTATATAGATCATATATGATCTATATAATATATTATACCTTATTGACACCATATAAATAATAGAAATAGGATAAGTAGTCTTATTTTAAATAAATTAATCCATACTTGTAATTTACCTTTATCCATATAATTATTATAATAATAATTATATTATTAATTTTAATAATTAAAGGTAAATTACAGGTATAGATTAATATTCTTACCAATAAACATCATATATTTACGTACATCAAATAAATTATTAAAACTATATAACACATATATACCACTAAAGTGATTATGATAAATATTTAATTTATTATTTAATTAGACGAATAAAATAAAACTCACAGGTAAATCCAACGAAATGTCTGTTCCATCAAGTAATAATACCTGGCAAACTATAATATTTTTATTTGTAGGTTGTTTCGTATATGCAGAACTCGATCCTCGATTATTCCCATAACGTTTACTAAAGAATCGCATTAACCGTGACATTGTGTATGTATGTATTATTTATAATAGTTTATTTATATTGTAATCACACATTTAACTAAGTATAAAAGCTGCATCTTCCATTTAAATTTATAACTATACAAAATACTTTATGATTCACAAGCTACTATTCATGCGGAAGTCTGTGCGTGTGTTTTGATTGGCGAATACAGATGATTCTCAACCAATCCTAGTACATAGAGTGTTGACAGCTGTGTAATAATTCAATGTAAATAAATTTAAAATAATATTTTTAATAATGTTGTCGTAATATTTTAATAATTTTAAATGGCATTCCTAAATACCGATGATAAGGATGAATTTGATTATCTATTTAAAATAGTATTAATCGGAGATGCAGGAATTGGTAAAACGAGTTTAGTACAACGTTTTAAAACGGGGTCATTTTCTGAAAAGCATGGAAATACGATAGGTGTTGATTTCACTATGAAGACTCTAATTATTGACGGCTATACTGTAAAGGTTAGCAACCGGTATTTGCATAATTGAAATCAGATATGATTCTTCTAATACACGCTAACTATTCCTATTATATATCATCATGGATATCTTTAGAAATCAATAATTATAATAAATTATATAATACTTATTAAATATTATTTAAAATAATGATTATATTTAAACTTTTCAATGACGTTCTTATTAATTTAATAATAAAATAAGTTATTTCTAATAGTGTTTGTATACTTTTATTTAAATAAGTTGTATACTACTTGTTTAGTATAATTATTATATTATGTATAATAATAATTATAATAATTATACTAAGTATACACTTTTTAATAATATAATTTAAAATATTTGATGGTATGAGAATTATAATTACTAGGCTATAGTTGCACATTAGAATATCGTTATCAATAGTCGACTATTGTTTATAAAGTTATTTTAATTTAAAAAATGATTAGGAAGACGCCGGTATCGTGTACCTCTTTGTAAATAGTTATGTAACGAATACATCAATACACCTACGTATTATGTTGTACATTATTTATGTAGATGTATAGAACTTATGTATATATTATGTAAAATAAAAATCAATATCTATATATATATATATATATATATATATATCTGCTTATATAATTACCCTTGTGTGAAAACCTAACTCTGATAATAATATATATATATATATATATATATATATATCGATACTCAAGCTAACAATATAGTATTTACTTAAAAATAATGGATTCATTATACTCTATATATATATACTAAACAAATCGTGATTTCTACTAGAAATGTCAACAACCATTGAAGTGGGCATTGTGCATACGTAGCCATTTGTTATAAGCATATATTTAATGTCGCGCATAAATGAATACAGCTATTATTACACCAAATGTGATACTAATTAGGTTAACAAATATAGACTGACTGTATTCATATATATATATGAAGTATACTGAGTATCATTGATGCGTGAAATTAAAATATAAGCCTCTAACAAACGGTTACGTGTGCACAATGCCCACTTCGAATGGTTGTTGACATTTCTAGTAGCAATTACGATTCGTTCGGTAACCTTTTTAAATACATAAATTTCATATAATTATTATAACGTTTATACAAAGACTATACATCTGAATTATCTATTTATTCTTGTATAATCTATGTAGTTATATTGAAACTATAACCCAACCCTAAACCAAATGGTGGTGAAATGATGGTGAAATAAATGTTTTAATTACCATAGCTAAATGTGAACACTTCTCTCAGTGCATATAAATAAACATAAAATTAAAAACAAATACATTTACTCGAATAATATTATATATAAAAAGGGGATTATGGAAACAGCTAAAAATCATAGATCTAGAGATAATTTTCCTCTAGCTCTATGAATAAAATAGACAAAACTTAGATAGAGGAAGGAATTAGAGTTAGTGGTACACGACTCGTAGAACAGATTTAATAATGGAAGTAATTCCATAATCATTGGACAATGTATATGCATTTCAGGAATTTGAGGGATGATGGAGAAACGCAAAACATTCCATTCCTAATATAACAAATTACGATTTCAATTTATATATATGCGATATATAGTTATCACAAAGATTACCAGTAGGAAAGTAATGTTAATCTAATATAGTATAAATAATGTTATGTTTGCATCGTAAGTAAAAATACATTTCATTTTTATATTTCGCATTTAGATTTATAATCGAAATTACAGATATAATATCTATTTATCATTTTATTAAAAATAAACGTTAATTATTGATAATAAGTCACTGTTAAAGTTTGACTATTTATGTGATTTTATAAAAATTGAGACAAACTATAATACAATTATTTAAATTGAAATTTAAAATTTTCTTTTGAAATTATGTTTACATTTTGAATTATAATTCATTGATTACAATCGGATTACTGTTGTGAATTAAAAGGTCATTAAAAGGTAATTTCCAATATATCCTAGTTAAATATGTCCTACTAATCACCTTTAGTTGATATTGAGTGATGTTGTTATGTATTATATGTATAGAGTCTATACTATATACAATTACGTATTATCATATTGTATATTGGGTAACATACATTGGGACTATAATAATTAAATAATATTATCTATAGATATTAGTATTATTATTATTATTAATAAATATATATATAGGTATATAAAATATTAATATTTCACAATACACTCACTTTAATAACAATTTTGAGTTTATAAATTGGATTTTATGTATAATATTTTATGTATACCCATAATATTAGTAATATAAGTCATCATTTGTATGACTATTACTAATATTATGTATATATCAAATTATATTTATGTTTACTGATTTTATCAATTCAAAATTGTTATTAAAATGTGAAATATATATATATAAATATATATATATATATATATATATATATATATATATATAATATATTATATATATATATATTATGTATGTTTATTAATGATTATGGTAACATTCTTGATAGTCAATTATTATAGGTGTGCCCATCCCTCATAGGTCATAAAACAGTACAATATAGATAATAATGAACGAGAACAATAAATACAAAATAAATAAAACAAAATGATAAATTAAACACATTATTAAAAAATAATATTACTAAATAGTAATATAATATTATTTAAATAATATATTTAAATATAATATTATAGATTATGTTAATATATTATATAACTAAATTCATCCGAAGTGACTTCCAAAATGACCTACTACCAAATCACCTGCATTCGTAATAATAATGTGTATAGGTTAAATATAATTAATTAACTGAAAGAGATTATATAATTATTAGTTGGTAAAATTAGTTCATTTTTGAAATAAATTAATATATATTTTATATATATATATATATATATATATATATGTATATATAAATTATACATATGAAATTCAATATATAATTAAATAGATAATATGCTATAACTTTTATTATCATTTATTTATTATTATTTATTATATAATATTTATATATATATAATATATTATATATATATATATATAGACAATTATGCAAGTCTATCCAAAAGTTTCAATTAGATTCCAGAATATTTATATAATTAGTTATTGTTTAAGCAATACCTACCCTATAAGAAGTACGGGATCTATTTCTCATAATTTAATAACATAATTAAGATATTACTTATTAATTGAATATATTTATAGATTCATTAATGTGGAATATAATAAAAAGTAGTTGTAATATATCAACAATTTGTATGATAATTCGACATAGATCGATTAAGGGCACATATTTGCTGAAAATAAAATACGTCGTAACATACACGATTTCAATTATAAGCGAAAGTTAGCGTATCAATTTATAATTATGAAATCACGCTTTCGAATTCATACGAGAAATTATACTATGTTATAATAGTTTATAGTATACTTGTAAACGTTAAAACGATGCTTCGAAGAGACCTAATTAAATATCAGATTCACATAGGACGAGTTTCAGATCGTGTTTATTTACATGTGTTCGTAGAATAGTTCTATTGTGAAATATATCACCACTATAGTCGACTTCACACTATACAATTAGATCGGGGCATATTCTAATCATATTATACCTCTTCCTCATCCTCTTATTAACACTGTTACAGATACAGGTATAGGACATGGGTGGGCAGTTGTCATTTTTTACGATCACGCAGTCCTACTAAAGATATTCCTCCCCCCTTCTTCCCCTTACCTCACCTCATCTCCCCTCCCCTCCCCCTTCTTCCCCTAACCTCACCGCCCCTCCCCAACAGTTACAGGTATGGGACACGGGTGGACAAGAGCGATTCCGTACGATCACGCAGTCCTACTACAGATCGGCTAACGGAATCATCATCGCGTACGACATCACCCGCCGCGACACCTTCGACAGTCTGCCGCGATGGCTCGACGACGTGCAGCGGTACGCGCACGAGAACGTCAAACAGATACTCATCGGTAGGTCGGATGGGGCGAGGCAAGGGTGTGGGTCTATGTGGGGGTTAATTGTGGGTTTATATATGGGTTTAGGTGTTGGTTTAGGCGTAGGTTTACAATGTAAACTTTACATATTGGTTAGACTTTAATATTTGATATTGTTTAGCTTGTTTACATAGTTTAGGTATTGATATCAGCCTGTTAGGAGGCGTTACCCAGCTAATATTGCACATATTGCATATGTTATATGTTTGCGATATGTTTTCTAACTAATAATGAAATATGCATACAATCAGGAAACAGGGTAACAGCTTACCTAGTAGTAGTAGTAGTAGTAGTAGTAGTAGTAGTAGTAGTAGTAGTAGTAGTAGTAGTAGTAGTAGTAGTAGTAGTAGTAGTAGTAGTAGTAGTAGTAGTAGTAGTAGTAGTAGTAGTAGTAGTAGTAGTAGTAGTAGTAGTAGTAGTAGTAGTAGTAGTAGTAGTAGTAGTAGTAGTAGTAGTAGTAGTAGTAGTAGTAGTAGTAGTAGTAGTAGTAGTAGTAGTAGTAGTAGTAGTAGTAGTAGTAGTAGTAGTAGTAGTAGTAGTAGTAGTAGTAGTAGTAGTAGTAGTAGTAGTAGTAGTAGTAGTAGTAGTAGTAGTTGTAGTAGTAGTAGTAGTAGTAGTAGTAGTAGTAGTATGACAGTGTTATATTCAATATATAAAGGTGAACCTCTTTTAGATCATGCAGTTCATACTAACTATGTAGTTTTTATAATGAAACTTCAATTTTGTTTACATAATATATATACAAACTATCTAATATATCTGGATATATTTGATTTTCAGTATTATTTTTATAAATAAAAGAGATTTTATAATAAACATATACACACACACACACACACATACATACACACACATATATAATAGCTGTGTATACCCACTAAAACATTTCTATTGTTTTTACATTCTGTTAGGTGAATAATTTAAGTACGCACTCTAAATAATTATTTAATTAAAATAAAAACCTGCACTAAAAAGAATTCACAGAAATACATTCATAGTTTTACACAAACACTTTTTATGTGTTTACTGTGCTGTGTTTCATAAGCTCCACTTTAGTTGAAGTAGGTCAGGGGTCAGGGTAGAAAACATCATTATCATACGTATAGTAATACACTAACTATAGAATACGACCTCTAATTAAAGCGATCTCAGCACACCTGTACTACTTAGAGGTGACACCTCTTAATGTTTAGTTTCACATCTATAGTCTGGGTGATTATATAGAATGTATCACCCATATATATACACAAATATATACACACACACACACACACACACACATAAATATATACACATATACACATACATATATATATGCACAAACAAATATATATACATATGTTCTACAACTAATGTAGATAATAAAGACCTGGCATATGTTCGCACACACACACACACTCACACATACAAACACACACACACCTATACCACACACACAGTAAGGGGAGGGGAACATTCGTAGCGTTCACATGTAAAAGATAGGCAACAAATGGTTCCACTAAAAAGATGCAATTACCGAGAAGATAAAGTTGAAATGGGTACACAAATGTTTACGATTTAGATAACATTCATAGCTCACGCTATAGGTGTATCATACATAATATAAAGGAACTGAAATACATACTCATACATATACTTATGTATAAACACACAAACACATACATACTAACCTATATATATATACGAATACTAACCCACATCACATACCCACACTCCACAGACAATAACAATATCTGTAACATCTTTCCATGCACACACACACACCCACACATCTTCACATTAACCCCCACCCCCTAGGCAACAATAACAACATAGTACACCTTCACACTAACCCACACACCCCACCCCCACCCCATAATCAACAAGAACGACCTTATACATCTTCATACTAACCCCCACCCCACAGGTAACAAGAACGACCTAGTACAACTTCACACTAACCCACATCCCCACCCCCACCCCTTCACACTAACCCCCACACCTCGACCCCCACCCCCCAGGCAACAAGAACGACCTCGTACACCAACGCGAGGTAACCACTGAGATGTGCGAACACCTCGCAGCTGACCGCGGTATCAGCAACACCATCGAGACCAGCGCCATGGAGGACAACAATGTCCATCAGGCTTTCCTACAGCTCACCAAGGTACGCCCTCATTCTCATCTTTAGTATCGTTATCAATTACTGAATTGTCAACGGTTTTCAACACATTTTTTTATTATATCAGAAATGATTAAACGGAGGAGTTATGCCAATTTAGATCGCACTTTTCTATGAAGGTAACCACAAAAGTTATTAAACTGAGCTACCCTATGTGTTCCCCGGTGATGTACAGCGATTGAATGTAGTTTATGGGTGTAGTGTATGGGTGTAGTATATGTGTGTAGTGTATGGCACTTTGAGATAGAACCGCTGCAGTCACAGCCTACTAATAGATTTCAAATTATTCGCATTATTTAAAATCACCAATGTATGTAGCAAACCATCGTTGTATAGATAAGCAATTGCATTTAATCACACTAATCAATTTTAAATTATATTTATATTGATAATTACCATCAAAGTTAATGTAATCTGTACAAAAAATAATAGTTATATAACTTATATATATATATAAGTTATATATATATAGGTGAATGACCAGACAAGATTTTGCTTTTTCATTCATCTAGGCTTTTAAGCCAATCCTAAATAGTATATATATAAAAATTATAAAATATTAATATTACTCATAACTTTTTCAGTTTTTGTATTTAAATGTATTTGAATTAAATATATCACACTATTTTATTGACACATTTAATTTAAATACATAGATATAGAAAGACGTCACTTAATTCTATATTGATGAAAATACAACTATTTTAATTGACCTATATAATACTAATAATAAAAATCGCTGATTTGTTAATTTATCGAAATAATTTCATTCGTTTATATCTATTATATATGAACTGCGTCAATTGCTTACCCACTTTATTTACAATATTGGTGCAACTATATGCCTATGATTCATAGTAGTAGTAGTAGAAACAACGGTAATAGTAATTATAACATTATTTAGATGATAATAGTTTTTAGGAGGGAGCGACTTATATTTAAAATTGTGTTAATATCTATATTTAATATGAGCGTATTATAGCAGTGCATTGTAATGCCTATCTATTAGCCTTACAGCCTTCCCTCTCATGTAGTAACATAGCGTACAGCTCTAATCTCATAGGTAAATAGACACATTTGTGTAGATAGTTCAATAGGTTAAATCAGTTATAGCATCTTGCACATACTACCCATAGCCATGCACACCTTGTCTGAACTTACTCACTAGTTGAATGCATATTATCTTGTATCGAATATATTAACGAATATATCTATAGTTATATATATTATTATATATGATTGTGTTTTTAGATATTTTTAGATATATGAAATATGATATGTGTATTATTATAATAACAATATTAATATAATAAATAGATAATATATATATATATATATATATATATATTAGATATATAGCTATTAAATTCAACTATATATAATATTAATATACAAAACATATATAATATAAGACATATATATATATATATATATATGTGTGATGTAAATGTGCATAGGTATGTGTTCATATTTGCATACGTGTGTGTGTGTGTATGTGTATGTATGTGTGTGTATACATGATAATGATGCACAACATGGAATACAGTGTATACATGTGCAAAGTGTAAGTATAAACGCTAATAGATACGCTTGTGTGTACACTATATATGCGCGTAAGCTGTTCACTGTAAGCTGTAAGGTGTTTCAGTACTGATTTAATTTAATTAACTGTTTACATATAAGTGGTCGCATTTACATTCTAAATAAAGTATACAATGTATATATATACAATGATTCCATTTGGCTGCATTTGTACCCATTTTATTTATATAAGTATATGTTGTTCATACCTTACACTATAAATATATATATATATATATATATATATTGCAATTTGTATATGCAGATAAATTAGGTATGACATTTCGTAAATATACTTATGGTTAATGCAACGATTATCTAATAATATACATATTATAGATCATTTCTATTTATAAACACATATATATATATATATATATATACACCATGTTTTTTTACAAGTAAATCATACTGATAAGGATACCCCTCGCCTGAATGCATCATCGGTATAAGTAGTGATGTGTTACGATGTCTACAGCACCATCGCTACACTAACTATAATGCACCTACAATATCTCACTATCTTTGTATACCTTCATCGATGTAGTCGTGTAGAGATGTCTCTCTAGCTCTACGAATGTAGCGCACACGACGTACAACCCTCGTAACACTGTACTGTATGCGCACGATTTTAAACCAATCAGCTCGCTACGTTTATTCATCGCTATTGCGTAATAGTACCTCTAGTGTGTAATAGTATTACAAGTTATGTACGGGGTGAACGCCGCCATTCAAACCTACTTAAATAGCCGACTTAAGCTTGTTACCTTGATATGATTCACCCCTACCCCGTATTTAAATATCACACACACACACACACCGCTTCAGCGAATAGCGACAAAACAATTCTAATATCTTTGGTAAGGTAATCACATTTCTAAATTCGTTATACTCTAGCAGATGGTAACGTTTCTACTTTAATATATATATATATATATATATATTATAGTATATATATATACTATAGTCTGCTTTATACAATATAATATATTCAATATTGGGCAACTATTAAATTCAATATACACTTGCATTTCCACTATCTGTCTCTATGTACTAAATAAAGAGCACTTGCGTTTTATATCATGTATTTATGTCAGCGCATTAAACTAAAGTAGTACTAGTAATAGCAGCACTATATAGTACCACACTCCAGGGGCGCTGCAATATGGGGGGACGGGGGGGACATATCCCCCTCCACTTTAAAATCGAGGGGGACCTCCTATGTATTGGTTTTGATTGGTTGGTCCCCCCTACATACACACCATCGTTCCAGCGCCCCTAGCCACAATACACACATGTGTATGTTATCTACACTACCTATGCACGCGCGTATTATCTTCACGCAACTGTCTGACACGCACCTCCGTATCGGGTAGGATACTAATCACCTCGCAAACTATTGATTTTATACTTTCATGGTGCGTTCGGTTGCATTCGATAATGAACCGGAATCTATGCCGTCGAATGTAAATCTGTATCCCGGCAATGTAATGCGTTTAACTCGCTAGACAAACTTGTATTCGTGTCTTATAACGGTTCGCGCCCACGAAATATGCTACACTATTTCAACGCACCTATTGCGTACGTCCTATTGTATAGGTGAAACTCTATATTTAGATATGTATACTTATCAGATATGTCATTAGTGTGTTTAGTCGGGTGAGATATATGAATGTGACCACAACACGCATACAAGTATACACTGGCTAGATTCCAGATTACTCTAAAAGGGGTTACACACTGCTTCGAATTGTTCATTTACCTTCGAATAATTCGAATCGAAAGTATTCTATTCGAATATATTCGAATTGAAAATTTTTCATTGTTTCACACCGCTACGAATTATTTTAAAAAGTCGAATCGAATTATTCCAGTTTATAGCCAATGGGTATAATATAGGTCAAATACAATGATTATACATACAATGATTATAGATACATGTTGTTGATATTAAAATAAATTTGAAATTTAACTTTACTTTATTTTATTATATAATACTTATATAATACTATAATTTTCGCACAATGGATGAGGAATCTATATTTATGTTTATGCTTCTGTAAAGCTGTAATTATGAATATAAAATAGCAATAGAAGGACGGCGTTTATGGCAGTATGACTGGCTAAAAAACCGCGAGAGTGAATTCGGTGGAGCATTTAGAACAATAATGGAGCAAGCTAGAGAGGATCCAGACCAGTTCAAAAAGTCTGTCCTTATGGAATATATCACATTTACAGTTATAGTAAATAAAATACGGAATAAAATACAGAAAATTGATACTAATTTTAGAACATGTATATCTCCGGAAATGAGACTAGTCATAACTTTGCATTTCCTAGCTACTGGTTCCTCTCTAGTTTCGCTTAAAACGATATTTAGGGTAGGGCTTTCAACGATATCAAATATCATTGATGAAACAATGAAAGCAATAATGCATTCTGATATTTGATTCGAATTAATTCGAATATACACAGAAATTCAACAAGCTGAATTTTAAATTCGATTCGAATTAAAATAGAACGCTTCGAATATTCGAAGGTTATTTCCCATAATGCATCTTAATATTCTATTCGAATATTTTCGATTTGAATTATTCGAAGGTAAATGAACAATTCGAAGCAGTGTGAAACCCCTTTAATGCAACCAAAAATGCACCCTATACCTGTACTCGAGATTGAATTCAATTTCACTAGATTATCAACTTTTCTCCAATCTCAACATCGCTGCAGTTGCTATGGCTACTCTAATTAAAATCTCTTTCTTTCTCGTTCCGTTTTCGATTAACACCGCGCCGAGATATTTAAAAGTTTTAACTTTCTCGACCTGCACTCAATATAGTTGATATTTGGTTTGTATCCATCACCGTTCATGTGTATTTTGCTCTTCTCGTGACTTATTTCTATAGCATCTTTTACAGCTCTTTTTTGTGTATTTTGCCCTTCTCATGACTTCTCCATACCATATGATACAGCTCTTTTTTCTAAAGTCTGTTAACACTTGTGGTTCACTATTATATTTTATAAATACTAAAATAGGTCATTTACGAGTATATATTTTTTATAACAGTATTATTATAATATAAGTATTTTTCTATCAGTTTTATTTGAAGTTTCGGAAAGTCATGATTCACTATTACATAAAACTTCTATTATACAATAATAAGTTACCAATAGATTATAAAATACCTCTAATGTATATATTATTATAAGATTATTAATTAAGTATATATGTTTATGTTTAAATGTTTATTTTTATATCATTAATGCGTTGTTTCATTAATAAATATCTATCAAAGTTCGTTTACATTTCATAAACATTAAAAGCGGTGATATAATACATTCAGAATTACGAAAAAGCTAATTTAATATCTTCATATAACTGCGGGATATTTCATCTCAAAATATAAGTAATGTGTACAAATCATGGTTTAATATAAATTGGCAAAATTTTATAACGATATTATACAATTAGTTATACATAAGTCAGCTGGTTACAAGATATCACGTTTATAATACACTAACAATGTTACACGTAGTAATACTATGTGTAGTGATATCTACAAGTGAATACTCGTAATGATTTATGGTAATACTACTATTACGGAGATTATCATTGATTCATTGCGTTATCGATAAATTAAACTTCACTTCCCTAGCGCATGTATATGATTTATGTAACTATTAGTCATGCGTATTAGTCATGCGTATTAGTCATGCATATTAGTCATGCATACTTACTATAGCTAATGCGTGAATAACACTCATTGTTATTATTTATTTTCAGCCAAACATCTAACCCTCTAATAAAATAGACTACCTACACATACTATCGCATTATATCTATACGTTACGCACGACTTATTACACGCAGGAGTTGATGGCAAGTCAACCGAGTAGAAGATTGAACGACACCGCAGGCATTACGTTGGGTGGTTCCGTTCCGATATCGCGTAAGGCGTGCTGCAATAAGTAAGCCCCGCCCACCGGCCCGCCCCCTAGACCTAGCCTAGGGTCCGCGTGTAGTGTGTTCAAACGTCCGTTATACTCTACTCTATCATATCAAAATATGTCGTATTACAAAGTGCAATTACCTAATGATATTATCGCGTATCAGTGATTATTAATAAAACAATGATTTTTATCTATTTATATTTATTTTCGTTAAACGTTATTTGTGTGTTTTCTCCCTTTGCCTTTACCCGCGACATTATTTGTAAGGCGCACCGATGCAAGAATTACAAATAAATTACGACGTTTTTTATTCAACGTTATAACTGCGTAATTATTAAAATAATCATATATCATATTAAATGGGCAACAACAACAGAAAATAGGCATATTATATTGAAGCCCTTTAGAAGAAAATATATAAATATTATTATAATTAACAGAAAAAAAATTATTATTAAAATTCTTCTAATAAATATTATTATTATTATTATATATATATATATATAAGTTTAATATTAGGTTATTATAATATTTAATAAATATATTTTATGTAAAATTAAGGTAATATTTTTCATAAAATTACAAGAGATATATTTTCATATGTTAATAATATTTACGAAATATATATATAACGATTAGAATATTATAATAGACTAACAAGTCATTTTTAAGTATTCATATACACCTCCCCTAAATTTGATTAAATAATTTATAATATTATTAAATAATTAATATTTATATATATATTAATAGTATTAATAAAATATCCTCACGAATATATAGAAATATAATAAAGTTGCTTGACCTAGTTAATGGATGAACTATATACATTCTGGGTTTATATAGTTATGGTATTACATTAGAATAGCTACACCAAGATTTTGAATAAATTGATTAAATATCAATTAAATATATTAGTAATTAATTAACTATATTAATAATAATATTATTTTATCAAAAATAACAAAGTGACTTAAATATGCATTATAAACATCGCTTGTTAAAAAAATGTATATGATATATTTGAAAAATGTACTAAATAAACTATTTATTAAGTTATACTACTATGAGAGCTTAGATAATTAGAAACAGTAATAGATATAAATATTATCTAGACAGTAAAACAAAACTATTGTTATTTCATACTCAATCATTCACAAGTTATCCACTTTTTAGTATACACATTTTTTATAATGTATGCATAAAATAGAGAATCCTTTATAAGCTTATATCTCATGATTTTTGTTCCAGTGTTGTGCAATAAATTGAATACCCAAAGCTTTCGTTTACTTTGATGACTCTATAAAAGAAGAAGAATATATAGTTAATACAATGTTAGGTTATTTTATAATTACTACAATTGAATAGACACAATTATGTTTCAAATACAGGTAAACAAATATATTTTGTAAGTACACATTTACTAGATCTACTTTTTATTATGTTATACTTGATATACGACAATTGTAATAGCCTAATAGTAATAGATATTAATGTTATCTATATAATAAAAATATTATTTGTTTACATAATCTCAAAAGCTATTTTTATTTAAACAGACATCTTAGTTCCTTATCTTTTACATGTAATTCCAGTCCATAACATCTCGGAGATAGCTAAGGATTATCCTAGGACAATCCTATATTCTCAAAACAACAAGCCCAAGTGCCATACAATTCTATAGATACAAGAGAAGTTAGTGTAAATCAATAATAAAGCTGAATTCTCTACGGTATTGAACTGGTTCTAACTAAGCCTTTATGCATTTATGCATTTGAAATTTGTAATATTATTAAACACATTTTATATATTAAATATTCATTAGACTCTATCGTATAATTATCTATATATACATTATTTTGCTTAATCGTCTTCGTCTTCGTACGACGGGCGAGCGAAGCGAGCCAACCCGACCTTCTACGAGCGAAGCGAATCTCGCTCGGCACAATTTTTTTCGCGATATACTAACTTCATAATCTCTAGATAATAAATCTCCGAAAATATGAGTAAATATCGACTAAATTCTTAGTACACGAGTAGTATATATTATACGCTTATAATTATATACTACATTTATGTAGTTATATATTTCGAAATATTCTATTCATCGATGAAATGGATCCATTGTTCTCTCGATTCTCTATGGCGGAGATGGGTAAAAAGTTTGTATCGCGTATATGGACGACATAAAATACGTTAAATACGCACTTTTTTTGCTATTCACTTATATTACTCGAACCCTAATAATACTAGATTTCGTTAAATTTAAATTTCGAGTTTATAAAAAAAAATGTCCTATCTCCGCCGTTAAAAAAAAAATTACGAAATATTTTCGTTACTGTAAAAATTCTACGGGCGATCTTATATCGCGTATACGGACGACATAAAATACGTTATATACGCATTTTTTTCGCCATATACTAATATTACTCGAACACCTACGATACTAGATTTCGTTAAATTTAAATTTCGAGTTTATAAAAAAAAATTTCCTATCTCTACCGTGTAAAAATTTAAATTTATAATATTCGTATCGCGTAAAAAAATCGATAATATATAGATATAATTATAAAAATAACATTTATGACGAGTATTAATATATATCGTACGTACTAAATTTCAGTTATTCGGTTTATAATAATTATTTCCTATCTCCGCCATATAAAAATAAATTATTAAAATTATTAGGTGATGTAAAAAATCAAAATCCACGATAATGATTCGGTTTCAATAATTTTAACTTTATTACATAGATAATTAAAATATAATATCGTGGTATAAGTTGTGATATCTAATATTTAATATTCTTCGAGTTATGGCCGAAATAGTGAAAAATACATGATTTTAGAGTGGTAAATTTGACCGACTTCCGTTAATGCGTTCGCTTCGATTATAATTTCAACGGATGCGGAGTACCTATAATAAAATGAGAAAAACCATTAATATATGAAGCATTTGGGGTACGGATCGGTTTTAATTTTTCGACAACATTCATCATAAATGGTCAAGAAAAATATTTGAAATTTATAAAAAAAAAAAAAATTCTAATTTCTATTCTATAATGTTAAGAGTGATGAGTAGATATAAATGTAGCCATCCGATATGCATTTACTATGATTATTCCCTACATAAATGGCTTTAAAAAGTACATTTCCCATCTCCACCATGTAAAAATTTGAATTTATAATATTTGTATCATGTAAAACATAGATAATCTATAATAATCATTGGATTTCCATATTTGTAACTTTATAATTTATAGTATAATTAATATAATTTCATTATTTTTTACTTATTTTAATAATAATATAATATCTTAATACTAAAATAATTTAAATATTATCGAAAAGTATAGTAGTGTAAATATTATGAACTAATACATTTAATTATATTATAAATTTATAAATTTATAACAACAATTATAAATTTATTAATATGTATATTCATTCGATGTGATAATAAATATATTATATAAGCATTATTTACTTATTTTATTATTATTATACTATCTATATAATAAAATACTATAAATATATACGAATAATTCATTAGCGTAACTATTATTTACAAATATATTTAATTATATTTATATTTTTATAGTTTTATAACACAAATTATATATTTATAAAATATGAAATTCTAATAACTTATTTTATAACAGTATCATATAGTTTATTTTACTTATTTTATTATTACTATACTATCTAATTAATAAATTAATATTAATATTACCGAATAAGTCATTAGATTAATCGATATTAATTATTATATTTATATTAATTAATTATATTTTAAAATTTAAAAAAAAAAATATATCTTTATAAAATAGATATACTTATAACAATAAGATTACTAACTATTATAAATATATATCATACGTACTAGATTTCAGTTATTCGGTTTAACGAGTTTATAATAATTATTTCCTATCTCCGCCATGTAAAAATATATTCTTAAAATTATTAGGTGATGTAAAAAATCAAAATCCACAATAATGAATCGATTTCAATAATTTTAACTCTATTAAATGGATATTTAAATATAATATCGTGGTATAAATTGTGATATTTAATATTCTTCGAGTTATGGCCGAAATAGTGAAAAATACGTGATTTTAGAGTGGTCAATTTGACCGACTTCCGGTAACGCGTTCACATCGATTATAGATTCAACGGATGCGGAGTACGAAAGTACTTGTAATGAAATGAGAAAAACCATTAATATATGAAGAATTTGGGGTACGGATCGGTTTTAATTTTTCGACAAAATTCATCGTACAAAGAAAAAAAATTGCAATTTATAAAAAAAAAAAAATTCTAATTTCTATTCTATAATGTTAACGGTAATGAGTAGATATAAATGTAGCCATCCGATATGCATTTACTATGATTATTTGCCACATAAATGGCTTTACAAATGTACATTTCCTATCTCCACCATGTAAAAACTTGAATTTATTATAATTGTAACATGTAAAAAATCAAAATCTATAATAATTATTCGATTTCATTAATTTTAACTTTATAGTTTATAGTATAATTAATATAATTTCATTATTTTTTACTTATTTTAATAATAATATAATATCTAGATACTAAAATAATTTAAATATTTTCGAAAATTATGGTAGTGTAAATAATATTAACTAATACATTTAATTATATTATAATTTTATAAATTTATAACACAAATTATAAATTTATAAATATTTGTATTTTATTAACTTATTATTTAATATTATTATATAGTTTTTTGTACTTATTTTATTATTATTATACTATCTATATGATAAAATAATATAAATATATACGAATAATTAATTAAGGTAACTATTATTAACAAATATATATAATTATATTTATAATTTATAATTTTATAACACAAATTATATATTTATAAAATATGAAATTCTATTTACTTGATATTTATAGATATATATAGATATGTTTTAATTATTTTAGTATTACTATACTATCAATATAATAAAATAATGTAAATATTATCAAATAAGTTATTATATTAATCGCTATTAATTATTATATTTATATTAATTAATTATATTTTAAAATTTTACAAAAAAAATATATCTTTATAAAATAGATTTAATTATAAAAATAACATTTATGACGAGTATTAATATATATCATACATACTAGATTTCAGTTATTCGGTTTAACGAGTTTATAATAATTATTTCCTATCTCCGCCACGTAAAAATAAATTCTTAAAATTATTAGGTGATGTTAAAAATCAAAATCCACAATAATGATTCGATTTCAATATTTTAATTGTATTACATAGATAATTTAAATAGAATATCGTGGTATAAATTGTGATATATAATATTTAATATTCTTCGAGCTACAGCCGAAATAGTGAAAAATACGTGATTATTGAGGGGTTAATTTGACCGACTTCCGGTAACGCGTTCACCTCTATTATAGATTCAACGGATGCGGAGTACGAAAGTACCTATATTAAATTGATAAAAACCATTAATATATGAATAATTGGGTGACCAGCTCGGTTTCATTTTTTCACCAAATTTCATAAAAATGACCAAAAAATGGTCAAGAAAAAAAAATTGCAATTTATAAAAAAAAAAATTCATATTTCTATTCTATAATGTTAAGAGTGATGAGTAGACATACATGTAACCAATCGCGGTGAGGTTACTATGATTATTTACCTCATGAATGACTTTACAAAAGTACATTTCCTATCTCCACCATGTAAAAACATGAATTTATAATATTTTTATCATGTAGAAAATTCAAAATCTATATTAATAATTCGATTTTAATAATTTTAACTGTATCGAATAAATTATAAAAGATAACTTGGGCACTTGGGTTTGTGTTTGGTTTTGGTTTGGTTTGGGTTTGGGTTTGGGTTTGGGTTTGGGTTTTGGTTTGGGTTGGGTTTGGGTTGGGTTTTGGTTTGGGTTTGGGTTTGGGTTGGGTTTGGGTTTGGGTTTGGGTTGGGTTTGGGTTTGGGTTTGGGTTTAGGTGGGTTTGGTTGGGTTTGGGTTGGGTTAAGTTTTAATTTTGGTTGGTTTTTTTTAGCTTCATTACTTCCCGAGTGAACCTATAAAAGTATATTTGACGGTTGTAGTTAGGTTGGGTTAAGTTTTAATTTTGGTAGGTTTTTTTAGCTACATTACTTCCCGAGTGAACCTATAAATGTATATTTACACGGTTGTGGTTAGGTTGGATTAAGTTTTAATTTGTGGTGGTTTTTTTAGCTGCATTACTTCCCGAGTGAACCTATAAAAGTATATTGTCACGGTTGTGGTTAGGTTGGGTTAAGTTTTAATTTGTGGTGGTTTTTTTAGCTGCATTACTTCCCGAGTGAACTTATAAATGTATATTTACACGGTTGTGGTTAGGTTGGATTAAGTTTTAATTTTTGGTGGTTTTTTTTAGCTACATTATTGGTTTGGGTTTGGGTTGGGTTTGGGTTTTGGTTTAAGTTTGGGTTTGGGTTTGGGTTTAGGTGGGTTGGGTTGGGTTTGGGTTGGGTTAAGTTTTAATTTTGGTAGGTTTTTTTTAGCTGCATTACTTCCCGAGTTTGCCTATAAAAGTAGATTTTCACGGTTGTGGTTAGGTTGGGTTAAGTTTTAATTGTTGGTGGTTTTTTTTAGCTGCATTACTTCCCGAGTGAACTTATAAAAGTAGATTTTCACGGTTGTGGTTAGGTTGGGTTAGTTTTAATTTTTGGTGGTTTTTTTTAGCTGCATTACTTCCCGAGTGAACTTAAATAGTCACTTTTATAGTGTCTATAGTATATAAATATTGATGTATATATATACATATATATATATATATATATATATATATAACTACTTAGCTAGGTAACTTGGGCACTTAGGTTTGGGTTTGGGTTGGGTTTGGGTTTGGTTTGGTTTGGGTTTGGGTTTGGGATTGGGTCGGGTTTGGGTCGGGTTTGGGTTGGGTTTGGGTTTTGGTTTGGGTTTGGGTTTGGGTTTGGGTTTAGGTGGGTTGGGTTGGGTTTGGGTTGGGTTAAGTTTTAATTTTGGTAGGTTTTTTTAGCTGCATTACTTCCCGAGTTTGCCTATAAAAGTATATTTTCACGGTTGTGGTTAGGTTGGGTTAAGTTTTAATTTTTGGTGGTTTTTTTTTAGCTGAATTACTTCCCGAGTGAGCATATAAATGTAGATTTTCAGGTTTTTTTGTAGGTTTTAATAAATTAATTAACATTTATTAAGCTTACTTTCATTAATAAATTAATATTTAGTAATAAAGAGGTTACTTTTTAGTAATAAAGAGGTTACTTTTGGTAATAATAAAGTAGTTACATTTTAGTAATTAAGTAATTACATTTTAGTAATAATAAAGTAGTTACATTTTAGTAATAAAGTAGTTACATTTTAGTAATAAAGTAGTTACTTTTTAGTAATAATAAAGTAGTTACATTTTAGTAATAAAGTATTTACTTTTAGTAATAAAGTAGTTACTTTTTAGTAATAAAGAGGTTACTTTTAGTAATAATAAAGTAGTTACATTTTATAAATAAAGTAGATACTTTTTATTATTAATAAAGTAGTTACTTTTTAGTAATATAGTAGTTACATTTTAGTAATAAAGTAGTTACTTTTTAGTAATAAAGTAGTTACATTTTAGTAATAAAGTAGTTACATTTTAGTAATAGTAGTTACTTTTTAGTAATAATAAAGTAGTTACATTTTAGTAATAAAGTAGTTACATTTTAGTAATAAAGTAGTTACTTTTTAGTAATAATAAAGTAGTTACATTTTAGTAATAAAGTAGTTACATTTTAGTAATAAAGTAGTTACTTTTAGTAATAAAGTAGTTACATTTTAGTAATAAAGTAGTTACTTTTTAGTATTAATAAAGTAGTTTCTTTTTAGTAATAAAGTAGTTACTTTTTAGTAATAAAGTAGTTACTTTTAGTAATAAATTTAGTTATTTTAGTAATAAAGTTTAGTTTTTTTTGTAATAAAGTTTAGTTCTTTTAGTAATAAAGTTTAGTTCTTTTAGTATTAAAGTTTAAGTAATTAAGTTGCTTTAGTAAAAAAGTAACAACACAAGGAGCGTTAGCCCTTGATTCGGGAAAAAAGTAACCTAGTCCCTATATACATTATTTGGCTTAATCGTCGTCTTCGTCTTCGTACGACCGGCGAGCGAAGCGAGCCAACCCGACCTTCTACGAGCGAAGCGAATCTCTCTCGGCACAATTTTTTTCGCGATATACTAATTTAATAATCTCTAGATAATAAAACCGCTCTAATATTAGTATATATCCACTAAATTCTTAGTACACGAGTAGTATATTCCCTATATACATTATTTGGCTTATTCGTCTTCGTCGTCGTACGACCGGCGAGCGAAGCGAGCCAACCCGACCTTCTACGAGCGAAGCGAATCTCGCTCGGCACACTTTTTTCGCGATATACTAATTTAATAATCTATAGATAATAAATCCGCTCTAATATTAGTATATATCCACTAAATTCTTAGTACACGAGTAGTATATATTATACGCTTATAATTATATACTACTTTTATGTAGTTATATATTTAAATATTCTCTATTCATCGATGAAATGGATCTATTGTTCTCTCGATTCTCTATGGCGGAGATGGGTAAAAAGTTTGTATCGCGTATACGGACGTTATAAAATACGTTAAATACGCACTTTTTTTGCTATTCACTTATATTACCCGAACCCTAATAATACTAGATTTCGTTAAATTTAAATTTCGAGTTTATAAAAAAAAATGTCCTATCTCCGCCGTTAAAAAAAAAATTTAATAAATATTTTCCTTAACGTAAAAATTCTACGGACGTTATAAAATACGTTATATACGCACTTTTTTTACTATATATTTAAAGTATACTATATAGATAATAAATTAGTAATAATATTACTATATAATTACTATATACTTAGTAAACGAGTAATATTATTATAATGTCACTTTATATAGTATATTTATATATTTATATATTTATTTAATCTCTATTCATCGATCGAGGCATTCTATTGTTCTCTCGATTCTCTATGGCGGAGATAGGTAAAAATCTCTATATCGCGTATACGGACGACATAAAATACGTTATATAAGAAATTTGTTCACCAGTTACTAATATTATTCTAACCCCGAGTATACTAGATTTCGTTAAATTTAAATTTCGAGTTTATAAAAAAAAATGTCCTATCTCCGCCGTTAAAACAAAAATTACGAAATATTTTCGTTAACGTACAAATTCTACGGGCGATCTTATATCGCGTATACGGACGACATAAAATACGTTATATACGCATTTTTTTCGACAGATACTATTAATACTTCGACTCCAATAATACTAGATTTCGTTAAAGTTAAATTTCGAGATTATAAATTTTTTTTTCCTATCTCTACCGTGTACAAATTTAAATTTATAATATTCGTATCGCGTAAAAAAATCTATAATATATAGATATAATTATAAAAATAACATTTATGACGAGTATTAATATATATCGTACGTACTAGATTTCAGTTATTCGGTTTAACGAGTTTATAATAATTATTTCCTATCTCCGCCATGTAAAAATATATTCTTAAAATTATTAGGTGATGTAAAAAATCAAAATCCACGATAATGATTCGATTTCAATAATTTTAACTTTACTAAATAGATAATTAAAATTTAATATCGTGGTGTAAATCGTGATATCTAATATTTAATATTCTTCGAGTTATGGCCGAAATAGTGAAAAATACGTGATTTTAGAGTGGTAAATTTGACCAACTTCCGGTAACGCGTTCGTCTCGATTATAGATTCAACGGATGCGGCGTACGAAAGTACCTAAAATAAAATGAGAAAAACCATTAATATATGAAGCATTTGGGGTACGGATCGGTTTTAATATGTCACCAAAATTCATCGTACAATAGGTCAAGAAAAAAAATTGCAATTTATAAAAAAAAAAAAAAATCTAATTTCTATTCTATAATGTTAATGGTAATGAGTAGATATAAATGTAGCCATCCGATATGCATTTACTATGATTATTTGCCACATAAATGGCTTTACAAAAGTACATTTCCTATCTCCACCATGTAAAAATTTGAATTTATTATAATTTTAACATGTAAAAATTCAAAATCTATAATAATTATTCGATTTAAATAAATTTAACTTTATAATTTAATCATTTTATACTTATTTTATTATTATTATACTATCTATGTAATAAAATAATATACATATTATCGAATAATTCTATAACTAACTATTATTAACTAATATATATACTTATATTTATAATTTTATAACAAAATTTATATATTACAAAATTTATCATTACATTATATTGATATTTAATAATATTATATACATATATTTTACTTATTTTACTATTACTATAATATCTATATAATAAACTAATATTAATATTATCGAAAAGTATGATAGTTAAATAATATAAACTAATACATTTAATTATATTATAATTTTATAAATTTATAACGCAAATCATAAATTTATAAATATTTGTATTCATTCGATGTGATAATTAATATATTATATAAGTATTATTTACTTATTTTATTATTGTCATACTATCTATATAATAAAATAATATAAATATATACGAATAATTAATTAGGGTAACTATTATTAACAAATAAATATAATTATATTTATAATTTTATAATTTTATAACACAAATTATATATTCATAAAATATTAGATTCTATTTACTTGATATTTATAGATATATATAGATATGTTTTAATTATTTTAGTATTACTATACTATCACTATAATAAAATAATGTAAATATTATCAAATAAGTCAATAGATTAATCGGTATTAATTATTATATTTATATTAATTTATTATATTTTAAAATTTTACAAAAAAAATATATCTTTATAAAATATATATACTTATAACAATAAGATTACTAACTATTATAAATATATATCATACGTACTAGATTTCAGTTATTCGGTTTAACGAGTTTATAATATTTATTTCCTATATCCGCCATGTAAAATTAAATTCTTAAAATTATTAGGTGATGTAAAAAATAAAAATCCACAATAATAATTCGTTTTCAATAATTTTAACTTTATTACATAGATAATTAAAATAGAATATTATATTATATAATTGTGATATCTAATATTTAATATTCTTCGAGATACAGCCAAAATAGTGAAAAATACGTGATTTTGTATAGGTAAATTTGACCGACTTCCGGTAACGCGTTCGCCTCGATTATGGTTTCAACCGATGCGGAGTACGAAAGTACTTATATTAAATTGAGAAAAACCAGTAATATATGAATAATTTATGGTACAGATCAGTTCTACTTTTTCGCCAAAATTCATCATAAATGTCAAGAAAAAAAAATTGTAATTTATAAAAAAAAAAATCTAATTTCTATTCTATAATGTTAACAGTAATGAGTAGATATAAATGTAACCATCCGATATGCATTTACTATGATTATTTATCTCATAAATATCTTTACAAAAGTACTTTTCCTATCTCCACCATGTACACATTTTAATTTATAATAATTGTAACATGTACAAAATCAAACTCTATAATAATAATTCGATTTTACTAATTTTAACTGTATCGAATAAATTATTAAAATATATTATCGTGTTATACATATAGACTACTATATATAATAAATTATTTCGATAACAAATATACAACTGGAACGTGATAGTACGTTAAGCTGGAACGTGATAGTAAGTTATGCTGGAACGTGATAGTATGTTATGATGGATTTTTAGCTGCATTACTTCCCGAGTGAGCCTATAAAAGCATATTTATTTATATTGTTATTTTCACGGTTGTGGTTAGGTTGGGTTAATTTTTACTTTTTGTAGGTTTTTTTTAGCTGCATATCTTCCCGAGTGAACCTATAAATGTATATTTACACTGTTGTGGTTAGGTTGGGTTAAGTTTTAATTTTGGTAGGTTTTTTTTAGCTACATTACTTCCCGAGTGAACCTATAAAAGTATATTTTAAAGGTTGTGGTTAGGTTGGGTTAAGTTTTAATTTTTGGAGGTTTTTTTTAGCTGCATTACTTCCCGAGTTAGCCTATAAAAGTATATTTTCACTGTTGTGGTTAGGTTGGGTTAATTTTTAATTTTTGAGGTTTTTTTTAGCTGCATTACTTCCCGAGTGAGCCTATGAAAGTATATTTTCACGGTTGTGGTTAGGTTGGGTTAAGTTTTAATTAGTGGAGGTTTTTTTTAGCTGCATTACTTCTCGAGTGAGCCTATAAAAGTATATTGTCACGGTTGTGGTTAGGTTGGATTAAGTTTTAATTTTTGGTGGTTTTTTTTAGCTGCATTATTGGTTTGGGTTTGGGTTTGGGTTTTGGTTTGGGTTTGGGTTTTGGTTTGGGTTTGTGTTTGGGTGGGTTGGGTTGGGTTTGGGTTGGGTTAAGTTTTATTTTCGGTAGGTTTTTTTTAGCTGCATTACTTCCCGAGTTTGCCTATAAAAGTAGATTTTCACGGTTGTGGTTAGGTTGGGTTAAGTTTTAATATTGGTAGGTTTTGTTTAGCTGCATTACTTCCAGAGTTTGCCTATAAAAGTAGATTTTCACTGTTGTAGTTAGGTTGCATTACTTCCCGAGTAAACCTATACATGTATATTTTCACAGTTGTGGTTAGGTAGGGTTAAGTTTTAATTTTGGTAGGTTTTTTTTAGCTGCATTACTTCCCGAGTGAACCTATAAAAGTATATTGTCACGGTTGTGGTTAGGTTGGGTTAAGTTTTAATTTTTGGTGGTTTTTTTTAGCTGCATTACTTCCCGAGTGAACTTATAAAAGTATATTTTCACTGTTGTGGTTAGGTTGGGTTAAGTTTTAATTTGTGGTGGTTTATTTTAGCTGCATTATTGGTTTGGGTTTGGGTTGGGTTTGGGTTTTGGTTTAGGTTTGGGTTTGGGTTTGGGTTTAGGTGGGTTGGGTTGGGTTAAGTTTTAATTTTGGTAGGTTTTTTTTAGCTGCATTACTTCCCGAGTTTGACTATAAAAGTAGATTTTCACGGTTGTGGTTAGGTTGGGTTAAGTTTTAATTTTTGGTGGTTTTTTTTAGCTGCATTACTTCCCGAGTTTACTTCCCGGGTTTGGGTTTGGGTTTGGATTTGGGTTTGGGTTGGGTTTGGGTTGGGTTTGGGTTTGGGTTTGGGTTGGGTTTGGGTTTTGGGTTGGGTTTGGGTTTTGGTTTGGGTTTGGGTTTAGGTGGGTTGGGTTGGGTTTGGGTTGGGTTAAGTTTTAATTTTGGTAGGTTTTTTTTAGCTGCATTACATCCCGAGTTTGCCTATAAAAGTAGATTTTCACGGTTGTGGTTAGGTTGGGTTAAGTTTTAATTTTTGGTGGTTTTTTTTAGCTGAATTACTTCCCGAGTTTGCCTATAAAAGTAGATGTTAACGGTTGTGGTTAGGTTGGGTTAAGTTTTAATTTTTGTATGTTTTTTAGTAATAAAGTAGTTACTTTTTAGTAATAAAGAGGTAACTTTAAGTAATAATAAAGTAGTAACATTTTTGTAATAAAGAATTTACTTTTTAGTAATAATAAAGTAGTTACATTTTAGTAATAAAGAAGTTACTTTTTAGTAATAATAAAGTAGTTATATTTTAGTAATAAAGTAGTTACATTTTAGTAATAAAGTTTATTTTTTTTAGTAATAAATTTTAGTTCTTTTAGTACTAAAGTAACATTCTTTTAGTAATAAAGTATTTACTTTTAGTAATAAAGTAGTTACTTTTTAGTAATAAAGAGGTTACTTTTAGTAATAATAAAGTAGTTACATTTTATAAATAAAGTAGATACTTTTTATTATTAATAAAGTAGTTACTTTTTAGTAATATAGTAGTTACATTTTAGTAATAAAGTAGTTACTTTTTAGTAATAAAGTAGTTACATTTTAGTAATAAAGTAGTTACTTTTTAGTAATAAAGTAGTTACATTTTAGTAATAAAGTAGTTACATTTTAGTAATAAAGTAGTTACATTTTAGTAATAAAGTAGTTACATTTTAGTAATAAAGTAGTTACTTTTTAGTAATAATAAAGTAGTTACATTTTAGTAATAAAGTATTTACTTTTAGTAATAAAGTAGTTACTTTTTAGTAATAAAGAGGTTACTTTTAGTAATAATAAAGTAGTTACATTTTATAAATAAAGTAGATACTTTTTATTATTAATAAAGTAGTTACTTTTTAGTAATAAAGTAGGTACTTTTTAGTAATAATAAAGTAGTTACATTTTAGTAATAAAGTAGTTACTTTTTAGTTATAAAGAGGTTACTTTTGGTATTAATAAAATAGTTTCTTTTTAGTAATAAAGTAGTTACTTTTTAGTAATAAAGTAGTTACTTTTAGTAATAAATTTAGTTATTTTAGTAATAAAGTTTAGTTTTTTTTGTAATAAAGTTTAGTTCTTTTAGTAATAAAGTAGTTACGTTTTAGTAATAAAGTTGAGTTGCTTTAGTAAAAAAGTAACAACACAAGGAGCGTTAGCCCTTGATTCGGGAAAAAAGTAACCTAGTTGTAAATATGATATCTCTTAAAGGATAGATTTAAATTAAGTAAATATACAAATATTAGCAATAACTAAATATATTGATAAATATCACAAACTTGTTGAACATGTAGACGACTAGGAAGGTATTGTAAACGTTCAAATAACAAATCGCGTCTATCAATAATGAAACCACAAACTCTTCGTAAAACGAAATATCACTTTTCTCAGTTAGTTGTGGAAACTATGGAAATACATATATTATACACCTTATACTATAATATATATATATAAATAAGTGTGCATGTATGCACGTATCTCCCTAATAATAGATTATAGATGTATCATTCGCTATATAATACACTATGATTTATGTTGCATACACATTTACATAGGCCACTATTACGTATAGGGTAAGACATAATCGGACATATTATACAGTTAACATAAGTATGAAATAGATACACTACACTGTCAGGTTAATTATAATGATGTATTACATTAGATATTACATTAGATATTATTATAATTTCTTATTATTTCACTTCACAATACAGAGATGGAAAATGAATTGTCAAAATCAAAAACGTGTGTTTTACTGGGGGAGTTTTACCTCCCTGCTTTTACTGAATGATGTTAATAACATTATAATTAAGAAAGTGATCTAAATAATCGCATAGTAAACTGCATTAAACATGCTTTACTTTGAAATATATATATATATACACCAAGTATATTATATAATTTAGGTCATTATTACATGAGGTATATAATATATACTATATATCTATTTAAATGTTTTATTCTCAATATATGTAAGTCAAACTTTTCTAAAATTTTAGATTAATCTGAATTCTATATAAATCATATGCGAGTTATATATATATATATATATATATATATATATATTATTATTTTTCCACTCATTGTTATCACTATATGATGTATTATTATACAAACGCGTACAGTGAACATACACACAGGGTTTTACTAGGGGCGCTGCAATGGGGGGATATGTCCCCCTACTTTAAAATATAGGGGGACTTCCTATGTATTGGTCCCACCCCATTTTTACCACAACATTTATTTTGATTGGTTGGTCCCCCCTACATACACACCATCGTTCCACCGCCCCTAGGTTTACACACATACTTGTACACACACCCATCACTTGCACACACACACATCACTTGCACACACACATATATATATATATAAAAACTATATACTTCCAACCATAACAGATCTAATTACCTTAACGGACTAACTACACATTCTATTACATCAAATCCAATATCTATTATTTCTCCTGAATATATTGAAACAATAATAAAATTAACACAATTTAAAACATGTATTTACATTGACAACATTACACCGTGCCAACTGAAAAAAAACCTTAATTATTTTTGCCTTACATATATGGAACTGATCAATAAATGCATAGAACAGTCACATTTTCCACTATTAATAAAACATACAATCATTACACCAATATTGAAAAACTCATCACTTGATAAAACATTTACTAAAAACTACAGACCAATATACAATCTATCTTTTCTATCTAAAATTATAGAAAAAATAATAGCAAACCACCTTACCAACCATATAACGAATAATAACTTAGATAATCCAAGACAAACTGCATATAAATGAAAACACAATACTGAGACTTTACTATTAGACCTTACTAAATATATATCTTATAATATCCATAACAACAAATACGTAATAATTATACAACTCGATCTAACAGCTGCATTTGATACTATAAACCATATGATACTTTATAAAAAACTAAAATCCATCGGAATTCATCAATCAATAATACAACTAATACGGTCATACTTAACAGGAAGAACTTTTAATATAAAATCCAATAAACCAGTCAATACATATAACTGTCCTGAAATAGGAGTTCCTCAGACCTCTGCTCTTTAATATTTATACATCCGACATTAATTTCATAATAAATTCACATAATATTAATTACCACATGTATGCAGATGATACACAACTATACACATCAACTACTTTCAATAACCTAAACGAAACTCTAACCAAAATATATAAATTAACTACTGAACTTTAAATATATTTGAACAACAACTATTTAAAATTTAATACTCTAAAAACAGATTGTATTATATTTCATAGCAAACGACTAATCCCACTCCCACTCACACATATTAAAATAGCTAATACTGAAATAGAAATAAAACTAATATAACTACCTTAGGTGTTATACTTGATAAACACCTAACTCTAAATACACAAATATCATCTATAGTTAAACAATGCAATAATAAACTATATCAATTAAAACAAATAAAACACCTTCTGAATCAATCATCCCTAAAAATATTAACCTCCGCATATATAATATCAAAACTTGATTATTGTAACTCCATACTTACTGATATACCTAAATTTCAAGAAAGACGACTTAACAAAATAATAAACCAAACATGCAGACTCATTTTTAAACTACCTAAACGAACACATACCACAGACTACCGAAAAAAACTAAACTGGCTTACATTTAAACAAAGATCCACCTATAAAATCCTAAATATTATACAATCTGCCATATATAACAATCTTCCTAAATACATTAGAGACTCTATTAAACTTAAAGAAATAACTAAATTAAGATCATCAAATAGTACCCTCCTAAAACATAACCCATCGACTAACTACTCATCATTATGGAATAAACTCCCCAAAACTATTACTAATGAGAAACTATCAACTACATTTAAAACAAAACTACACAGACACTTACTTGAACTTAACTAACTTTATATACTAAATGTACATACTGACTAACTTTATTACTAACTTACTATCCACCTACACCTTACTTTACTACATTTATTATAATTTATTTAAATTATGGATGTCACCATAACATTAATATTATATATATATATATCACATCCGAACAATTTTATGAAAATTGGATTTTTGTGAATAAATCAATTTACTACTACTACTACACACACACACATCACTTCCACACACACACATACTTGCACACACACACACACATACTTGCACACACACACATACTTGCACACACACGCGCACACCCATCACTCTCTCACACACACACGCACACACACATACACCCATCACTTGCATACACTTGCACACACACACAGTTCAATGCGCACACACTCGCACTCAGTTGAACGCGCACACACTCGCACACTCACACACACGCTGACCTTGACCCTGACTACACAGAAGTTAGAGCGGCGAGGACGCATCGAGTCCGTCACGATGATCGCGATACTGAAGAAGTTATCGGTAACTGTGCGGGGGGGGGGGGGGGTGAAGGGGGGATGAAGTAACCAGTGATCGCGTGTGGTGTGGTGATGGCGCGAGTAGTGTAAATTATACTATTTATAAATATTAATATATTATCTAATATTAATATATTATCTAATATTAATACGTTATCTAATATTAATATATTATCTAATATTAATACGTTATCTAATATTAATATATTAACTAATATTATTATATTAACTAATATTAATATATTATACATTAATATTATTATATTATACATTAATATTAATACAATCCTCAAGAGATCACTCCCAATGAAATAACTGGTATTCGGGAATAATACACACCTTCATAGTTGTGTATATGTATATAATATGAGAGTAATGGCTAAGAGAGTTATTATAGTCGATAGTTATCATTTATGTAAGAATAATACGCATTAATTTTTATAATATGTATAGATTATTGTCTAAGAGAGTTAATGGGGTTTAATGGAGTTAATGGAGTTAATGGGGTTTAATAGTTACAATTCAGCGAGAGTCGCTTCCTTTTATTATCCAGTAAGGAATCTTCGTTAATCTCGGGGAATGTGGACATCAACATTCCTGTCGTGTCGATCCGGAAGATACTGCGTTAATGTGGATAATATGCGTTAATGTGGATATTATAACGTTAATATGGAATATATGAAATTTAAAATAATTTATAATTATACTAGATTATATAGTAGTTATATAACTATTTATTTACTTTTAATTATATATATATATATATATATAATATTTTATAATTATAAAGAATTAGTGGTATACGCTAGTGATATAAATGATGCCGAGCTTTTTTATGCTGAGCCGAAACTTTTGGTTTTTGATGCAGAAACGAATTTCAATTTCGGAAAAAAAAAAGAGCCCGAGCAGAGTCGAGACTTTAGGTAACTGAGACTGCATCGATGCTTTAGATTCGACTGGCATCATCAACATCACTACTACGCGCGCGTGTGCACATACTCTCGATGATTGAGCAGACTGAACGTGAAGTTTGTATCTCCATCTGCATCCGTTACCTGATGATGTAGTCGTGTGGTTAATCATCGCTGTGGTGTGTACTCTAGTGTACACTAGGTATCACACACACACACATACCATTACTGTGTTGCTTGCGTCGTGGTATATGTATACAATATATATATATATATACATATATATGTATATCTCAAATAATAAAAATAATGGTATTAGAAAAATAATTGTTTTTATCTGAAATGAATCTGTTTTCACGTTATATAACGAAGTAGGAAAAGTCTGCAAACACGTTTTACACTCGAGTGATTTTATCGTATCGCGACATTGTTCAGGAATACGTATTTGAATTAAATATACAAATCAATGCACATTTTTTTGAAATTAATGATTTCAATAATATTAACATTATAGTATAATTTAATGCGCATTGTATTATTTAGACTACCACCATAAATAAAATTGAAAAACATCTTTATATTCGAACCTAATGTAAAATAAATATGTATTTAAAATATTTATATAATATAAATTGAAATATGAATGCATTTTTATTTTAGAATTAATAAATATCTTATAGTTCATAGATTGGCATCATTGACGTATAATTAAAGTATCTTATATACCACTAAAAAGTATCTATTTCAGAGTATGATAAGTTACAATTGCAGAGACAGCGGACACATATCATGTCCTTAATATTACTATTATGTAATATAATTCGATTAAAATATTATTAAATAAAGTTATATTAAGTATATGATATATTAAGTAAATTTAATTACAGTATAATTCTTCTGAACCATAGAATATTAAAGTTTGCGAAGGTGAAAACTAATATTAAAAAATACTACTAATTAAAAATATGAATATCACTCACTAAAAAGAGAATAGTAGGTCAACCTTGACCTTAGGAAAAGTAAGTTATAATCATAGACATCTAAAGGGGGTATTAACCTAAGGTATTAATATATAACGTATTTGGGTTTAATAAAGATATATTAATCATCCGACGATACATATTTATATGTGTATCCTGAGAATGAACTCAATGGATCCTTTTTTATAGTCGTACATTTTATTCATTTCAACTCATTGCAAAAATGTCTTCAAGAATTTAATGAATTTAAAAATTATTTAATGAGTTCTTCTTTGTAATTTCTTATAAAATAAATCGTTATTTTTCTATTATTCTACTTACATTTTGAATGCATTGATAAATTAAAGAGACATAGATATATTTATTTATATATATATATATATATGTAATGTATTTAATTTATAGAATTATTAATGTTATACTTAATTAAGAGATAATTAATGTTCAAAAGTAAAAAATATCGTATTAAATTAATAATTAATATATTATTTTTAATCACTACCTCTATTTCGATTACGTTGATAAAACAATATAATTATACATTTGGTCAAATGGAATTATATATATTTTATATTGCGAAACAAGTGAATTTTAATGTTGACAACGCGTATAATTTAAAATGTTAATTTTGAGATGTTAATAAAGGTAGTAGATTAAAATTCTTTTTTGTTTCCTAGTAAAATATGTGTCGGTAATATACTATATATTGGGCTCTACACGTTTTATGTGTTAATATATCACATTATATTATATATATATATATATATATATATATGTATATATATTTGTGAATTCATGCTTAAAGTATATAATAATGTTCACCTTGAAATAATACTATTAAAAATGTTATCAATAATTTTATTAAAAAATATAATTTTTATCCAATACGTGACATAAATAACTTTAATATTCCTTCATCAAAATTAAATATGTTCACAATGTCTTATAATTATTGGTCCTTATTTGTGGAATTCACTATTTAATAAGTTTCTATAAAAAAAATTCACATTTAAATAAATTCAAAAAAAATTAAAATTATCTCTTATAAGATTCTTTAAAATAATTTCGAATTTTATTTTGTCCGACTTAAATTAAATTAGTTTTATTATTTTTACTTTTATTACTTTATGACATAATATAAAATTACATAAACATATATTATTAATTATAAATTATCAATATTAAAAAAAATATATAATTAAAAATTAAAATTATATCTTATATCAGATTGATTAAATTAATTTCAAATTTTATTTGTTTACGACTTACATAAAATTAGTTTTATTATTTTTACATTTATTACTTTCTGACATAATATAAAATTACAAAAACATTTATTATTAATTATAAAATAAAAAATAATGATTTAAACATTGTCAGTATTATAATATGTTTCATTTTTATTATATCATTGTACCCATAGCCATATAAGGGGCGAAACCTATATAAATATATAACGTCTTTAATTGTACCTATATTTTATTTAATATATTTATTTATTTTTTTGTCTTATTTCTTTTAGATTTAAATATTGGCTCCTATTTAGGTTCTCTATGTTTTATTTTATTCTTGATGTATTTATTAGATTTTAATTTTATTATTTTATCATTTATTTATATTATTACATGATGATTACATTTAGTTACATGATAAGTTTCATTATATTTTTATCATATTTTTATCACAAGAAGTCATAATATTATTTATTTATTATTATTATCTATAATGAAACTTTTCATGTTAATAAAGGGGTAATTGACTTGATAAGCAATACTGCTTCTATAATTACCCTGGCATTGCATAAATCATAATAATAATATTATATGTTTTTATCAACAAATTAATGTTTTAAAATCTGCTTTTTTCTAATTATACAAATAATTTCTAGTCAATAAACTATAACCTATTATAATATATTATAATAGGTTTACATTATATATTAAATTTCGAAGTGGTGATATTAATATAATTAATATAAAAAAAAATTAAATATTTGACCCCGACGTGATTTGAACACGCAACCTTCTGATCTGGAGTCAGACGCTCTACCGTTGAGCCACGGAGTCATTTTTTATTATATATATACATTTTTTATTTATAACAATATTTTATCACATTAATTTTGTATAGATAAAAATATAATTTTCAACATTATAATTAGATATAAATGATAAGGGAAATATTTAACTATAATCTTGAAAATTATATTTGTATCTATAAAAAGTTAATCATTAACTTAATGTGATAAAATATTTTTATAATTATTATATTTGTATCTATAAAAAGTTAATGTGATAAAATATTTGTATAATTTTTATATTTTTATTAGAAACATAATTATTATTTATGCTATTATCATAATTATAATAATTATGATAATAATTAATAATTATTATTATCAAAGCCCCTATTTAATAGGCTATTATGAGGCTATTAGTAATATCCTATTACTATTTAATAGACTATTATTAATAGTATTAGCTGGGAACGTAATGTTGAACGTTATTTGAACACTATTATAGTGACTATACATCTCCATCATGATGATCATGATTTACAATAGCCGATATAAGATAATAGCCTATATAGCATATTAAATATACCATATTTAATATCATATTAAATATGCCTATATTATATAGGCTATTATCTTATATCGGCTATTGTAAATCATGATGGAGATATATTATATAGTATATTTAATAATTATTAAATATCATATTTAATCATGATGGAGATATATAATATATAATATATGATATATTATATATTATATAATATATCTCCAAGATATATTATATCATATATTATATAGTATATTTAATAATTATTAAATATCATATTTAATAATATGATATTAAATATCGATATAATTAATAAATATGAAATATTATATTTAATAATTTAATAATTAATAATTAAATATATAAGAAAAATAGGTTAAATATATTAGTAATATGATATTACTTATATATTACACATATTGTGGCTGGCATTCTAATTTCAACCCAATTATATATATATATATATATCTATATTTTGATCTAATTAAAATCCTACAATTAAAATAATACAATATTTAATATTGAATATTACCATCTCTTCATTACCATTACCAAAATGCTCTAATCCTATTTCCCGAAACCCTAATAAAAATTCCGTACATTATAGAGATTCCGGTCCCACTCTATGTAATTCTATCCTACCATCCGCTCTATCAGCTCCCTAAACGATTTATAAATATTGCTTCTTCTGTGCTCTCTTCCTCTAATCTATAAAACATCCGACTTATTATTTCTGTATTCATTATTTTTGTATCGTTTTATCTTCAACGTATTAATATTATTGAATTATTACAGTATTATTCTCATCTTATTATTATTTTCTCACCGCATGAGTGAACATGACCCTATGTTAGTGCAGAATAAACCATGTATCATCATCATCATCATATATGTGGTTGTATGTGCCCACTTCCTCCAGTTTACTACTGTACGATCAATAATTGTACGATTACAATCGCATAAGTTAGATATATTAATTCTAATTATCCATATCGACTACCTCCTATTACTTATTCAGCATTTTACATAGAGACTTATAGAAAATTTAATAAAAAAATATATAAATATCTAATCAAATATATAGTTATATTTACTTATAATTATGATATTAGATATGTTATCATTACTTATCTATCATTGGTAAATTATCTAAAGTTACTATAACATTTATATAAGTTATGTACGATATATATCAATGTTAATCTATATTATTAACATAAACCACTTATACCATCAGTAAATAGGTATATAAAATTATATATAAGGAGTATTATATATTTACTGATGCTATAAGAGGTATATATACTTCTATATATTAACTACTACTATTATTATTAATATATGTGTATATAGTATATTATACTATTATTATTAATACATATACGTGTGCGTATACAGTAAATAATAACGTGGAATCTGTTGATGTCGCCGATGAGATTGTTAGGCTGAAGCACGACGTCATTCCGCAGCGAGAACGTCGGGTTGTTGTCGTTTACGTTCACGACGCTGATCTTCACGTGTATCGGAATGCTCTGCAAGTGAAGTATCAAGACCTCCTAAACCTCGTTATAGGTTATAGGAGGTCTTGGAAGTATACACACGCGCGCACGTTATATATTGAAATAAACCTTAAAGGTGCGTTCACACCAAAAATTTCCCCCGGAAATTTCTTATTTCTCACGATTTTTTTTATAAAATATGATTTCGTAATTGTAATTAAGATCAGAAAGAATCACGTATATTGGAATGCTCTGCAAGCGAAGTATACACATGCGCGGACACGTTATATATCGAAGCGAGTCGTATGTATTATAATAATAGGATATCGTAATCGTAATTCGAATAAAAAGAAAATAAAAAAGTAATAATATTATTGCTTTATTATATAATTTTATAAAATAATAAGAAAATAAAATGTAAATACAATTAGTAATACACATATATAATGTAGGTATACAACTATATACACTATATGTTGTATACATATAGTTATTCCGAGGGATATTTATTTATTTTATTGTAAATTAATTATATTAAAATTATATTACTCATTGTTTCTTAATCATAACGATGTTTATTTATATCTTAATATGAAATTTCTCAAAATATTAGGTATATATACCTATATTTCTCTGCATACAAACTATATGATATATATTATAATATTGGATATATAAAGATTTACTATACTTTTAATATCTAAAATAGTTTCATAAATATTATTATTTCTCATTGTATTTGTAATTTATTTACCTTTTAATAATTGTTCATAACACAGAATTCAATTTCAACCCTTAACAATAGATTACTTAATAGATGTCTATCATATTTCGCAAAAGTATCTTATATTTTTTTATATAAAATAACATATTTTCATAAACAATATTTACCAAATAAATAAAACTATCCCATATAACAAATTATTCGTTTTTGCTTATTTAAATGTATATCTAAAAAATGATTATTTCTGTTATTAATTTATTAATTATTCAATATAATTAATTTTTATTTTTTTCACTGATTGATATTATAAAATTTTAATTAATCAATTATGCATTAAATTCTATACATAATAAAGTATATATTATTATACATGGTATTAGAAACTTATTATATGTATAAAAGATTTTAGCATTATACATTATATGGGGGTATATATGATAGGGAATATAATATTTTATAGGATTTATAAGATTTGAAAATTAATAAAAACATTATTTTCTTTGTAATAAAGAATTTAAAAGATGTAGAACAACTAAATAGTATATATTCGGCTATAACACACACTTAATTTGAGTTAAATAATACACTTACACGAGATTGAGAGCAGATATTTTCCTTCAATCTTCCCATCACTGATTATCACTTTGTCATATAACAAGAGTTTTATTTTGTTAAGTTTTATTTTTTCTTATAAAAACCGTTATATTTTTAATTATTCGTAACTAATAAAATACCAAACTCTAAATTTTATTTTAAATATAATATTTAAATTATCGATATCACCATTTCGTTACGGTAGAGTAGTATCTACGGTTTATACAGTAACGTCGTGAATTATCATATTAACCTAAAATCTCTATATGCTAGTATTGCATACTCATTTATTCGTAATCGTATCGATATAGCGTATAGAGTGTATTCCATATATAATATAGATATATTGTCGCGCGACAGCATAGAAAAGATATAGATCTTAATCTGAAGCCCTTTAGAGGAAATAATAACATAAATAATTATATATTTCATACGAAAAAAAGTGTACAATTTAAAACTTCTAATCAATATTTATTATTATTATCATCATAGATATATAAACAGTATATGACTATATGCCTGTATATTTCTAACGATATCACGTCCGTAAGCTACAAATATTAAGTCGTAGAAGGTTTTCCGTTCGTAATCGAGTTCTTTACTGGTGGTAATCACTCCCCTGCAGATAGATACGAGCGTGTATGTGGTGAGGTGTGAGGCAAGCGATGGAGAGATACATGTATATGTGGTGTGGTGTGAGGCAAGCGATGGAGAGATACGAGCGTATATGTGGTGTGGTGTGAGGCAAGCGGTGGAGAGATACGTGTGTGTGTGGTGTGGTGTGAGGCAAGCGGTGGAGAGATACGCGTGGTGTGGTGTGAGGCAAGCGATGGAGAGATACGTGTGGTGTGGTGTGAGGCAAGCGGTGGAGAGATACGCGTGGTGTGGTGTGAGGCAAGCGGTGGAGAGATACGTGTGTGTGTG
The DNA here is from genome assembly GCA_964019155.1 of Osedax fenrisi. Taxonomy (NCBI): domain Eukaryota; kingdom Metazoa; phylum Annelida; class Polychaeta; order Sabellida; family Siboglinidae; genus Osedax; species Osedax fenrisi. The sequence goes on from OZ025241.1 coordinate 15,258,702, forward strand.
TGGTGTGGTGTGAGGCAAGCGGTGGAGAGATACGTGTGGTGTGGTGTGAGGCAAGCGGTGGAGAGATACGTGTGGTGTGGTGTGAGGCAAGCGGTGGAGAGAGACGTGTGTGTGTGGTGTGGTGTGAGGCAAGCGATGGAGAGATACGTGTGGTGTGGTGTGAGGCAAGCGGTGGAGAGATACGCGTGTGTGTGGTGTAGTGTGAGGCAAGCGGTGGTAGAGATATAGGGGAGATATATTATAGGGTAAAGATCGATGATAAAGAGCGAGCGAAGATTTCTTATAGGGTAAGATAAAAATGGGACATTCTCACGGTTTATTATAGGGTTAGTCAAAGAGTTTCTTAGTTTAGGATAGAGAGAGAGAGAAGACTTTTTCATAAGGTAAGACAAAGTAAGAGGGTTTTTTTATAGGGTAGGACAGAGAGAAATAGGGAAGATTATCTCATAGGGTAAGACATAGAGATAGGGAAGACTATCTTATAGGGTAAGACAGAGAGAGAGGTAGACTTTCTTATAGGGTAAGATAGGGTAAGAGGGTTTTCTTTCTTATAGGATAACAAACGTTTTAGAATTAATATAGAAATCTTGAACATCCGTCGTCTTTAACATGTATTCAATTTTATAATTCGCCTGAATAGTGTATGTAGGTATGTTAAATGTATTCAATAAATAAGGTGCATCACACCAACTCGAACGCAATTATTAACTCTAATAATTAGGTGTAAAACCCATTTTACGGAGATTTAAATAATATAGTTAAACTTTAACCTCTTATAAATACAGTTAATAACTGCGTTCGAGTCGGTGTGAAACCGCTTTAATACGCATACTATAGGATCGCACTATCGGTGTTTAAAGTGCTAGTTATCTGACAACTATATAAGTTTTTATACACTTATTTCTTATAATTATGTAAAAATGTTATATTTTATAGTAAAATATAAAATATGATTCGTATAGGATATTCCTATATTAATTTATATATATATATACATAAACTAATGTTATATATATATATATATATATTAACTTGTGAATTGTACTCGAAAAATGCCTGTAATCTGAATATTTCTTGGTGCAGAATTATATTTTCAACCACTATATAATATAAAATATGTATATTTAGCAACATGAACAACATAGCCATATCAATAAAGTATAGAATAATTCCTACACACATATATATATATATATATATATATATATATAATTAATGTTTTATAACTTGGAACAAATATACGTATACTAAACTACAAGTTATACATATTTTTCTGTATTCGTATTTTATTAGACTATTAAAATAAGTTATCTATAAAAGGGTCTAGAGAAATAATTAAATAATAATAACAAAAATTGACGAATTTGGCAGTTTTGTCGGACGAAGAGTATTTATCACTAAGAGCTATCAACGGGTTGTCAATACTAAGAATATAATAATATATAGTTTATTACGTAAACAAAATATGTGTGGAATCCTTTCTCGAAAGCATATTGCTATTAAAGGGTTCCTTTTTTACTCCTTTTATAACTATATTATATTGTATACATACGCCATGTGTATTAATTATTTATTTATATTATACAAGTAAAATAAATATTATTCATTCGTTCATTCATTATTCATTCAAAAAAAAATAAATAAATAAAAAAAGGGAAGAAAAAAACAGATATGAATTGATACCCAAATCGACATGGTACAACAATTAATATCGGTTTATATTTAATAACAAAACGCCTTGGTTTATGCACGCAAAAAAAGATATGTTGATATTATCAATACTATAAGGTATACATCATATATGTGATTTGATTGGAAATATTGGTTTAGTGTCGATAAATGTTTCGTTTAATAACTTTAAGTTAGTTATCATTCGGTAAGCGATCTGTACAATCAAACTTTCGCGTACTAGAGATTAGATTAGATAAGTTTCCATGATTAATATGGTATCAAAGACTATAAGCTTGTTTCGTGATTAGAGCGGCTTTCAGTATCGACTAATCGACCATTATGCAGTTGTAAAGAACGTTGTGCAATGTTTTAAATAAACTCAAAAGTTATCGTAATTTGATGTCTCATTAAAAATAAATTACATTTTAGATTGAATTTTCGTTATGCATTGCGATATTCTAACCATTATAACGATATAGCATTGATACCACCTTTGTATCAACTATATTTGTAATAAATACGATAATATAATAAAATATATAATATACAACAACAAATTACATACATTTTAATTATATACCTTTTATGCTTTCCGCGTACTGTTGGAATTATTGTTGTAATTAATATTTGTTATTGGTTTATTATTAATATTTGATGAATAGAATGTAATTAATATATATATATATATACATATATATTTAGTGTTCTCAAACACTTTGGAGTTACTTACATTTGTAAAGATAGGTGCATCTTTTGGGACTAGAGACACTACCACGATCAAATTTGTAAATGAAAATTTATTACTATCATCGAATTGCGAGGCCTATAAATGTAATACAAATTGGTAGTATTAAAAACATTATATATATATATATATATATATATATTTTATATATATATATATATATATATATATATATATATATATTTTATATATATATATATATCTATATATATGTACATATGCTTGACGGTATAGTTTACAAATAAAGAATATTACGGGATTATGAATTATTAACATAGTTGTGTACGATAACAAATGAACTCAATAATTGCTGCACTGTAATATCCAAAGATATTACATAATATAAATTGTAGAATTTATGTACATGAAATAGTAGCAAATTAAGAAGCTATATTTTGTATTAGTAATATCAGTAATATATATATATATATATAAATAGATACATAGTATTTATACTTCGATGTATACATCGATTTTGCGAAGAAAAGGTACAACACTCCTTATTTGCGTAGCGTAATTATAATCTTACATCCTGCTGCTAGTAGTAGTATCAATATTACTGAAATAGATTTTATACAATGTGGATGGCCACGATTTTATACCATATTTATATATTTATATAATATTGTCTTATACATAAATTATATGCGATACAAGTTAATTTTATTCGCCACTTAGATATGTATAGCATTTAAAACCAAAATATCCTTATACACATCTATATCGATTTTGTATTTATTCGTAATGAACACTTATTGATTTCATAATAAAAATAATAGTTTAAAAGTATATAGTTTGATACGAATTTACATAATAAACAACACATTTTTCACAAAATTAATCTGATATAGCCTATATAACCGCGTTTGTGTTTTGTGCACGAAATAAAATCGCAGGATTTCGTGTAAGTGTTATTCTTTCGTTAGAAAATTATTAATTTATTTAATTAAAATTATTTATTAAATTATTAATTCGTAAAAATTAATTTTATTATTTTAAACCGATTTATATTTTTTTTGTGTATTTCGTTATTTTATATTTTTTTTACGCAATAGAGAACCTCTAACGTTATTTTTGTGTCTAAATAAACATTCATTCATTCATGTATAAATACACACACTACGGCAGACCTAATCGCCGACCTTGAGAGTGATGTTCATCGTTACACCCGGTACCTCCATTAAGATCGCTGCAAGTTTCATAACACCGGACACCTCGTCGATAACAAAATACGACGAGTATTCGCTGACTGTTGATAGTTGATACTCTATAGCGTATGCTGCACCACTACGTAGATATATATAAACAGTGATATATGTTAAACTTAAGATTATTGCTTATATTTATATTTGAATATAGAGCATATAGTCGATAATATTCAATATAATGTTCATTATAAATATATATATATACTAATATATTTAATTTTCCTAGTATTATTGTAACCTAAGAGTTCATAGGTAATATGTGTCAACAGTTTATCCATATCTAGAGCTCTCATTTGTACAATGTCATCATTATATCTTATTATCAGTGGGGTTCCCTATATGGCGTTAATTTATTAATGCTATCAATGAGTGTTTAATTTTATATTGTATTTTTTTCGTCTAATATCATTATTTTTTAGAACAAATGATATATAATAATAATAAATATATAAAATTATATAATACAATTTTTAAACTATAAAATAAGTATTTAAAAAGAGTATTTTATAATAAGTTAAAAGTTACCATAATATATATATATATATATATTAGTAATATATTTGAATAAATATAGTGTTACAACTTATTGATTTTCCAAAAAAAGTTACTTATCGATATATTTACAGAAATCTAAAATAATATTCATACGATTTAAGTGTTGATTGCACTGTAATGAGTTTACCATGTGCTAGTATTAACTTTACTATTATTAATATAATATAGTATTACCAAAGATTTTGCGAAGCAAAGATATAACACTCCCTATGCATGTAACGTAATTTAGTAATATCCCTAGCCGCTGCTAGCAGTAGTATCGAAATCACTGAAATAGATGTAGGTTCGGCTCTGTTTGCATACAACAATGTTTTCATTGCTCTATTAAATTACATGCAATATAAATTAGCTTTTACTCAATAAATATATACTTATAGCATTTAAAACATAAATATCATATTTGTTTGTTATATATTAGTAATGAACACTTAGTTTTCATCATATAAATATTAATTTAAAGCATATTATTTAACATTTTAAAAGTATATAGTTAAATACGAATTTACATTATAAACAACGCATAGTTCCTAAAAGTAACCCGCTATAGGTGGCACCAGGGTATTTTGTATACAAATTCGAATTACACGATTTCGCGTAAGTGTTATATCTTTCCTTCGGAAAATCTTTGGTATTACTAATATATTATAATATAACAAAGTAAATAATATATATATATATAATAAAGTAAATAATATATATATAATATATTATAATATATATAATATATTATAATATATATAATATATAATATATTATAATATATAAATATATATAATATATATATATATATATATATATATATATATATATAAATATATCTAAATATATATATATGATTAACTGACAATCATAGCAAAACATTCAATCATACAAGTATAGCTGCTATAGTCAAACTTGGGAGGCAAATCATCAACATCCGACACACTGATAATGATCTTCATCGATGAGTTTAGCTTAGCGTGTTGCCCCCTCTTGTGATGGTCCTGCATTATCGATGTTCATGTATTACTTATATATAAATTAATTATATATATATGAAGATGATTTTATTTGATCACCTAAATCCACCGTATTTAAACATACGCTCGAGCGTAAAAATAAGATTATAAATAAATAAAATTAATAATTATAGATATAATAATAAAAGAAAATAAATAAAATAGTACAATATTATCAAATATATATTTATATATATATAAATATATATACTTATCTATTTTATTTGTATTAACAAAAGCTGTGATGATCAAAGGAGTTATTGCGTAATTCTCAAATACAATTTTGCTTTTTATAAACACTCTGCATTCCGAAGCATTCCTTATTTCATAATAATCCTAAATATATTTAATATTAAATAGCTTTGAAAACATTATCTAAAATAATTGAATATAATATATATATATATATATATATATGGGTTGGTCGGTTTTTTTGGTTTTTTTAACATTATAAAAGCGTTCAATCAAAATAAGGAATCGATTAGGCAATGATAAGGCTGTAAAACTTATTTTTTTATTTCGAGAATTAAATTGATTATATTTCTATTTGAAATCATCTAATTATTATTATTATTATTTTTTAAATTATTATATTGTTACAATTTGTAACTTGTTATTTTATTGCGAGAATTATATTTATTATATTTCAATTAGAAATCATCTAATTATTATTATTATTATTTTTTAAATTATTATATTGTTACAATTTGTAACTTGTTATTTTATTGCGAGAATTATATTGATTATATTTCTAATTACTGTATTGTTATTTTTTTTAATTATTATTTTGTTACAATTTGTAACTATTTTTTTTATTATATTTTACTTTATTTTTATTATAAATATATTTTAATAAAATAATTTTATTAACTTTAATATTAATAATATATTATTGAAAATTTAATAATATATATATATATATAATTAATATATATAAATAATATTCATTAGTATTGTATATTTTATACTTACTCTATATATGTATGTTTTGCACAGACTATTTAATAATCGATCTAGGTATATATAATATTTTCTAATTAATAATCTTAACATTTAATTATAAAAAGACAAAAAACCAAAAAAACCGCCAACCCTGATATATATATATATATATTAATTAAATATCAACAGTATATTAATTACAAGTATAATAATTAAATATCATCAGTATATTAATTAAAAGTATTATAATAAAATAAATGAATTATTGGATCTCGATACCGGGATTTAGAAACAATTTTGAAGTTATAAAAATAGGAGTTTAAAAGTATATAAAAATAGGAGTTTAAAAGTATATAAAAATAGGAGTTTATATAAAAATTAAATGATTTCATAAATTAAATTTATAAATGTGAACTTGTACTACTAAAAATAAAAGCGGATTGAAGTAGAATTTCAAGAATGAAAACAATATTATAAAGACAATAGGTAATAACGTACATATTATAACATATTCATTGGAGAGTACCCTCGTTGTGAGTATAGATTACGAGATAATCTCTGGTACTCTCCTTCGAGCAGATTGTATAATATAATTGTATATACTGCATTATATTCTATTTCTACTCGATAACCATCAATTCAATGCGATATAACTAACGAGGGCTTTGATGAGATACTCGCTGGAATAGCTGGCCACCGGAAGACTCAGCTTATAGGTTATGCCTTCGTTGTCGAGGTCGTCGTCCACAGCTTCGTATATCATCGGCAGCTCTCGGCCGATCTCGTCGTTCTGGTATCGGTTTATCATAATGATTAATAATTATAATAATATCAGTGTATTAATAATAATAATAATAATTAATCGAAGAGACGCCGGTGCCGCCTTATAACGTACGATTATTATAATCAGATTAGTATTTAATACTAATAACTAATGTCAATTATTCTTATTTAAATCAAATTTATGGTTATTACTTCGTAAAAATTAATTTTATTATTTTCGACTGATATTTCGACTAATTTTTTTGTATATTTTGTTATTTATATTTTTTTTTCACGATAGAGAACGTTTATCCTTATTTTTGTGTATAAATAAACATTCATTCATTCATAATAATATCGCGTCTCGCTATACCGGCCCAAAGAGGCAGGTACCGAGTTGGTCGGTATACAACGGTGTAAGTACACGTATCAGAGTGTACGAGATGATCACATGAGAAATAATAATAATAATAATAATAATAAGACGATTTATTTAAACACTTATTAAATAACAACAAAGATTGTTCTGATAAGTGTGAGAAAAGAAGATGATTATAAACATAAACATATAGTAAACAAAACTACATAAACAATAATGTAATATAGGTTAGTGATAGTGACATTAACCTCAGACACGTAGGTGTTAATGTGCTCGATGAAGGCGGGATGGTGACCTTGCTTCCAGACCCAGCGCGGCCGCTTGTTGTTTACGTCCACAACGTTCAAGGTTATATTGATGCGTTTCTACGTGTAGTCGAGGTCGTTACGCGACGTCGATAATAATAGTATTATAGTACAATAGTAGTATTTGTGTTTCTCAATACTATATATATGTACAAGTATATATAGTGTATACGTGTAGAATGTGTATTTAACGTAGATGTATTGGAAACTTAGAGAAATCTAAATGTGTAATAAACTATAAGGATTAATATTATAATATTTTATATTTTATTTTCTATATAAATATGTTTTTATTTGTTATTTAAAAAAATTATATAATATAATAAAGCTTAACAAATATGTTTAGGTAAATATATATATATATATATATATATATATATATATATATTATATTAAATATATTAGTAAAAAAAAATAGATTGCATTATTATATGTATATTTGTAGATGTTCAGTTATTTATATTTAGTTTTAGCAACTTTTCTATATTTAGAATTATCGAGATTAAAAATAGTTAATTTCCTATTCATATATATATATATATATATATATTACAAAATATATCAACCGATTGTATGGTAGAATTAGAACAACAGTGAATTATAATTTGCTGCTTCTTATCCGCTTGTGTTGTTATGTCAATGACCTTCTTTACTTTCACCTCCAATGTTTTCTATTTTAAATAAATATTATTTAATTTATATATAATTTATGTTTAAATATTATTTATTTTCTATTATATGTATTAGTTTATCATATTATTATATAAAAATGTGTTATGAAAATTATGATTAATTATTATATAATTAGAACCTCGTGTAATAATTTAAATTTACTTTTAATGCTGAAACAAATATATAAATAAAATAAATAAAAAGGGTTAATAATTTAAAAAAAATATCTTATATTTATTATAATTAATATATTGTTATTGTTATTTTTATTTGGTGGAGTCCTTTCATCCCATCCAAGAACTTAGATGAAGTTTTCACTTATAACCATATATGGCTCTAATGTCCCTTCGAAGCCACTCTCATGTTAAGGCATCAATGGTTTTAAAGAGAGCCGATCATTTATTTATACACAATTATATAAGATCACTTCTAAATAATATTTTAAGACCCATAGACGAACTCATGTCCTACTGCTTGTGTGTCTGACGCCTTAGCCACTGAGCCACACAGGCAGTTAAATTAAATAAAAAATTATAAAATTAAAACATATTTTCTTAATTACACATTGATATAAATGTTACCCAATAGTGTATAGTGAATACTCGCGCGTTACTATAACTCATAGAGTGAACGTTAACCGTATCAAAGTAATAATATCTATTATCTTTGTGTACTTTGATATGGCCGCTAGATCTTAGATTCGGCATCACAAATTTCACAACGGTGAAACCTAGAACATAATTTTACGATTATATATTTATTCGTCGAATTTAAATTTCGAAACAACATGAATTAAATTAAATATTATATTTTAAATATATGAATTTATTGAATACTAATTTAATAGTCAACTCTCGATATATCTATATATATATATATATACGAGAGACCGTAGAAATGTGTAGGATATATCAGCATTGTAATATATACATTCAATTTCATGTTAACGTGTTTGAAATAGGGGGGTTTCTGAGATATAGAGATTGACTGTATATACAATATTGATATTTATTATAAATAGCGATACAACCTAGCGCATGATCTTCCAGAACGTTCTGAATATCGTATGAATATATCTTGTAGTTGAAGGGCGGATGTTGTATCCTACACATTTGTTCAATGTCGACTGAGAAATGTTACAGTTATTCTAAATGTAACATTACGTGGTAAAGTAATATGTACATTAATATATAATGTCAACTACAACCAGGGTTGTTGGTTTTATTATTTATTAAATAATTATTATTACTAAATTGTTATATTGAATGTTATTTGTAATAAATACTTCTAAAGATATATGATTATTATTAGATATTTCGTGTATATTATATTAAAAAAGTATTGTAGTATAATTTATACAAGGATTCAGTAAATTATATCCACATTATATTTTTCTTTCAACCAGGCTTGTTTATTAAATGAATAAATTTATATAATACACATAATTGGTTGTTGATTTGTATTTTTGTTTGGTTTTTTTGATTTTTTTATAAACGATAAAAACCAACACTGCCTTATATAATTTAAAATTTTAAGTTATAATTTATATATGTTATAATATACATAATATATACTATTATTATTAATATTGATACTAATTTTAAATGACATAATAGTGAAATTAATATATTTATAAATAATTTTATATACAAATAATAAAAAAAACAAATAAACCATGGTTTTTGTGATCAAAAAAACCAAATAAAACGAACAACCTGACTACAACTAAGTTAGACTCGATATATCTGATAAAATTGGTATGAGATATCACATTATTGTTACATTTATTTACGAAATCAAACTAGTATTTTTAAAAAGTCTTAGTTAGTCTGAGTTGACTGACTTATAATAAAGTACGCCAACGGTTAACATCATATCAATATATCTGTAAATATATTACTATATATTAATATTAATAATTCAAAAATAATTTAGTGATATTTCGAGAGATATTTTTTAAAAGAATTATTTAAATATCTTTTAAATTCATTTTAAATTACAATTATAAATATATAAATTAAAGTTTACATCTTTAAATGACACTATATATATAATACACTATTAGAATAGATCTGCATATTAATCATGTATTTTTTATTTAATTTTTTTTAGATTTCGTTTAACATAGATTTTTATACATTTAATATTTTGTTATTTATGTTGAAACAACAAAATAATAGTACGTGTATAAGACTAAATTATGCTAAGAATATCTTTATATAGATATTTCATATATATGTATTTATAGATTAGGTTTTTATTTATAAAATCTTAAGTAAATAAGTATATATAAGTATAATAAATGTATATCATAACATAATGTTGATGACTATAATATGTAAATACAATATTATTATACAAATACATCTTATAATAACTTGAATAATATCTATTTATTATATTTATATAATTATAATATAGAGAATTTTAAACATATATATAAATATATATTATCTTATAATTAAAAAATAACTTATACTAATTTGGTGTGTGTTTAATAATTAATAATATAAAGAATGATACAATAAGCCTACCTGACTGAATGAATACTATTGCTTTAGATATTAATATTATTAAAATAAACATTATATTATTAATTTATTGTTTATATTTCTGTATCTATAGGATACAATACTTTTGTATATTTAGTTATTGTATATGTATTTATAATATTTATATATATATATATAATATTTACGTATTGTTGAATTATAAATTTAATAAATAAATAATATTTTACGTCCAAAAAAATAATTTATTGCAATGAAATAACAAATTTAATAATAAAAATGTGTGTAAACAAAACTTACGATACGATGAATGCATACCATGATACACGAGATTTATGATGCACGTTAATACATCAATACACGAGAATTACGATGTATGCGGTAAGGTAATAATACATGTATTACGATGTATACTGCAGGGCATTAATACATGCATTACGATGTACGTTAACACATTAATACATGCATTACGATGTATGCTAAGGTATCAATACATGCATTACGATATATGCGCTAAGGTATTAATACATGTACGCGAAATCGTCCAGGTAGCGTTCGATTTCGAAGTTGATAGTTCTGAAACGAGGATACGATTAACGTAACGAGTTAAACACGTGCCGACTAACCTGGCGATAGGTTTAATGAAGTCCAAAGACACTAGACTCTTGTACTTGGGTGAGTTAAGCCGATCGTTGGAAGACAGACACGCCAACAGTCCGAGCGTTACCAGCGAGCTTATCTGTTTGCAAGTTAGTAACGAATACGTGTGTGTGTAAACATGATGTGAATATATGTATAGACTATTAATATATGTACCACGAGTACATAATTAGACATAATATATGTATTCTTTGTGGTAATGGTAACAATGCGATAATATTTATTAAAAATGTTAGTATAAAGGTAATAATACATAAAGGTAGTACCTTTATGTAAATTACATTAAATTATATCAATATTTAGTGGAAATTAAATAAGTGAATAAATACGCAAACATAAAGTTTGAGTACTAGGAACTTCCTAGTAGGAAGTAAATCGTGGACTTATGGTATGTAAATAGTCTATGTTCAGTGTTAAGTGATAGAGTTAAGGTGGGGTAGATCAGATTAAAGAATGTGGTGTTAAACATAGGGTAATAGGGGGTATTGAGGTAAAGACACGCTACATATAGTTAGGTGCAATACTTTATCAGTTCGTAAGCAGGTAAGAAGTATGTAGGTAAATAGATAATTAAGAACATCGAGTAGTAAGTAGTTAAGGGTGCCTATATCAGAATAGTAGAGCCCACCGGGGTACTGGGTGGTCGTTCATTACCTCCTAATGCCATCGTGGCCGTTTAGATGTAAATATTATTTTGTCATTTAATTTATAGTTATTTAATTGACAAATATTATTATAATATATAAAATACATACATTTAGTAAACATTATTAGAGATTATTAGAAAACAGAGATATAAAGAGTAAACATTATTAGAGTAAACATTATTTAGAATGAATGCGGATGTTCGAAAGTATAAATATCAACATCATGTTCATGACGGTAAATAAATGTTCGAAAGGATAATTGTGAACACAAGTATGTACTCACAACTACATCTTAGTCATACTAACACCGATACTTGTTCAATTATATGAAATATTATAAATTTTTTATGATTATTTTATATATAGTTATAGTCCATATAAAAATAAATACAATAGGTATATAACGTAATATATTATATATATATATATATTTTATTAAACAATTTCGTGAATATTTCTAGATAAAAAAATAATAAACCCTTTACATAAAATACGCATCTATCTTTTATATTTTATATTCACTAGACAAATTAGAAAACCCTATACAATATTAGCTGCCGTACAAACTCGTTAACAAACTATATTCATTAAGACATTATGGCTCGGCTGCGGCTGCTAACTTGCTGATAAATCTTGACAGAGGTCGCGACCTTACCGTCGACGATGGCGTAGAATATCGCCATCATTCTGTCCAATGGGAACGCTTTAGGTCCTAGTTGCTGATTCGTGGTCTGCGATGAGGGGAACGTAATTAGAGCTAACGGATACGACGATGAAGGTAATCGTGGTGATATATAATTGAATACCGCTATGCATACGCTGAAGATGCTAGTATATAAACAAACGTTTACAACAATATATAGATGGGAAAATAGTATATATATATATACGCTACGAAATAATCGATAGTAAGTATAATATAACTACGTATTATTGATGTTACAAAAAAAAGTATAACAAAATAATCACAAATAAAAAATGTATAGCCTATCAGAAATAGCCGTTTTCGTATGTATTAAGTATGACCTTATCTTAGCAGTATAACACAGTGTACTTATCGCGCGACAGCAGCAGTAATAGCGGCGACGAACCCGTCCGAGTTTCTTCTGAACGCGAAGGTCAACGCGTTTGTTCAGTTTGCCGGCGTTCTTAGCGAAGTACTTGCGGTCCGACTTCATCGAGTTGTACGACGAAATGTAGGACGCCACCAGCAAGTACTTCGAGTAGAACGGAAGCTCAACGTTAATACGAGTCACTGCGAGAATGATGAAAGTTAGCGTCGGGCAAATTAGTTAGAATTTGAAGTGAATAATATTTAAATACAATTCGAATAAGGTATTTTATAAACACATATATATATATATATATATATATATAGATTAGGATCAGATAGAGTGTAAACACTCAGGAAAACACAAAAGCAAAGCTTAACTAGGTATTCCCCGCTCAACTTGATAACTACATTACAAGAATAAAAAATAACAAAATATAAGAAAATTATAAAATGACAATATCTTATTTTAAAATTTCAATTTTGTATAAATATATATATATAAGTATGAATAATATAGTGTTACTATAATTTTTGTATGTGGAGTCCTTTCATCCAATCCAGGAACTTAAATGAGTTTTCACTTATAACCATATGGCTTAATATCCCTTCGAGCCGCTCTCATGTTAAGGCATCCATCGTTTTATCGAAAGCCGATAATTTTGTATACACAATTAAATAAGATTACTTTTAAATATTATTTTTAGACCTATTTTATTGGTCCGGACGAGGTTCGAACCCGCGTCCTAATACTTGTGTCTGGCGCCTTAGGGTATAACAAGACAGTCGGACAGGCTACAGTTATATCTACGTAATGTATCAACTGACCACTGTCCATGCTTATATTGTGGACAGTTTAGCTAGCTATAAGCATGTTATCAACGATTTTTGCTAAGGAAACATATAAAACTTACTCGAAATAGTGTCATTCGATATTGTACACAAACAATTAACGGTGCAACCTGTATAGGGTCAATTTTCAGAAAAATGTTTTATTTATAATGTATATTAGTATCTAACTATATACTTTTAAAATGTAAAATAATTTTTAAATTATTAGTTATATGATGAAAACTAAGCGCTCATTAATACTATATAAAACAGTAATAGGATAGGTTGGTTTTAAATGGTGTACATATCTGTTTGGTTAAAATCTAATTTATATTGCATGTAATTTAATAGAGTTTATTAATAAACATTGTTGTATAGAAACCATTCCAAATCTAATTATATATTCATTTCGATACCGGATTAGTTCACTATTTATTACGTTGCGTCGATAGGGAGTGTTATGGATTTGCTTCACAACATATTCGATGTTACGCCGGGTAACTGACCTATATTTCAGTGCGTGATTCATTCTAAAAATAGATTAAAAGCAACATCTATTCGCTATAAATTCTGGTCGAAAATATTACCAAAAGAATTAATTTGAAAATGTACAAACATTTATAAATATAAATGCACATTGAAGTGTGCTGTCAAAATGTCTAGCTGTCTGGCTACAAATCTGATGATTAACCCATCCAGTTATATATATATACATAACTATATAATATATATATATATATATATATATATATATATATATATATAAATTGATATTAAATTAAACCAACACCGAGATATTATTAGTCACTTACTTTTAACGTTATTCTCGAGAATGTCTTGATATTCGGTGCTGCAAGGTAAGAGGCGTAAACACACATATACACATCACTACTACTACTGCTATAGTTAATTAGGGCTACAATACCTGGAAACCTCCCTCAGGTAGACTGTCTTCAGAGCTTTCTTTAGCACCGGTTCAATCTTACGCCACAGCTTACGACTGTCCTCCAGTGTAACTGTGTGTGTGAGAGTGTGGGGGAGGGGGTGTGTGTGGGTGTGTGAGAGAGATGGTTTCTGGGTATGTGAGAGAGAGAGTGCGGGGGGGGGGGGGGGTAGCTGGCGGTTGCAAGAATGTATGTGTGTGTGTATTGGGGTTTTTGTGTGTGTGTGTGTGTGTTTGTATGAGAGTGTGTGAGTTTGTGTCTATATGTTTGCGTGTTTGTGAATATTGGTGCGAGAGTGTATGTTGATATTGAATTGTATTGTATTTAATTTACACACATATATCTAGATATTTAACCCAATAATGAATATTAAAAATAAGGTCAATTATACTAATAATAATATTATGCAAATACAGAGTTAAAATCATATAACAATATGGTTTATATATATTATTTAAATTTTTTTATTTGGTTGAGTCCTTTCATTTCATCTAAGAACTTAGATGACGTTTTCACGTATAACCATATATGGTCCTAATGTCCCTTCGAAGGATGTTAAGGCATCCATGATTTTAACGAGAGCCGATCATTTATTTATACACAATTATATAAGATAACTTCTAAATATTATTTTAAGATCTATTTTAATGGTCCGGGCGAGGCTCGAACCCGTGTCCTACTGCGTGTGTGTCTGACGCCTTAGCCAACTGCCCAATATATATTATTTTATAGAAATAATAATGGATGCGTAATAATAATAGTGATGGTATGTGTGCATGTATGTGCACATATAATATCTACTGATGTTGTTGTTATTGTTGTTGCCGTGGTAATAACTAACGTTCACCCGACAAGATAGGTTCCACGTACTTCTCAAAGTGAATCAGAGCCTAAGAGTGTAGTGTATGATAGTTAGTGGAGCGTGACTGCAAATATAGAGGTCGAAATAGAGTGTATGTTGATATTCAAAATAAATATTATTATATTACATCCTTTAAGGATGATCCTTATTATTATTATATCATCAATATTCTTGATATTAGCTTCTGAATATCCTTTCGTATATTATATTTAATATTCAGGAAATAAATATATTCATTTATTCATTGAAATATTCATTCAAATATATACGCGCTATAGAACTATATAATTATAACAATTATTAAAGTTTTTTTCTTTTGTAGTTTTTAATATAATAATGAATTCTTATTATGAACAACGTATTATTATCTCTTCATACAAATAGATATTTTATATAGACATATATTTTCAATAATATTAAATTATATTATAGATATATAATTTAAACGAAAATAGTCGCTCTAGAAAATAACTTCATATTTTTGTAATAGAATATTTATATAGAAATACAATTTAAAAATATTATGCATTTTTTTTGAAAAATAAATAAATATATCTAAAATCTTTGATTCATTGAAATATAATTAATGATACACTGAAAATTATCAAATTCGTACTACAAAAAGTAACCATTGCAGAGATAGCGAACATACATCTATTATTAAAATGAAATATAATTATTAAATATCGTTTACAAAATATTATATATATATATAATATATATTATACTTATAAGTTATAAGTTATAACATATAACTTAATTAATTGTAATCATAATTGATTTATATATCACTACCCTCATTCTAATTCAGTATTATACTACAGTACATTATAATAATAATACGGGTATACTGAGAAAGCCCATCATACAATGTATGACTCATACAATGTTACATTGTTACATTGAATGTATCAGACTGTCATTATGAATAATCATTATCAGTCATCCATAGACCAGTCATATTGAATATTGCTTCATCTCAGGTATTATTGGGTATCGAGATTTAAGATTATAAACCTATTTTCTCCATGGTATTAATTATAATAAATTATATTATACCCCTTAGTAACATAGGCTGTACTGAATGAATACCTAATCTATTAATACATTATAATTCTCAAAGTATGACTCAATAGCTCAATAAAAACAATAGATGCAATAAAAACAAGTGACTCCGTGGCTCAACGGTAGAGCGTCTGACTCCAGATCAGAAGGTTGCGTGTTCAAATCACGTCGGGGTCAATTCTTTTTAATTTATGTTATTAATAACTTAAAATAAATTATATAAAACTTTTAGACAATATATCAGAGAAGTTAATTTTTTGTTTTGTCGAAAAAATGCATTTTTTCAATTTATATTTGTCATAAATTTGTTTTCGTAATTAGTAGAAAACGGCTTAGAATATCATTTTAAAGTATAAATATTTATTATATAAACTAAAATAAATAATAGTATAACTTTAAGTATTAGTGTAACAATTTTATACAATTTATCAGTATTGGGAACGGTATGGTCAACATGTCTACACCATTGAGGCGGGTGCGTTATGCACACGTAGCCGTTTATAAGCGAAGCCTATATTAAATGTCACGCTTCAACGAATAAAGCTACTAGTAGTAAGTGTGATTACTAATTAACCTAACAATATATATATTCGCATTTGATCAGTAGCCGTAGCATTGGTGTGTGCATTTAAGAGAATAGGAGTTATTTACAAAACACTATGTACGCTACAACCCACATGAAACATTTCAGATACAGTTCATAGAGGTTACAAGAAGTCGGTACATTCACAATAAAAAGTCGCCTCATGAAAACACTGATATATTAGTTGGTTAGAATTATAGTTAGCATTATATTTGTGCTTATAGCACATGCTACAATACGATATCGGCCCATAAAATCAATAGGAAATATTGGACGTTTCGTATGCGACGCGTTTCGTGATATATGAAATATTTAAATTTAACATACAAAACATCTGTTATGGAAGAAGAGGATGAGGATGAGGAGGAGGAGGAAGAAGAGGAAGAGGATGAGGATTAGGAGGAGGTGAGGAGTAGGAAGGGGAAGAGGGGAAGAGGAGGAGGAAGGGGAGTAGGAGACTGCCATACCGACCAGATGCCTGAGTTCGCCCAGGTTACGACAGATAGAGTGGAACACGGCGAGGATGAGCTTCACGTAGCCGGTGTAGAAGGCGGGCTCGTAGTCGTTAGGGCAGTCTAGGTTCATGATGTCGAGGAGTTCATCTGCGTAGGGGGTGCTGGTTGTTAGCATAGGTAATGGTTAGGGGCGCTGGTGTTAGCATAGGTAATGGTTAGGGGTGCTGGTTGTTAGCATAGGTAATGGCTAGGGGCGCTGGTGTTAGCATAGGTAATGGTTAGGGGTGCTGGTTGTTAGCATAGGTAATGGCTAGGGGCGCTGGTGTTAGCATAGGTAATGGCTAGGGGCGCTGGTGTTAGCATAGGTAATGGCTAGGGGTGCTGGTTGTTAGCATAGGTAATGGCTAGGGGTGCTGGTTGTTAGCATAGGTAATGGCTAGGGGCGCTGGTGTTAGCATAGGTAATGGCTAGGGGCGCTGGTTGTTAGCATAGGTAATGGCTAGGGGGTGCTGGTGTTAGCATAGGTAATGGCTAGGGGTGCTGGTTGTTAGCATAGGTAATGGCTAGGGGGTGCTGGTGTTAGCATAGGTAATGGCTAGGGGTGCTGGTTGTTAGCATAGGTAATGGCTAGGGGTGCTGGTTGTTAGCATAGGTAATGGCTAGGGGCGCTGGTTGTTAGCATAGGTAATGGCTAGGGGTGCTGGTGTTAGCATAGGTAATGGTTAGGGGCGCTGGTTGTTAGCATAGGTAATGGCTAGGGGCGCTGGTTGTTAGCATAGGTAATGGTTAGGGGCGCTGGTTGTTAGCATAGGTAATGGCTAGGGGTGCTGGTGTTAGCATAGGTAATGGCTAGGGGTGCTGGTTGTTAGCATAGGTAATGGCTAGGGGTGCTGGTTGTTAGCATAGGTAATGGCTAGGGGCGCTGGTTGTTAGCATAGGTAATGGCTAGGGGTGCTGGTTGTTAGCATAGGTAATGGCTAGGGGTGCTGGTTGTTAGCATAGGTAATGGCTAGGGGTGCTGGTTGTTAGCATAGGTAATGGCTAGGGGTGCTGGTTGTTAGCATAGGTAATGGCTAGGGGCGCTGGTTGTTAGCATAGGTAATGGTTAGGGGCGCTGGTGTTAGCATAGGTAATGGCTAGGGGCGCTGGTTGTTAGCATAGGTAATGACTAGGGGCGCTGGTTGTTAGCATAGGTAATGGTTAGGGGCGCTGGTTGTTAGCATAGGTAATGGCTAGGGGCGCTGGTTGTTAGCATAGGTAATGGTTAGGGGCGCTGGTGTTAGCATAGGTAATGGCTAGGGGTGCTGGTTGTTAGCATAGGTAATGGCTAGGGGCGCTGGTTGTTAGCATAGGTAATGGTTAGGGGCGCTGGTGTTAGCATAGGTAATGGCTAGGGGTGCTGGTTGTTAGCATAGGTAATGGCTAGGGGCGCTGGTGTTAGCATAGGTAATGGCTAGGGGCGCTGGTGTTAGCATAGGTAATGGCTAGGGGTGCTGGTTGTTAGCATAGGTAATGGCTAGGGGTGCTGGTTGTTAGCATAGGTAATGGCTAGGGGCGCTGGTGTTAGCATAGGTAATGGCTAGGGGCGCTGGTTGTTAGCATAGGTAATGGCTAGGGGGTGCTGGTGTTAGCATAGGTAATGGCTAGGGGTGCTGGTTGTTAGCATAGGTAATGGCTAGGGGGTGCTGGTGTTAGCATAGGTAATGGCTAGGGGTGCTGGTTGTTAGCATAGGTAATGGCTAGGGGTGCTGGTTGTTAGCATAGGTAATGGCTAGGGGCGCTGGTTGTTAGCATAGGTAATGGCTAGGGGTGCTGGTGTTAGCATAGGTAATGGTTAGGGGCGCTGGTTGTTAGCATAGGTAATGGCTAGGGGCGCTGGTTGTTAGCATAGGTAATGGTTAGGGGCGCTGGTTGTTAGCATAGGTAATGGCTAGGGGTGCTGGTGTTAGCATAGGTAATGGCTAGGGGTGCTGGTTGTTAGCATAGGTAATGGCTAGGGGTGCTGGTTGTTAGCATAGGTAATGGCTAGGGGCGCTGGTGTTAGCATAGGTAATGGCTAGGGGCGCTGGTGTTAGCATAGGTAATGGCTAGGGGTGCTGGTGTTAGCATAGGTAATGGTTAGGGGTGCTGGTGTTAGCATAGGTAATGGTTAGGGGCGCTGGTTGTTAGCATAGGTAATGGCTAGGGGCGCTGGTTGTTAGCATAGGTAATGGTTAGGGGCGCTGGTTGTTAGCATAGGTAATGGCTAGGGGTGCTGGTGTTAGCATAGGTAATGGCTAGGGGTGCTGGTTGTTAGCATAGGTAATGGCTAGGGGTGCTGGTTGTTAGCATAGGTAATGGTTAGGGGCGCTGGTGTTAGCATAGGTAATGGCTAGGGGCGCTGGTTGTTAGCATAGGTAATGGCTAGGGGCGCTGGTTGTTAGCATAGGTAATGGCTAGGGGTGCTGGTTGTTAGCATAGGTAATGGCTAGGGGTGCTGGTGTTAGCATAGGTAATGGCTAGGGGTGCTGGTTGTTAGCATAGGTAATGGCTAGGGGTGCTGGTTGTTAGCATAGGTAATGGCTAGGGGCGCTGGTGTTAGCATAGGTAATGGCTAGGGGCGCTGGTGTTAGCATAGGTAATGGCTAGGGGTGCTGGTTGTTAGCATAGGTAATGGTTAGGGGCGCTGGTGTTAGCATAGGTAATGGCTAGGGGTGCTGGTTGTTAGCATAGGTAATGGCTAGGGGTGCTGGTTGTTAGCATAGGTAATGGCTAGGGGTGCTGGTTGTTAGCATAGGTAATGGCTAGGGGTGCTGGTTGTTAGCATAGGTAATGGCTAGGGGTGCTGGTTGTTAGCATAGGTAATGGCTAGGGGCGCTGGTTGTTAGCATAGGTAATGGTTAGGGGCGCTGGTGTTAGCATAGGTAATGGCTAGGGGCGCTGGTTGTTAGCATAGGTAATGGCTAGGGGCGCTGGTTGTTAGCATAGGTAATGGCTAGGGGTGCTGGTTGTTAGCATAGGTAATGGCTAGGGGTGCTGGTTGTTAGCATAGGTAATGGCTAGGGGTGCTGGTTGTTAGCATAGGTAATGGCTAGGGGTGCTGGTTGTTAGCATAGGTAATGGCTAGGGGCGCTGGTTGTTAGCATAGGTAATGGTTAGGGGCGCTGGTGTTAGCATAGGTAATGGCTAGGGGCGCTGGTTGTTAGCATAGGTAATGACTAGGGGCGCTGGTTGTTAGCATAGGTAATGGTTAGGGGCGCTGGTTGTTAGCATAGGTAATGGCTAGGGGCGCTGGTTGTTAGCATAGGTAATGGTTAGGGGCGCTGGTGTTAGCATAGGTAATGGCTAGGGGTGCTGGTTGTTAGCATAGGTAATGGCTAGGGGCGCTGGTTGTTAGCATAGGTAATGGTTAGGGGCGCTGGTGTTAGCATAGGTAATGGCTAGGGGTGCTGGTTGTTAGCATAGGTAATGGCTAGGGGCGCTGGTTGTTAGCATAGGTAATGGCTAGGGGTGCTGGTGTTAGCATAGGTAATGGTTAGGGGCGCTGGTTGTTAGCATAGGTAATGGCTAGGGGCGCTGGTTGTTAGCATAGGTAATGGTTAGGGGCGCTGGTTGTTAGCATAGGTAATGGCTAGGGGTGCTGGTTGTTAGCATAGGTAATGGCTAGGGGTGCTGGTTGTTAGCATAGGTAATGGCTAGGGGCGCTGGTTGTTAGCATAGGTAATGGTTAGGGGCGCTGGTGTTAGCATAGGTAATGGCTAGGGGCGCTGGTTGTTAGCATAGGTAATGACTAGGGGCGCTGGTTGTTAGCATAGGTAATGGTTAGGGGCGCTGGTTGTTAGCATAGGTAATGGCTAGGGGCGCTGGTTGTTAGCATAGGTAATGGTTAGGGGCGCTGGTGTTAGCATAGGTAATGGCTAGGGGTGCTGGTTGTTAGCATAGGTAATGGCTAGGGGTGCTGGTTGTTAGCATAGGTAATGGCTAGGGGTGCTGGTTGTTAGCATAGGTAATGGCTAGGGGTGCTGGTTGTTAGCATAGGTAATGGCTAGGGGTGCTGGTTGTTAGCATAGGTAATGGCTAGGGGCGCTGGTTGTTAGCATAGGTAATGGTTAGGGGCGCTGGTGTTAGCATAGGTAATGGCTAGGGGCGCTGGTTGTTAGCATAGGTAATGACTAGGGGCGCTGGTTGTTAGCATAGGTAATGGTTAGGGGCGCTGGTTGTTAGCATAGGTAATGGCTAGGGGCGCTGGTTGTTAGCATAGGTAATGGTTAGGGGCGCTGGTGTTAGCATAGGTAATGGCTAGGGGTGCTGGTTGTTAGCATAGGTAATGGCTAGGGGCGCTGGTTGTTAGCATAGGTAATGGTTAGGGGCGCTGGTGTTAGCATAGGTAATGGCTAGGGGTGCTGGTTGTTAGCATAGGTAATGGCTAGGGGCGCTGGTGTTAGCATAGGTAATGGCTAGGGGCGCTGGTGTTAGCATAGGTAATGGCTAGGGGTGCTGGTTGTTAGCATAGGTAATGGCTAGGGGTGCTGGTTGTTAGCATAGGTAATGGCTAGGGGCGCTGGTGTTAGCATAGGTAATGGCTAGGGGCGCTGGTTGTTAGCATAGGTAATGGCTAGGGGGTGCTGGTGTTAGCATAGGTAATGGCTAGGGGTGCTGGTTGTTAGCATAGGTAATGGCTAGGGGGTGCTGGTGTTAGCATAGGTAATGGCTAGGGGTGCTGGTTGTTAGCATAGGTAATGGCTAGGGGTGCTGGTTGTTAGCATAGGTAATGGCTAGGGGCGCTGGTTGTTAGCATAGGTAATGGCTAGGGGTGCTGGTGTTAGCATAGGTAATGGTTAGGGGCGCTGGTTGTTAGCATAGGTAATGGCTAGGGGCGCTGGTTGTTAGCATAGGTAATGGTTAGGGGCGCTGGTTGTTAGCATAGGTAATGGCTAGGGGTGCTGGTGTTAGCATAGGTAATGGCTAGGGGTGCTGGTTGTTAGCATAGGTAATGGCTAGGGGTGCTGGTTGTTAGCATAGGTAATGGCTAGGGGCGCTGGTGTTAGCATAGGTAATGGCTAGGGGCGCTGGTGTTAGCATAGGTAATGGCTAGGGGTGCTGGTGTTAGCATAGGTAATGGTTAGGGGTGCTGGTGTTAGCATAGGTAATGGTTAGGGGCGCTGGTTGTTAGCATAGGTAATGGCTAGGGGCGCTGGTTGTTAGCATAGGTAATGGTTAGGGGCGCTGGTTGTTAGCATAGGTAATGGCTAGGGGTGCTGGTGTTAGCATAGGTAATGGCTAGGGGTGCTGGTTGTTAGCATAGGTAATGGCTAGGGGTGCTGGTTGTTAGCATAGGTAATGGTTAGGGGCGCTGGTGTTAGCATAGGTAATGGCTAGGGGCGCTGGTTGTTAGCATAGGTAATGGCTAGGGGCGCTGGTTGTTAGCATAGGTAATGGCTAGGGGTGCTGGTTGTTAGCATAGGTAATGGCTAGGGGTGCTGGTGTTAGCATAGGTAATGGCTAGGGGTGCTGGTTGTTAGCATAGGTAATGGCTAGGGGTGCTGGTTGTTAGCATAGGTAATGGCTAGGGGCGCTGGTGTTAGCATAGGTAATGGCTAGGGGCGCTGGTGTTAGCATAGGTAATGGCTAGGGGTGCTGGTTGTTAGCATAGGTAATGGTTAGGGGCGCTGGTGTTAGCATAGGTAATGGCTAGGGGTGCTGGTTGTTAGCATAGGTAATGGCTAGGGGTGCTGGTTGTTAGCATAGGTAATGGCTAGGGGTGCTGGTTGTTAGCATAGGTAATGGCTAGGGGTGCTGGTTGTTAGCATAGGTAATGGCTAGGGGTGCTGGTTGTTAGCATAGGTAATGGCTAGGGGCGCTGGTTGTTAGCATAGGTAATGGTTAGGGGCGCTGGTGTTAGCATAGGTAATGGCTAGGGGCGCTGGTTGTTAGCATAGGTAATGGCTAGGGGCGCTGGTTGTTAGCATAGGTAATGGCTAGGGGTGCTGGTTGTTAGCATAGGTAATGGCTAGGGGTGCTGGTTGTTAGCATAGGTAATGGCTAGGGGTGCTGGTTGTTAGCATAGGTAATGGCTAGGGGTGCTGGTTGTTAGCATAGGTAATGGCTAGGGGCGCTGGTTGTTAGCATAGGTAATGGTTAGGGGCGCTGGTGTTAGCATAGGTAATGGCTAGGGGCGCTGGTTGTTAGCATAGGTAATGACTAGGGGCGCTGGTTGTTAGCATAGGTAATGGTTAGGGGCGCTGGTTGTTAGCATAGGTAATGGCTAGGGGCGCTGGTTGTTAGCATAGGTAATGGTTAGGGGCGCTGGTGTTAGCATAGGTAATGGCTAGGGGTGCTGGTTGTTAGCATAGGTAATGGCTAGGGGCGCTGGTTGTTAGCATAGGTAATGGTTAGGGGCGCTGGTGTTAGCATAGGTAATGGCTAGGGGTGCTGGTTGTTAGCATAGGTAATGGCTAGGGGCGCTGGTTGTTAGCATAGGTAATGGTTAGGGGCGCTGGTGTTAGCATAGGTAATGGCTAGGGGTGCTGGTTGTTAGCATAGGTAATGGCTAGGGGCGCTGGTTGTTAGCATAGGTAATGGTTAGGGGCGCTGGTGTTAGCATAGGTAATGGCTAGGGGCGCTGCAACAGGGGGGTGTGTATGTCCCCCCACTTTAAAATCTAGGAGGACCTCCTATGTATTAGTCCCCCCCCCCACTTTTACCACAACATTTATTTTGATTGGTTGGTCCCCCCTACATACACACCATCGTTCCAGCGTCCCTAGTAATGGATGATCATGATGGAAATGTGCGATATTATTCAGAAGCCCATTAGGAGGAACCCAACACACACTATAACAATACACACATATAATAAAAACTCCCCAACGAAAAAGGGAAAATAATAAATTATTATCATTATTAATATTGGTGATCGTATACAATTTTTACAATATTTTTAATTATAACTTTTTTTTTAAATTTGAATAAATTAATATATGACTTTTATTATAATAATAATTTAGAATTGAATAAACTCTCCAATGATATTTATTCTATTATAATAGCATCGATATAAAAAATCTCATTTTCGTATATAAATAATGGCACCTAAGCTAAGAGTGATCATTGGATAACATTTTTTTTTGATCAGTGATTCTAAGGTAAAGGAAGATGTTTTAAGACACATGCAACACAAATTATTAAATTTGAGCTCATATTGACGACACGATAATCCGTTAAAAATGAGTACAAAATTACATTGAAAAGTATTATAGAAAAATACATTATAACAAAAAATATACGAAAAAGTCATACGAATAGCTATAAATATAGTAGGTCAAGTCTGGCCACTCTCTCCTACAATTTACCTGGCAGACTTACGGTTATACTCTGTATTGTACGGTGTACAGTGTAGACTATATTAGATGAAGATTAAGGAATAGGAACAAATAACCTAAAATGAATGGGTAAAGGAACGGGAATCTAAAAATGAACTTTGCCCAATACATATATTATATATATATATATATATATATATATATATATATTAACAAATATTTGTCATTAATATCTAATTACAATGTATTCCATAGCTATGAGAAGTTAATGTTATACTTATTATTATAATTTTTAAATAATCGATTAATTCAACGTATATACTATATAATATAGAAATATAACCGGGGATATAAACATTCATGAATGCTAAATTTAAAATGTATAGGTGTACATCTAAGTGTGCAATTCAAAGCTAATATATTTTATTTAACTTTTTACTTATTAAATTGCTTATATATATTTATCAAATAATATTTAAAGCACATACAAATTATAAGTAATTGAAGATATGATATAAATGTATTAATATGAAAATACCTTAATTGTCTTTATAAATATAAATATATATGTGTATGTGTGTGGATATAGATCATACTGTTAACATATTTGATGCTATTAAATAATCTCATTATTATTTAAACCTTTGATATACCTTAATTCTGTCTTTTACAAAATTTATTTATTGACATTATTAATTTATTATTTAGTTACTATATATATATATATACATATATATATATATATATATATATATATATATATATAGCTTTGATAGTGAACAATTGTGTATATCATAATAAAGTAATATTAGCGATATTCTTTTTTTATGGTTTTTATAAATTTTAAAAGCAGAAACAAACACGCAATCTACTGCTCTAAACTATATATTAAATATAGGAATTCACATAAGATAGTTTATAGATATTTATAGAATATATCTGATAAGCTTTAACATAGATATGCGTTATTATAATTATAAATTATAATATAACACATATTTATATATATATATATATATATATATATATATATATAATGTACTATTGATATAATACAATTAGAGTTGGAATAGATCTACTGTATACGACACATCCGAGACAAACCTAAATTGTAGTCGATGAAGTGAAGCACGATCGGCTCGAGGAATCCGTTGGGGGTTCGGAACTTCTCGAATACAATCTCGCTGATGAATATCACCGAGATGTTGATGTAATCGGTCTGTAAAAGTAGTTCCCAGCATTATATTATATATTAAATTACTTAATATATATATAATCTAAAATTATAACTAATCCCAATTTGATTTTTATTCTATGGAATATTATATATTAACATATTTTCATAAATTTGAAAAGTTGGGTATAAATTATACCGTATAATGGTTATATATATATATATATATAAATGACTTATTTATATAATTGTATCCGGACATCGTTTATGAATATGTATTAATTAACTTTTGAAATGGACTTATCGGGTATAAGCAACACAGAAGGTTGTTAAAAAGTATCACACTCTATCTTCTGAAGTTCCCGATGATATAGTTCACTCATTTCGTAGCAAGACAATAGTCAATTTGTCCATATATATAAATCGAATTGATTTTTTTATTGGTACGAAATGACTTGATACTAAATGACTAGCTATGAAATATCTTGGTACTAAATGACTCGGTACTAAGTGAATTGGTACTAAATGACAGGTATTCCCCTCGACCATATAAACCAGTTCCTGAAGTCTCAGCAGAGCTGGCAGGATGTTGATGTCCATGTTTCTTAGCCTATCAGCTCGGTCGTAGATCTGTGTGTGTGTGTGTGTGTGTGTGTATGTGTGTGCGTGTGATGCACAGAATAGTTTACATGTAATACATGTATCTAGAGAATACTTATAGAGTGAATAATAACAATAATAAATAATAATTAGAAGATTTTTTTTAGTTTATAAAATATAATATTTCACATTTATCCTAATAGAATATTTTCTAATTTTTCCACCCAGGAAACTTTGTATATGATATATTGTTTTATGATGATCGAACATTGTTGGTTTAGATTAGAAATATCTTCACATATTATATAATACATATAGTTATTGTTATAGTATTTAATAAAGTTGTACAAACGTAATTATTTGATTTATAAAGAAAAAAATGTATATGAAATACATATATCTGGTAAATACAAAAAAAAATAAAATAAATATAGGTAAATAAAATCAATACATTAAGATTATTACAAATAATCATTATCTATTATGAAAATTAGATTGATAGTTTAAGCAGAAATATTTTGAACTCTTCTATACTATTCTGACCGTCACAAATATAGTATTAACATCTAACGCATGCACTTCTCTATAATTATTGGGCACATATATTTTTAATATTTACTGAGTGATGAACGTATATCTAATATTACAGCACCCAATGTGAATGATTGCCTAATTAGGGTTACAGCTGAAATATACGTATAGTACATTTCAGTATGGTGAAATATAAACCAATATATATATATATATATTATTATTATTATTATGAGATTTAGGTATAAGTACCTGGGTAATTGTAGAAGCATTGCTGCTTGTCGAGAAAATTACCCTTAATTTAACTTGTTGACAGAAATCAAATAATTTTATAATACAATATATATATATATTATATACGATATATTGTTTTATCAAGCAGTTGATTTAATAATACCTCCACAACTTCTATGATCATTGGATACCTATATCGAGGGTATCAACACCGATAATATAAACTGTTAGCAGTAAACTAACGATATAAACGGTTTCTTGGCTGAGCGAGAATTCGACGACTATTTTCTTGAGGAGCCGCACGAAGTCGTTGAGATTATCGCAGCCGGCGTAACCCGTGAAGTTGTTGTCGGCGGACGGTGTCGTGGAGGTCAGCTGATCGAGGACGCTCTCGTAGAGGAGGCGGGGCGTGTAGCATTCTATACAGTCTACTAGTGCGTGGGGAACCTATAGGAGGGGTGGGGTTGTTAGGATAGAGGGGATAGGGGTGGAGGTTAATTAATGGAGATGTAAGGATTACGAGGGTAGATGCGTGTGGGGGGGGGCAATGTGAAGGTGATAAAGTGTTATTTTCTAACATGCTATATATATATATATACACTATAAAATAGTAAATATAATGTAACTAAGTATTCTTGATATACAACAACAAATTATAAATAAAAAGTTAAGTCTTTACTAAATAGCCCTGTTCCCTATAGTTTACTTGTAAAGTCGCGAATCTTACCCTTAAGGGTATGTTATGCTATAGAGTGGCATATTGTAGCAATTGATCAACCCACGTGGAAACTTTAGTATAAGTCGGGTGGGGGCGGTATTGTCTAGTAATGGGGATATGAGGACGGACGATAAGATTAGTTGGGTCCGTTTCAGTGGAAGAATGGAATTACGATAATATATATTACAATATAAAATTAATAATGTACTATTATTACGGATTTCGATGAGTATTGCATTATTTATTTGTTTCATTATAGAATTGGTTTATTTAATTTTTAACTCGTTATTTTAGTAATATATTTCAAATTTATCTTTTAATATTAAACTATATGATTAATAATTGATTACTATTACAGGTTACAAAGATAAGAATAATTCAATAAAGTTAATGTAGAAATTGAATATTTCGATGCCATTTACAAAACAAATTAATTTTTCATTTATTTTACGGTAACTGTAAAACGTTTTAATTAATTTAATTGTGTAATTTAGTATTGACCTTTGTTTATTTCAATAACGTATTTTATCGTTAGCAAATATACCCTACTTTATACTTTCGATTATATATTTCGACTATGTATTTGCTTAAATAAATTATCAATCAATATTATGTTCTTAATTATAATAATGAATATATATACGTACAAGAAATCAACATAGATTAGTTATATATATATTTGTTCTTATTATACTCAATAGCTCACTCTAAATAACCTACATATATCTAGGTATTAAGATGCATGCTGCATCTTCTTATTATGCGGCATATATTATATTAAGAAAGTAAATTGAAAAGTAATGGTAACAGAAAGAAAACTACAAAACTAAATTAAAATATTATAAATTATTCTAATAAAATATTGACCGTGTATCCATAACGATGATTGACGTGTCACTCATCGTAATCAGTCGTTACTAAGTTGTCGATGGTATAATCTAATTTACAACATCTATTAGCATTTCACTAGTAAATAGTATTCACTAAATACGTCGATGGTACCCGACTATTTGTGTTTGTCCTTTTATTGTTTTTTAACATTGTTCATTACACATTGTAACATTACGATAATAGTCATCAACGAGACGATAAAGAGTGTGTTTGATAAGCTACTATATAATAATATATAGTTTATTAGGTAAACAAAAAAAATAAATAAACAAAAATATGGAAGAAAAAATAGATATGAATTGATACTCAATCGA
Organism: Osedax fenrisi; assembly: GCA_964019155.1. Classification (NCBI taxonomy): domain Eukaryota; kingdom Metazoa; phylum Annelida; class Polychaeta; order Sabellida; family Siboglinidae; genus Osedax; species Osedax fenrisi. The sequence goes on from OZ025241.1 coordinate 15,288,310, forward strand.
CATGGTACAAAAATTAACATTGGGTTTACATTTAATAATAAAACGTCTTGGTTTATGCATGCCGAACAAAGGTGATATGATTAAATATGATTAAGTAAGGTATCCTAAACATATTCCCTCGATGTATTGCATGAAGAGTGTCTCGCCAATGTAAAGTTGAAAATGATATTTTATTAATATTTGTATTATCAAAAAGCGTATATTTCCGGATTTGTTAATAATAGCAAGCTAAGATATATGGTAATTTAAATTAATTATTATTATTTTTAAAATTGTTTAACGAATATATCTCTACAACTTTTAAAAATATTATAGGTTAAAACTTGCTATAAAGTATCAAAAATGTGATTTTATAATGCTACCTATTTTATCAATTATAAGTAAAAGAAAATGACAAATTTGATATTTTTATTTAATATTTATCTAGAAATTAATCGATGTAAAAATAATGACAATTATAATATAAGTAATTTAATATATTATTAATAACTATTTAAAATAATGTTAAATACCATAATAGAGTCCAAATAAAGATACACAAATATATTCAATCTTTAACATTGATTATAATCAATTATCTCAGTATACTAATTGTTCGCAAAGAAATTGATAATTTGTGGTCAACGCATAATCAACGCATCTTAGTCAAATTCTCACAGTATGTTTGTTATTATTTCTTTATTATATATAATGAAAATCTATGCAAATAGATTTAGAGATAATTATATATATAAAAAATATTAATCAGTTATTATAAATTTTATTGCCATTTTATAAAATATAAATGTTTTCAAAAATAGAGATCTTATTATTAAAATATTCATTATATATATATATTAACATTATGAATAATAATGTAATGCAATTTAAATTATGTACAAATCTTAATTATTTTATGAGATAATACATGTTCATATCTAATTACATTGGTAACAATAACCCGTATATCCTATTAAATAATCAATATAAGTGTATATAGTTTGGCATGCATAAACCAAGGCGTTTATTATTAAATGTAAACCTATGTTAATTTGTGTACCATGTCGATTTGGGTATTAATTCATATCTATTTTTTCTTCCATATTTTTGTTTATTTGTTAGTTTTGTTTACCTAATAAACTATATATAATATTACAGCAGTGAATGTCAATACATATGGATCGACACTACTTGACGCATTCTCCGATCACGGTCAATGAGCCAGAACGATGAATCCGTTACGCGAATAAATATCATATAACAGTTGTCTGTATTGAAACATCATATAAACATCATATAAACATCGTACATCGTCGAAAGCCCCGCGCCGTTACGCACACAGATGCGGTGCTGATCTAACCTTGGCTATCTGCATGATGTTGTTGACGAGCAGAGATTTGCCCGTGCACGTATGGCCGTAGAGGAACAGCGAAGGAGGTGTCATGTCGGCGGGCTGTCGCCGGGGGCAACGGTCAACGATTATAGATAGTTAACGCGATGTCGCAGCTACGTTTAAACGTAACACTATAACGATCGGGTTGGGGTCAAATACACTTTATCAAATACAAATACGAATAAATTTTTCTTAAAGAATCAAATACAAATACAAAAATTTATTATATTTTTATACAATTACAAATACAAATACAAATACAAATATGTATTTGACCCCATACCTGATAATGATATAGTTTAACATTTATATATGTGTATACCCAGACTACAGTGGGTAATCAGTGTGGTTGTATCAATGATTATAGAGAGATTCGGTGTCGCTAGGTTTAAAATACGATACTATGCGGCGTAACACGAATATAGGGAGGGCTGGGATTTAGGCACTAGTATATCGTAGTGGATACATTGTAATCTACCGTAATGAACCTACTAATCATGTAAAACATGGGCAAGCTATAGTATTACTATTATTTATATACAATATATTAAAACAAAATATTAGCGTTAATGTACGAATTAGATCGACGTATCAGTATAACATATATTATATATGTATATTGGTTAAATAGTCTATATAATATTAATATATATTATGAAATAGAAATATTGATTATTTTCTTTATACATAGTCATTAGTAGTGATTCATTAGTGATGATTCATTACGGTAGATTACACTGTATTCATGATACAAATAACTTCTTTTAGGCCCTAGTGTAATCGTTGCATTATTGAGCGAGAGATGCTATGTTACGACTAACCCTTAACCAGGCCTAGTACCACTATTATAACTTGAACGTCGTAAAGGACGATAAACATCATTAGTTGTATAAGTGAATTTGCAATTTTATAAATTTATGTATAACATATTTGAATAGTATAATTAATAAATTTAAATAATTGTTCTTCTGTAGAGTAAACTTTAACATTAACATAACTTCCCTAATGCCCTATATAGGGTATAAGGGAATATATATATAACTTCATGAAGCTAAAGCACTGTTCACATGAGCAATCTATTCCAACAATTTCGCAATGGAATTCTTAAGAATTGCCAAAATGTAACAGTCTGCGTTTTTCTGCGATTATTGATAAATGTTCTAATCCGAATTTATTCTAGTTTTTTGACAATTTATGGAATTGGTAAATAAACGCACGCACAAGTATACTGACAATTATTAATGCATAGTATGCATTGCATTTACCTTTCTAGGGGTTAATCTATTAATAATCGTTTACGATTATAAGTGATTAAAATTATGTTATTTAATCGTTAACGATCGTTTAATTAATAATTATAATATATATATATTAACACTTTATGATTATATAATGAACTTAAGTTCATAAAATGTATGCATTTTTAAGTATTCTACCGAAAAAATAGATTGCTCATGTGAACACCCTAAAATTTATACGGCTAGGGGATTTTGAAACTGGAATTCTTAAGGGTGCAAGCGCGGGTTCGGGCTTACAAGGTTAATTATAGCTCTAGCTAAAATGCTAAGGATTCTAAACTAATAAAGATAATGAAGTAATTTTTATTTTATTTAATATATATTTTTCTACTGCATAAAAGTATTGACTTTTTATAAATATAATTTATTTAAAATTATGTAACATAAGTTTAAAATAGTTGAAATATATTTTATATTTTGTTATTAAAAATGTTAAGTTTATTATAATTTATTTAAATTATTTTAAAATATAAATTATAATACAATATCCTATTAATATTAATATAGTATTACATGTTATTTATATACAGTAAAAATTTCAGATAATAATATTAATAATCAAAGAATTAGTAGGCTTTTTACGTATGCTTACTAAGTGCAAAAAGTAAAAATGGAGAAAATTACATTCACAGTTTTTTTTAAATAAATAGTCTTGTCAATTTCATATGATTTTTAATTTGATTGATCTCGTAAAACTCTTTATATTGATATAAATACTCTACTATAATTTAAAATATTTTACAATGTGATAAATAAGATACTGAACATGTATAATACGTAATAAAAAATAAATAAAAATGTTATGCATATTTTAACCCGGGCTTGCACCTTTAAGAATTCCATTGTGAAATTGCTGGAATAGATTGCTCATGTGAACAGCGCTTAAGAGAGTGACATTTTACAACTCCATTCATTATTTATAAAATTGATTAAATTGATTACATTTTCATATAAAATATGTTATTTATTTATATATTTTAAATTTAAATAATATCGACTACGCGCGGACTTGAATCGTGGATATATCGCTCACTGAGGGCATCAGTGTTAACCATGCAACCTATAATATATTACTTGTATAGTTTAGCTAATCACTTATCTACAAACCTTACCCATATACGATAATATGTTGGTGGTTATGGCGCGGCGATGCAGCACTATTTCTTCCAGGTACGTCGTGACGTTACTACTGTAGTTACTATTGGCGGCCATCTTTAGTTTCTGTAGAACATATTTATTAAGTTTAGCGTGATGTATTGGTGATAGGTATATTATGAATCATAACTTATGAGTATCTTAAATTAACAGAATATAAAGGCAATGTTAGTGGCAACTCTACACATCAGCTTTAGAATATTTAATTGTATATATACACGCATATATCCGTATTTAGAGTCGAATTTATTTCAGAATATTCTCAAATTAAAAAATAATCGTAATCACATCACTACTATTATTATTATTTTTTTTATTTTCGTCCTTTCATCCAATCAAGGACATAGATGAATTTTCACTTATACCATATATTATATGGCTCTAATGTCCCTTCGAAACCGATCTCATGTTATGACATCCGTGGTTTTAACGGGGGAGATCCACGAACGGCGAATTGAAAATGCGAATGCGAGCGAGCGGGGTCAAAAGGGGGCGGAGCTTAGACGCTCACCGGATTATCTAATGCCTGAGTTATTTTTAGATAAGATACACTGTATGTGTATATTTTACAGTGTATTTAGGCGTAGTACTACACGTGTGAATACGCTATGCTATATAGATATATAGTATTTATGCATAGTAATCGTGCCTACCCATTCATGGCACATTATTTACACTGGTATAATTTATAAGCCAAGGTGGGCGGGGCACTAGGCACATTATCAGGATAAGAGTGGTTATATATTTACTAATTGATTATATAACAATTTATTTTTTATTATAAATGTTGTCAAGAAAAACTAAATTAAACTATTAAATCAATTTAAGCTAAATATAAATTAATTTGTGTAATATAAAAATCTTATTTAATAAATTATTAATTATAAAACTGTACATACTATATATAGTATCTATATATATATATATATATATATATTTATTATATATTATATTTACATTATTTATAATTTATATATACATTATATATATATAATATGGTAATTAATATATTGGTTTTTAGTTGGTTTCACTGGTTTGGTTTAATTTGGGTTAGTTTAATTTGGTTTGGTTTGAAATGGTTAGGTTTGGTTGGATTTAGTTTTAATTTTTGAAGGTTTTTTTAGCTGCATTACATCCCAAGTGAGCCTATAAAAGCATATGCATATAGGAAAAAGGAAATAATTATCTTTACTATATTAATATTATATATATACATATATATATATATATATATATATATATATATATATATATATAATTATATTAGTTAAACATAATAAATTATTAACAAGTATATATATATATATACATACTATATATAGTATGTACAGTTTTATAATTAATAATTTATTAAATTTAATATACATTGATTTTTATATTACACAAATTAATTTATAATTAGCTTAAATTGATTTAATAGTTTAATTTAGTTTTTCTTTACAACATTTATAATAAAAAATAAATTGTTATATAATCAATTGGTAAATATATAACCACTCTTATCCTGATAATGTGCCTAGCGCCCCGCCCACCTTGGCTTATAAATTATACCAGTGTAAATAATGTGCCATGCATGGGTAGATTCCATAGTAATACTCGTGTTTTTTACATTCGTATTGAAATTCTATTAACTGATATTAATTATATGTACTATTTATATACTGTATTTGTATGTTACTATGTATATACTACTGTTTACAACTTATTTTGCGTCTAAGCTCCACACACTTTTGACCCCGCTCGCTCGCATTCGCATTTTCAATTCGCCGTTCGTGACTGTTATCCGTTTTAACGAGAGCCGATCATTATTTTATGTACAATTATATAAGATCACTAATAAATATTATGTTAATGCCTTTATAATGGCCCGGACGGGGCTTAAATCCTCGTCTTACTACCTATATGCCTGACACATTATCAAAATTAGCAATTATTATTATGGCCATTATTATGATAATCAATTTTTAAATAATCATCATAATCATTATCATAATGATTATGATAATGCATCTAAAAAAAAAGGCGGTAATTTTAATTAATACTTTTGAATACATTTTTGTTATTTAACAGAAATAAAACTAGAGGATCGTATAATAGTATAGTTCTAATATAATAGTTATTAACAAGAATTATGTATAATTTAATATGATACATTTATACCTCTATTTAGTCTTTAATAATTATTTGAATTTTAAATCATTTGATATCATATCAATTCTTGCCAATAATATTGTTGATATAAAACATGTGATCAACCATGTGATCAAAGACTATAGGTAAACTGTTAAATCTTTGTATAATTTATTAATAATAAATGCTTTAAAATAATGCAATTCTTTTTTTTAAATAATTATGTTAAGTTCCTCCCTACTTTAGATGTATGTTTAATCATATCAACTGTTAGCTTTTTATTGTGCTGGATTATGTATAGTATTAATAAGTCAAAAGAAAACTTACAAAATGTTAAGAATAAAGTCTATACCAAATCTAAAACTTATAATAATTTTAAAAAATACATTGATATTGAAATTAAGTCAGGGTCGCCATATAATTTGTCTCCCATTTTTAAGACAAGAGTTGTGTTTGTCTATACATTAAATAAAATAGATAAATCTATACATACACTTTTATTTTCAAAATTATGTAAATGTAGTATTATATATCAATCACGATCGAACCAGGTAAGAAAAAATTAAATTAATGATTAATATTATTATAATAATAATTATTATAATTATTATATTAAATATATTTTATATTCTCATAATTATTATCATAATAATTCTGCATTACTTTCTGAATCTAAAAAGTCTAGTATAGTAGGGAGACGATTAAAAAGAACGAATTGAGGGTTACATTTGAAATATAAGTTAATAGTACCTATTCATTGAATATGTACTATATATTGAATATCATATTCAATATGATATTGTATTGATATTTATGTGTTATTTTGTTTAATTGATATTGTTGTCCTGCTTGGTTTTTGTTTAGCTGCATTACATCCCAAAGTGAGCCTATTCAAATTTATTTCACATTTAAAATTTAACCTTTGCAACTCAACTCGTCCTTTTTGATCGTAACCATTATAGTAATCACCCTATCATATACATTATATTATAAATCAGATATATCATATATCTGGGGGCCGAGTCACTTCGTCCGCTGGTCATCTCGTCCGCAGAATGTAGTCACTTCGTCCCAAATATAGTCATTTCGTCTGATCTGAATATTCGTTTCGTCGGGACATTTTCCGTTTCGTCCATCACCTTTTTACACAATTTTAACTAATATATTTTATTAAATATAGACTATATAGTAAATTACTATTAGTAATACTATATTACTAATATATCAAAACTGGACATATTTTAAAATATATCTAACTTACATGGATAATGTATAAGAAAACTTATATATAAGTTATACCTATAGGTTATAAAAATATATATTATCTAAACTTATAAACATTTATACTATTATCACGTATGTGTATGTATTTATATATTATAATTGGTTTTTATTATATAACTATGAATATCTCATTTATATATTATATAATATATATATATAGTATATATACAGTAAAACCTCTCTATAAGAAACTATTTTTTTTCAGTAATTTTTTTCTTATAGAGAGGTTTTCTTATAAAGAGGTTTTTACTTTTCCAATGATTTTAAGAATTAATTTATAATTGAAAATGCATATATAACCTATAGGTTATATATATATATATATAGTGTATTTATTTTGTATACTGTTTTTATATGTATAATGTATTGTTTGCGCTTAGACATGTTAATACATAATGACATTTTATTAGATTTACATTAGCAATTATAAATTATGAATCATCATTGATGAATATAATATATTGTATTTTATAATAATCTATTATTTAACAATTAATTGTATAATATAATAAATTGTATCATCAATACATTTAAGAATATAATAACATTTATTAATAAATTTTAATAAATGTATGGATATACAATAACAATTATTAATTAATTTTAATTCATTTCGAGCTATTTATGTAATATAATATATTTGTAAGAAAAAAAAATATCTTCTATAATAATTAATTTCTATAATTGTTATCAATGTACAATACTTCTACTTATATATAATTATTTTTTATATTTTGTATACAATAAGTTTCTTATAAAGAGGTTTTTCTTATATTTTTCTTATAAGATTTTCTTATAAAGTGGTTTTTTAATGTGGAAAAGGTTGAATTCCAACCAAATGTGTGAACAATTTTCTTATAAAGAGGTTTTTCTTATAAAGAGGTTTCTTATAGAGAGGTTTTACTGTATATATATATATATATATATATATATATATATATATATTATAATGGTGTTATTATTATTTTACTATGAATAATACCTATATATTTATCTGTAACACAACACAATTTATTACACAATTAATGCATGTGTAGTAGAGCGTTACAACAACTGCAAACATAGGTGTGTTATTTTATATATATATACTGGTACATATCAATACATGGTGTTATAAAGTATACAATATATACAAATGTTATTCAATGGCCAACTTCAGGCTATATACCTATCATTTTATTGTATTTACTTAAGGGCCGGCGTAACCTTGCTGGCATTTACATGTAAAAGATAGGGAAAATAGCTATTTTTAACAGGCTATATCTTTTCTATTTATAGGTATTTTTTCTAATTTTTTTTTTATTATCTAGATAACATTCATCTCTAGTTATATAAGTACTTCATAACATAATACATTTATTATTAATTAAAGAAAAGTTAATTATAATATTACAATTATTTTAAAATAAATGTATTACTAATTTTTTTATTATTTTTCAAATAATTGTAATAATAGATTATATTTATGTTAGCTTACATACCTATATAATAATAACCATATATTAGGTATATATTCAGAACATTAAAAAAAAAAATCAATAAAAAAAACACCACAGAGATATTTGCATCTAAAGTTTTACTTGTATGCTTTCTAATTATTAAATACCACCATTTTGAATAGGTGTATGATTAAACTTTGTATTTGAGGCACTTATGTTTAATTGTATATAATATATTATACATCATTTTAAAGATAAAGAATTACATTTTAATATTTAAATATAAAAAAATTGTCCCTAAAAAATAAAAACGAATGTTACGCCGGCCCTTAAAAGGAAATTATGTTCTATAAATAGATTTATGATATATGGAATATATATATTGTATAGGAAACTTATCTATAAGACTTGCATACACTTATACGTATTGCATTTCTGACTGAGAAAATAAATACCATTAATTTAAACTAACTTAGTTTAACTAAGTATCTACATATATGTAAATGAATTTTTATAATTTCATATATCATATAGATTTAAATACATATAAAATTTTATTAACCCGAGTTGGATTACTATTAGTCATAATTTACCTATACTATACTGTTAATATATGCTCATATATGTGATCGATTCGGAATTATATATATATATATATATATAATATATATTATATATATATATTAACTTTTGCTCGACCACGTAAGTAAGAAAGTATTAACTTTTATCTTTCTTTACTTTATTCTTTTTATATTAGTTAAAACCGTGTATAATTATGTAAAAAGATATCCGGACGAAACGACTATTTAGATCGGATGAAATGGTTACTTTTCGGAATAAGTGACTATATTTTGCGGACGAATTGACGGACGAGATGACTCTAATTCAGATATATTATATCATTAGTATAATGATTATTAATAGTAAATTTTTTATAAAATTATATATCATATATATATCAGGTTTTTTCTATTTTTTTTTGATATTTATTATAAAAAAAACCATGTTTTTTTTTGGTTTTTTTTTATATAAAATTATTAATAAATATATAAATTTATAGTATCATTTATTGTATAAATATTATTAATAATAGTATAGATTATGAATATTATATAAAGTATACCATGGACAATGTGAACAATATAATACAATTAAATAACAATTTACTTCAAAAAAATAAAAACATTGATAAATATATTAAATATAGTTAATCGCATATCATTCTGGAATGAAACCATAATAATATAATATGTGCTTATCTGCTAACAAGTTAACATTGCTATCTTGAGGAAGGTGTAAATTACACGGTTTGTTTGGATTTATTTTTTTGTTTTTTTTTATATAAATTTGAATATTTATTTAAATAATTCATTTAATATTAGTATCAATATTATTAATAATAGACTATTATTAATAATAGACTATTATTAATAGTCTAGATTATAATAATCATTATGTGTATTATATAAAGTTATTCATTTAATAATTGTGCTTGGCCGAAATACAAATATAATTTGAAAAGAATATACTGAATCTTTGTAAAATTATACTATTATACTTTTTAATATTATATTCACGAAATATCTAATAATATTCATAGAAGTATTAATAACATTCAATATAATAATTTATTAATACAAATTATTTAATAAATAAAAAACAATATTCTTCATAAATAAACCAAATAAACAAACAACCCTATTGATATATATCAATATTATTGTTGGTAAATAAATCATAATTATTATAATAATAAAGCGTCACGTTGTTTACCTTTAAGTGCCGCGATAGTTGTATATCATGTTCTATTTATAGCGTATAATATATATTAATATATATGAATTATTTAATATAGGCTCGAATTAATATATACTGTATATATTAATGCGAGCCTATATTACATAATTCATTGGTATATATTTTTATGACTCATATAGTATATGTAGTATCATGGTTCCATTATTTTAGCAAAAACGTCCAAAACTTATCTTTAAGATTTATTTACACCAAAAACCGGTAAAAACTGGCAAAAACCTAGAACTCATCAAATATAATACCTTTATAAAAAAATGTATTGAAATTTAAAGTAATATTGATTCATTTATATATAAATGTTATGGCTAATTAATCTAGCACTTTTATTTGAAAATGTAACCATACATTTGATCACTCTGCTTTAATTATACCATTTATAGTACTTTTTTTTAAAAATCCATATTGGATTTTGAGATCTGCCACCCATATTCATATTGTAAAATTAACAAGTTTATGTAATGGGATAAATTTCATAAATGAAAAAAAGCATAATGTGATATATATTCATACAATTACACAATGAAAATATTACTATTGTAACATAAATATATTTAATTTCATATATATAAAAATCATTTTTCATATAAATCATATTCTATTCAGTATTATATATGTATATATATATATATAAATTTATAATATATAAATTAATATATATATATATATATATAATAGATTTGTCAAATAAATAGGAAAAGCCAAAACCTAACAAAACACTTGACATACACAGAAACTCACAAGAAACCAATAAACCTAAAACATAATTTTTGTTATGGGTATTTTACTAGATATTATATATAATAAGTACATTTTATTATACATATATACATATATTTATATCTAAACCAATTATAATAATTATATTATTCAATTTAATAATCATCGTCGAATTTGTCGGTACATTTCTATCTACCGTTGCTTTTTTTAAGAATGGAGAATTTTTTTGCCAGTTTAAGTCGTTCTGGGATGTTTCAAGTCGATTGTTAGAGGACAATAATTTCTTTGAATAATACCGCAAGAGTAGTTGAAATATTTTTAGTAACAATTATTTTTATTTATTTTTATTTGAAACTATTTTTATATATGATATAATGAAAATGAATAAACCATACAATTTTATAATATAGACATATAACGTGATATATACTGAACATTTCATCAAGTTACTAGCATTATTTTTTAGAGTAATAGCATTTTTAAGATTTGAAATTAGGCTAACATAATTATTCTGAGATAATCAGGTTTGAAAAATCGGATCATTCGGGGAACACTTTTTTGCAATATTATTGATATGGTAGATATCTGAGAGTGGTGGAGGTGAAAAGTCTGTTAGGGGTGTAGGACTGGTAATCTATGGTTAAATATGTCATTAAGTGGGGTTAGTGTTTGGGCAGTAAGTCTAGTGTGCATTTTGTATTACGTATAATATACATATATATATATATATATATATATATATATATATTGTTATATTGTGAGGAGGCAGTGTGAGGGTTTGGTATAAGCTTTATTATAGAACGAACACATGAGACTGGTGTACCATGGAAGTGCGTACCCGAAGGCTAGTGTTGCTTATAATGGTTGTGACAGAAGTGACAATAGTGTACTGGCTAATTAATGATGCAAGTGCAATCACGTGCAATTCGTGCGTCGACCTAATTAGCCAGACGGTAAACATATTATGTAACAATTAGCGGTGAACTAGATATCGGATGGGTATGGAAAGTTCCACACTTATATTTTAATTAATATATAAGTATTGTACTATATTGGCATCGACAGGCTGAGATCTCTGCGAGTGGCTATATCATGGAACCTTCTCAAGTGTTCACCATGCATCCTAACGTGAGCAGATACTTCCTGGATCATAACTTTACGTTTGTCTCGTTTCCGCTGATAAGTTAGTGCGCATCTGCAGAGCAACGATAATAGAAGTAGAATGAGATGCCTTTTCTAGTAGTTATAATTGTATATACTTTTTACTATATTTATTAATTAAATGAATTTAAATAGGGATATATATATACATTTATATAAAAATAATTAGAACTTATTTTTCTTTAAATCATACAGATGTTTAATGATATTTATATTTCGTGTTATTTTATAATATATTGAATATATTTAATTAAATATGTCGTGTTTAAATTGTATTCACATATTTAAACATGCATGGTATTACCATCGATATAAAGAAAGTGGATAAGCAATTAAATGTAGTGTATGGCACTATCCGGTACGGGCGCTGCAGTCGAAACCCACTATCTGGCCCACTACTTTTTATTTAAAATTAATATTTATTTATATATATATATATATATATATATATTGATAATTATAATTAGTATACCACCAATTTTAATGTACTATCTATACTAAAAATAAAATGATATATTTAAAAAAATTATATCAACATTCTTCGTAATTTTAAATTGAAGATATCATACTATTTTATTGATATTTATAATCTAGTCCATTGATATAGATATAAGTCACTTTTAATCTATTTAGACGAAAATCCTACTGTTTTAATATTTGAGATATATAATATGACTAATATCTAATCAAAATCACTGATACCATTTTGTTAATTTATCGATAAAAGTGTCATTCGCGTATCTATCTTTTACATGCATTGCGTGCGTCAATTGCACAGGTCCACTTTCTTTATATCGATGGGTATTACATTCTGCTATTATATAGATGCTATTATACATTGTTGCTCTAATTATAAAATATATTATAATTTATTCTATATTACCTATATAATTATACTTATAATATGTATATAATTCTTTAAATATACAAAGTAAATTATTATTGAATATTTATTATCATATATTGAAATTTTATAAATTTAGTATTAAACATAAATTTTGTTTATTTTTTATAAATTACTAATTTATTCATACCTTATTTTGAAGTTAGTCGTATACCAATATAATACAATGAATTAAATACACCGCTACATGCTATACTTATCGATGCTTATCACTAAAGGTAGTTGCATTTACGCGAAGTCGAAGAAATCAAAGGAATTAGCCGATTGTTCTGAAGACGAACCGCAGCTATCGGATATCTTTAATACTTTCGATTCGTTCAAAAAATATCAAAACGTTTGTATTATATATAATGATTTAATTATTATAATTATAATAATGAAATAGTTCTATTTGAGAATTATATTTCTTACATTTAATATATATATATATATATATATATATATATATATATATATATATATAATATATATTATATATGTATCTATGAATATAAGTATAGTAAAGGGGACATTTAGTGAGATTATAGAGTGGCAGGTATTGTAAGCTTCAGTTAGCCAATCTGTGAGCCTGATTGTCTTAGTATATAAGCTCGATGTTCGCGATAAATCGACTGCTAACAGCCTCGGCATAAAGTGATGAAAATCATAGTAGTGTTCTGCTTGATATCTCCTTAAGGGGGTTAGCGCGGGTTGAAATATGATTAATATTTTAATTAAAAAAAAAAATGTATTACATATTATCCAATTTCGGTATCTTATTTTATCACATTGTAAAAATTGTAACTTATTTTTAGATAATTCTATCCATAAACAGTGTTATAATATACCATATGAATTAAACAAATTATGAAACTGACAGGAAATTAATTAATATTATTTGTATTTTTATAAAATCTTGTCATTTATGATCTTATATTGCGATTTATTAAAATAAGTATTTTATTTAAAAATTTCTGTTTTTAATTCAGCATAGATTATAGATTAAATAGCATTAAAATAAATAAACAAATCACGTGTCTATATAACTAGATATCATTGGTTGAAAAGATACGCTTCCAACGGAAAATTATTCACAAAGAAATAATTTTCCGTTGGAAGCCTAAAAAAACTTTATTTAAACTCTAATTTTCTCAAGTTTTTACTTTTTCACTTTTAGGAATATTTAAAAGCCTAAAACTCCTTTGATAACGAATATTTTTATCTTAAATTGTTACCGTCTATGTATAACATATATATTTATAATTATTTATATATGTATCATATACATGTACAATTATAAATTCTTATTGTAACTTTATATTATAAAAAATATTATAAAATTTGTTTAACTATTTTAAACTATTATATTCAATTTATTATAATTTATTATATTTAAAAAGCTACAATATAAATATAAAGTAGAATTATATCTATTGAATAAAAAAAAAATTATTTAATTATCTTTAGGAGTAATTATAGGTTGAGTCCTAGCTAGAGCTATAATTAACATTGCAATTGCGAACCCGCGCTAATCCCCTTAAAGAGGGTATCCCACTACAAGTATTATATAAACTTTAAACGATTTTCTATCAAGTAAACTACAATTTTAGTGTGAAAAACCCCCTAACTTTCCGGCACCTTGCCTGAAATATAATAACTTTATAGGGGTATCCAATTACAACTCGATAGAAAATGGTTTTATAGTTTCAATATTTCCGGCAAGTTGCCGGAAATACTTGTAGTGGGAAGTGACCCCCTTAAGAGAAGTATAGTCGGTCGAATATGCTACATACATATATATATATTGACTATTCGTATTATATCATATATAATGCTTTAGAACAAACTCCCCCCCGTATTACTATAACTCTTATTCCCGTCGCTTCATTAACCCCGCGTTGCTCGCACACACACACAGAAGAAGAAACTCTGCTCGCATCCGTTCATGTGCTTCCGTTACCATCAACAGACCTTCTACATTTCACCACTCTCTAAACAGAAGGACTACTACATTGAAGAGTTTTCTATACAATATGATATTATTAATATCTATACTCATTTCTAGTGAATTAAGTAATTCAATCTATTTAAGTAATTCTAGATTTAAATCAAACTTTTTTCGTTTGCTTTAAATTTCATAAAGTTATAGTCTATTTAGTCATACTAAGTAATATCGTAATGAGTCATACTAAGACACGATGCATGAAGTACGTATGTATGCCCCTTACCCTCATTGCAATTGTTTATGTGAATAGCTATATAGCCTAGTCTGCTATTTCCTACAAAGGGAACATTTGTATTCAACAGTTGTAGGAACGGTTGAATATATGTTCTAAGCACATGTCACATGCCACACACATATTCTATATACATGTCACATGTCACCCACATGTTAATATCACATACATGTTCTAAGCACATGTCACATACACATGACATGCATACAAGCAACAATTCGTATTGTGATTATATCTATATGAATTAGATATTATATGTAATATGTAATCTCTGTTCGCTATATGTATTTTTACGTGATATATATTATTCCAAAAACTAAGCATGTAATTATTAATATTAATGATGTGTCTACATTTCTATGTTCAATAACAATAACGCATGATACATATCAAGTATCACGCACATATAATAACTCACACACACACACACACTCACACATCGATACTAACGATAGATTCGAATACACCTACAAGGCTAAAGCGGTATGTCTGAAACCGTCCGTCAAGCACCGAACCCCCACCGCCGTCAAACAGGAACCACCGCCCGCCGAACCGCATGTCTGGAACCTTCCGCTACGGCCCCAACCGCTAAACCCGTTGCCGCCCGCCAACAAGACCTGGCGTTATGACCAATCGGAAGTGTCGGAGTGTTCCGTCAGCACGTGTAACAGCTGGAACGGGGAGAACCGTGTCTCGCAGTTATTCGCCCTTCGTGAAGCCGGTCAACGCCCTCCCGACGTCGTCGCGAGTATAGATCGTCAACGTAGGAGGTTATCGTATCTACCATTATATCTACCATTATATCTACCATTATATCTACCATTATATCTACCATTATATCTACCATTATATCTACCATTATATCTACCATTATATCTACCATTATATCTACCATTATAGCTACCATTATATCCACCATTATATCTACCATTATATCTACCATTATATCTACCATTATAGCTACCATTATATCCACCATTATATCTACCATTATATCTACCATTATATCTACCATTATATCTACCATTATATCCACCATTATATCTACCATTATATCTACCATTATATCTACCATTATATCTACCATTATATCTACCATTATAGCTACCATTATAGCTACCATTATATCTACCATTATATCTACCATTATATCTACCATTATATCTACTAGTGTTGTAAAATTTCAAATACTTGCAAGGCTTCGAAGCCATCAAATCCTAAAAATCAAGGCTTCGAAGCCAATAAAAATATTCAAATCCTAAAATCTTCGGCTTCGAAGCCTTCAAATCCAAAAATGTAAGGCTTCGAAGCCTTCAAATCCAAATTGAAACTTCAAAGTTTATAAAATTAAGGTCATAAAAATAAAATATAAAGAATGGATTAAATAATATATATAAATAATATAATATATATGTTTATATAATATATATTGTTTATAATATATATGATAACAATTTGTATTGACAAAGAAAATATACTAGATTTAATATATCTATATATACAATTTATTACAAAACATACTTAGCCCCCCCATATTTTTGAATGGGGGGGGGGTCCGATACCCACCGCCACCCCCGCACCTTCCGACGCCCCTATATATATGCTGTATACGGTCTAAAGGTAATTTTATTCTATAAACAAATTAATTGTAATTCTGAAAATGTATCATATAGTTACTAGTAGTACTATTATGATAGTATAAATTAACTTAACTTATTAATAATCAAGAGTAGATTATATTCTTGTATATATGTATTAAAATATATATCTTAACATATCTATAATATTAAATTAGTAACTGTTGAAATAAATATAAATATGGATGAATATTTAAACTATATGATTACTATAATAATATCATATTGTATAAAATATAGATAACAATATAATAGTATAAAATAATGAAATATATACATAATATATACGATCAGTATTAGTTAATATCGAAATAATAGTAAGATAATATATATATATATATTTAAATAAAATGTTCATTAGTCCATTGTAACCATATTTATCATATATTATGTGTACGTGTGTTTTTGATTAAACATAACGAATGAGTTATAACTCAGTATAATACTGTATACTTTATAATATATGATTTATTCTTTCTATAGTTCAGTTATTAGCTGTATGCAGTACATATTATGCACTGATGTATGAATTTAAACATATATTCTATTTATACATATCTGCACTCGTCGTGTGCTCGACACCCGCTTCAAATGTTGAATACTATATCAATGAATACCGTTCCCAATTCGTTCAGTAACCAATGTTTACAATGGTTACTAACCATATATATTATAAATTATAAAATATCATATATTATTTAAATAATTTCTTCTAAATTACTACTGACTAGTACTGAATAATTAATACCAAAAGGTAAATACCACTGGTAAAGAAATTTTTTAGTATTGCGAGCTTCTGTATATTAATGTTGAGATATTAAAAAAATTTAAACTTAGTTAAACATGCGCTATTTTTTTCAAATTAATAAATATATGTATATAGTCTGATATAGCTCGATAAATTATAATACAATAATTATTATAATAAGAATTAATTATATCATAATATATTATTCTGAAATACTAAAATGTGTTGTATTTAAGTCACTCATTTTATAGATTTATAGAATAGAATTTAAATATAAATAACAATATTCAAAAGTTCATGAACTATGCAGCATATAAAATTAATCACTAGGAGGTGACGTGACTGAGGCTAAATTAATAACAAATAAATATATATATGAAATATTATTTATTTAAATACAGTTTACTTCAAATATGAAATAGTTCCATATAATTAAATAATTTTATTTATATGTATTATCATATTAATTATTAATTATTAAAAAAAAATATCGAGTCCTATTATAAATACTCGACTCGACTCGAAAATCAACTGTTGAGACTCGACTCGATAAATATTCAAATGGACTCGAGAATTACAGACTCGACTCGACATTTTTTTACTAGACTCGAGATTTGGACTCGAGAACTCGAAATTTTACAACCCTAATATCTACCATTATATCTACCATTATAGCTACCATTATATCCACCATTATATCTACCATTATATCTACCATTATATCTACCATTATATCTACCATTATAGCTACCATTATATCCACCATTATATCTACCATTATATCTACCATTATATCTACCATTATATCCACCATTATATCTACCATTATATCTACCATTATATCTACCATTATATCTACCATTATAGCTACCATTATATCCACCATTATATCTACCATTATATCTACCATTATAGCTACCATTATATCTACCATTATAGCTACCATTATATCTACCATTATATCTACCATTATAGCTACCATTATATCCACCATTATATCTACCATTATATCTACCATTATAGCTACCATTATATCCACCATTATATCTACCATTATAGCTACCATTATATCCACCATTATATCTACCATTATATCTACCATTATATCTACCATTATATCTACCATTATATCTACCATTATATCTACCATTATAGCTACCATTATATCCACCATTATATCTACCATTATATCTACCATTATATCTACCATTATATCTACCATTATAGCTACCATTATATCTACCATTATATCTACCATTATATCTACCATTATATCTACCATTATATCTACCATTATATCTACCATTATATCTACCATTATATCTACCATTATTTCCACCAATCGTATCGTCCGCTACGTTATCGCGGCGAACCCGCCTGAACCGGATCGCTATCAACGTAAATAGATATGATGCCCGCGCTAAGCGTTTCGTACGTAATTCACGAACGTGCGTAGCGGATTGAGATACCGACATATTATTTATAGATTAGATAAGCGTAAAACTTAATATCGAAATTTTTTGTTAACAAATGTTTAACCGTTTTGATGAATATATGCTTTTTATTCGGTGTTACCATTTGATATTTAGTAAACTGTGGGCGTGGCTTAATGTGCACTACAAACGAATATTTAAACACAATGACCTACCTTGACCAATACCCTACCTTGACCAATACCCCTACCTTGACCAATACCCCTACCTTGACCAATACCCCTACCTTGACCTACATAACACTTGAGAGATGGCGGTGAAACATGTGATTTTTGAAATAAATATATTTTTTATTAATAATTATATTATATAAAAATCAGTAAATTTAATGTATTATCTTTAAAATGATATAGAGCTTGTTGCAATAAAATAAATATAAGAAATAAAAAATAATTTATGAATACAACCGTATACATTATAACTGATATTACTGCCTACTCTTTATTTTTAAACTTCGTTTTTATTCTTCGAATATCCATAACTTTTGATCTTCTCAATAAATGTTTATGATTCATTCAGAACTTAATCATAATAAATACTTTTCATGTATTTTAAGTATGAACTACAACTTAGTTACTGGAAATTCATGGACATTTTTTTATTTTAATAGTATTATAAAATTAGTGTTTTGTAGGTAATATCCTCATAATCGTATAATTCTATAACTTAATATATATATATATATATATATATATATATAGATTTAAATGTAATTAGTGAGACTTAAAAAGATTTACGAAATG
Source organism: Osedax fenrisi (assembly GCA_964019155.1). NCBI lineage: Eukaryota > Metazoa > Annelida > Polychaeta > Sabellida > Siboglinidae > Osedax > Osedax fenrisi. The sequence goes on from OZ025241.1 coordinate 15,308,422, forward strand.
TTGTCATTCTCTTATTTAAGTTATCCTACTTTATGTAAACAAACATCTCCAACTTCTCCGCAGCAATATTTGTATATTTCGGCGGCCATTATTGGTCCGTTAAGTAGACATTTAATTACGCGATAATATCTATTGTCTACGCACTAAATATATACTGACAACTAAGTGTACCTATACTTCTGTGTTAGATAATAATGCTTTATACATACACACACATATACATACATACATACACTCACTCACTTGTAATAATGTTCTGTTTAATTATGATTTGCAGTAAGTCGAGGTTTCGCATGGCAGTCGCCTTCACTATGGTTACTCGCAGTCAAAAGGTTAGCATAGGGAAGGGGAGTAGGGGATAGGGAAGGCAAGTAAGGGATAGGGAAGGTAAGTAGGGGATAGGGAAGGCAAGTAGGGGATAGGGAAGGGGGTAGGGAAGGGGGATAGGGAAGGGGAGTAGGGGATAGGGAAGGGGAGTAGGGGATAGGGGAGTAGGGGATAGGGAAGGGGAGTAGGGGGAAGGGAAGGGGAGTAAGAGATAGGGAAGGCAAGTAGGGGATAGGGCAGGAGAGTAGGGGAGAGATGAGGCAAGTAGGGGAGTGATGTAAGAAAGGAGTGACGTAAGGGAATGAGAGGAGAAAAAGAGATGTAAGTTAAGGAGGGAGAGAGGAAAGGGGGCAAGAGAGCTATGGTTACCTGTAGTCAAAATATCATAGCAATATGTGTGCACGTGTTTAGTTATGTATGTAGGTATGATATAGAGATGTGGAGGGAAGAGAAGGAAGGAAGGAAGAGTACATTAACTATGGTTATGAGATGTCAAAAGATATGTGCAGTATGCCCTTGTATGTGTATGTGTGTGAGATAGATAGATAGATAGAGAGAGAGAGGGAGGGAGATAGGGAAGGAGGAGATCGAGTTATATTTACCATAGTAAATATTTCTATGTTAGTGTGTGTTTGTGTGAGTATAGGTGTGGTATAGGGAGGTTGAGGGATAGGAAGGAAGTTATGGAGAGGGAGGGAGGGATAGGAAGGAATAGTGATGAAGAGGGAGGGAGGGATAGGAAGGAATAGTGATGAAGAGGGAGGGAGGGATAGGAAGGAATAGTGATGGATAGAAATATTTCATGTCACCTCTTATCAAATATTTTCCGAAGGAAATATATTTATTTTAATTCTATTTTTAGTTTATATTTGTTTACATGTCAATTTGAAAAATATATTACTATTATACATGAAAAGTTATGTACATTTTTGAATAAAATAAATATTTAATTGATAGTGTTTATTTTAAGAATATAATATTATTTTATAATTAGAACCATTTTTCATAAAAGCCATATTCGATAAATAAAATAAATCAATAGATCCATATTCAATGTAAAATCATTCATATTTTGTAACATTCTAAAGTATTATGTAATAATATGTTGACAATTCACTATTGAAATTATTTAAAACGATAGTACAATCCACCTGTATTTTTTAATATTCATCATTAATATTTATTTCACGTAAATAGACAAGTGACATATATTTGCTTCGCAAAATCATTGTTATTAGTAAACGAAGCAGTTAAAGTTGAACCTATGCTAGTTATTCTATGGTGCATGTTAGTGTGATACTATTACCGACTTAGACTAAATCGGGTGTCACACCAACAATCAATGTTTGTATTATACCACTATTAGCTATAGAGCATAAGTTGTTTGTTTGCATTATAGAAATAATTTATTTTATAAATATTTATATTATAAAATTAAAATATAATCAATTGAAATTATGTAAAATAAAATAAATTAATTGATTAAATAAAAATGAAATTAATTATATTCAATTCATTACTACCATAAATGTACATTTTAAAATTAAATTATAATTAAAAATCAATTTTTATATCAATTGAAAATATATAAAATTAAATTCAATTAAAATTCAATATATTTAATTTACTGACATCTATAAAATCAATTTCAATGAAATTAATGAATAATAAAATAATGAAAAATATCATTATATGGCATATAATATATGCATTCATTTTGAATAATAATATCAATATTTATCTTATTCGAATTTGATTAATATTGATTCAATGCATTTTTTATTATATATATATATATATATATATGTATAAAATACATATACTATATTGATTATTATATATTTAGAAATATTATTTACTGACCAATAGTCGAATAATTGTATTGAACCTGCTTTCGCATGTTTCTGTCTTTAGATATATATCTTATATAACTTACATATCTTATAACGTCTATGTCAATAATAGATATTTATATCAAACATTTAAATTATAAATAGTATATATATATATTACTATTAAATATTGTGTAATTATATATTGTTTTAATTTAATGTAAACAATAAATAATTATATTGATTTCTGTAATTTTTAAAACTTATCACTTGCAGATTGCGAATAAATCCTGAAAGAAGTCAAGAAACAAGAAAATCGTATAGCGTGTGTGTGCATGTGTGTGTGTTGAATACATAGTTGTAGACGTATTAGAGTAGTATCACTAGATTACCCGTCATCATTAAGTATCGTGTTGTGTTTTTTATACGCTGCCAACGCTCAACCCGAAAGTGTTGTTGTTTCAACGCTCAATCCCTCACCGTTATGCATATTTATCATACACGCAGTATTTAGTAGACCACCACCACCAACACGACCACCTTATATCTCCGCAGCGTCTCTGCAATCTCATGCACTACCGCGCGTGCTCGATGCGTAAACACAGTGTACCAACCAACCAACCATATCATGTCATGTGTCCATTCTAAAATAGCAACTATATAAACAATATTATATTCGTAGAACCCTTACAATACTATAGAATTACCTTTTTAGAATCGAGTTAAAATTGTATGTAACGTCGTATAAATATATACATATATATATTTATGATTTTTGTGTATCGTGTAATTTACGAAGTATCCGATGTAATTACTTTTTCAACGGGAGATCTCATTTTATTTTTTATTATCAATAAATTTATTTATTTATATATATATCGTGTATTTTATTTATATTTTATACCACTATTTTAAATTTGAATTTAAATAAAAATAATATATATATAATCTGTCTTTATTCTATTTGTAGACATTAAAACATGTGTAATATTTCATATCAGTTTATTATTAATAGGCAAGTATTTATTAGTAATTACAATTATAAAATATAAATAAAAATTAAATATATTTAAACTAATTATATTTATACTAAATATATGTTCATGAATCAGTAATAATATATTGGTACACAATCCTGAATAATAAAAATGTGTTATGGCAAATTAGTAGAGTTTATCGTTAAATATAGATAAGTTTTATATTATAACTAATATGTATTTATAATGTATATAAATAACACTTTTACCATGATGTATTTTAAACATTTTATTAAAAAAATCATAATATACGGGGAGGGGTAGAGAATCACTTATTCATAGAACAACTCAATGACAATAACAGCGCTATAGTTGTCTCTTTCGAAGTTTCTGTTTCCTGATCTGCTGCAATATCAGCGGAGTATGTATTCCGCAGAGGGGCTCCGGTTTATGATGCATACTCGATTTATACCTTCCTGCGATCGTCGGTGATTTAAATAGATTAATATTATGAAACGCGTGTTACTGTGCATGTATAACGTAATAAGTTGATACATTGATTTAGAATAAGAGTACGGATTGCACCGTATGAAATAAAGGGGGTGTCCTATATGCATCATAATACACCCCTACATGGCATCAATAATCATCATTAAGATGTTACCCTAGTCTCGATGTAAATAACTAATAAAAGTAAGTAAACAATTAGTCCTCGCTGTTGATTTCCGAATGTATTGTTAACATCAGAAGTGTTTCATGCAAGATAAACTAGAGCTGCCCGGCATCGATCCCGAGTATTACTACACCTCTTGTCATATATCAATATTAGGTCACTATTCTTACTCGGGTGGCCTGCGAAACATGAATATTTACATGGTGAAGATACACATTTTATTATACTAAAAGTATGATAATTCCTGAAATAAATAAGTGGGACTATATTTGTATATCTTATTAATTACATTTAGATCTATATATATATATGTTATAAGATGATGATAATGAGACATACAAAACACTAATTTAAAATTAACAAAATTTACAGTAATATCCAGTAACTAAGTATTACTTTTAGGTCATACTTAATATATATGAAGATATATTTGTTATGATTTAAGTTCTCAAAATTACATATAAATTTATCAAATATATCAAAAGTTATAAATCAAAGATTCAAAATAAATTTAAAAAAAAAGAGCTATAATTAAGTTTTTTTTTAAATATATGAATATTTTACTATCTTTTTAATCTTATTATTATATAGTTATATTTTTAAATGATTAATTTGTATGCACCAAGCTTAATATCAGTTTAAAGATAACATTTACTGATTTTATATAAGGGACCATTTCAGATTTTTGAAGAAAATTAAATTCAATATTTTTTTATAACATTTATAATATTGAAATATTATTTTTTAAATAATGTATAAATTATGCAATATAACTTATAAAAATAACCATTTAAAAAATATTATATAAACCTTTATGAGATATTAGAAAAACGTTAAATTTGATAAACACAAACACAATTTTTTTAAAACATGTTAATAATTAATATTTGTACTCCTAATTTTCAATATACCACCATAACACTTGTATTGAAATTTTAGTTTTTTTTAATAAGAAAATTTACTAATTTTTTATATATAACTAATTATTTTATATATAAATAAAAATATAAACGAAAATACTTTTATTAATCAATATTTTATTTATAAATTTTTTTTTTTATATATTAAAAATGAGATCAACTTTTATTATTTTGTACATGTAAATTACTGAAATCACTGAAAGTAATTACAGATTTCATTTAAACAAGTGTCATTATATAATCAGTCAGATATTAGATACATTTCATATTAAATTAAATGATAATCTTTATCAATATATTTTTGTAATTATAATTTAAATTTTATTATATATATAAATTCTTTAACACATTAACACTTTTTTTACACTTTAAATATATTATAATAAATTAACTATATTATATGATAAATATTTTTACATTTTAATACTATTTTAATATAATCATATTTAAATCATTAATTAAACATGCTTTTTATATAATATTCAATATACTCATGGACCATAATACAATATAATAAATCATTCGAGCATAAAATAAAAAAGTCACAAAATAGCAGATGTTTGACCCTGTATATATATATATACAATATATACAATTTATTATCAACATAATATATTATATATTCAATATTTGTCTTGGTGTAATCAAAGTAAATACATTATGTTGTCATTTAAAGTCTTATTTTGATGCTTTATGCGGATATATGAATTAAAGGAAGAAAGACAACATTTATTTAAAAACTTAAACTATTCTATTCTTTTAAGCAAATAAATAAATTATATATAAATATATATATATATATATATATCTTATATATATATGTACATATATGTATATTTTTATTTCTAATAATGATGTATATATATGTACATATATGTATATTTTTATTTCTAATAATGATGTATATATATATATATATAATAATAATAATCAGATTGGTTCGTCGTAATAAACGAGAATGAACCCAGGTAGATATAGAAGTTCATTGAACTTATCGAGATATCTACCTGTCAGCAAAAGGAATGGAAAAAAAACAAACAGTAATCAAATTTACAAAGATAAAATAAAATTGGAAATATGTACATATATGTATATTTTTATTTCTAATAATGATGTATATATATATATATATATGTAGTATATATTATGTACATATATGTATATTTTTATTTCTAATAATGATGTACATATATGTATATTTTTATTTCTAATAATGATGTATATATATATATATATATATATATATGTACATATATGTATATTTTTATTTCTAATAATGATGTATATATATATTTGTATATATAAAATATGTATATTTGAATTGCATATATTTGAATGACTCATTATTTATATCATTTTCTTAACATATAACTTATAAATATTAAATATTAAATATATTACGATTTAAAATAGTTATCGATTGATTTTACGAATTAAGATTAATTGAGATTAATTTTATAAATATAAAGTGTTAATTGAGTATTCATTTATCTTCGCAAGAACTATATTTGCAATATTTTAAATTTTCTAACACTTTGAACTATTAGAAAATGTTGATCATAAATATTTACGTTTGCCATATATATGTAGATGTATCGCCGGCATGGCTATTTATGAAAATATACAATCTTATAAACTAGTATTCCACAAATTCCACTATACTAGATGACAAAAAATATTATTAATTAAAATTAAATATTTATAATACAATTCGATAATTAAATAATAAAATTAAAAAATAAATTAACTACATTCATATAAATATATTTCGCTTTTCATTACATTTTTAATTTTTAAATAATCTTGTTTTTTGTTCTATTTAATAAAATATATGTATACATTAAATTTGTATCTGTTTAAAAATATTAGAAATTAAAAATATGTGAAAATATGGCAATACAATTAAAGTTTTATACAACATTTAGTTTTTCTAAACATCTATATGAACTTAATTCTTAGTTAAATTAATCATGCTATGAAAATATTGTAATATGAAAACTTTATATAAATGTGATAATAAACAATATAAGTTAAAATATTGAATAGAATAATACATTTATTTTTGTATTAGTAAAATGTAATATTGTAAACAAAATATATATATTAAACCCATATTAAACAATAGAACTAATAATATTTTCATTTAGAAATTATTTGAATGTATTGTTTGATTTTATATCATGCTATTTAAATAGATATTGTTAATTATATATATATATATATATAAATATAAAATACTGAAAAGAATAATTATTTTATATATATGAAATTAAATATATCAAAAAAAAAATATACATGTTTTAGGATTATACCCAATTTAGGAACAATTTTACCAACCGTACCCAGTGCGGGCGGCGATTATATAATAGGGGAGGAGCAATAGCATACGCAATTTCTGCTGGCACAAATTATACCCGCGCATTAAAATTATGAATCATATATGAATTCATATTTATAAATAGAAACTATAGGATATAAATCCTTGATTATAGTATATTGTATATCCTATATATATTATACATAAATATATATTATACATAATGTATATGCTAATATATATGTATATATTATAAGTACATACGATTTAAATATAGTATATATGTATGTATGTATGTGTGTGTGCATGTATGTGTGCATGTGGGTGTGTATGTTGTATGTATTATTTATAAATAATATTATATACTAGTAGAATATATATATATAATAATTATTAAATATATATATATATATAATATATATTATATATATATATAATATTATTTATAAATAATACATACAACATACACACCCCCTATATATATATATATATATTCTATATATATATATATATATATATATATATATATATATATATAGTATTGATATTATTAATAATATATTATTATATATATATATATATATATATATTCTACTAAATAATATATACATACATACACACTTACATACATACATATATACTATATTTATATCGTATGTACTTATAATATATATAATATTATATATATATATATATATTTATATATATATATATATATATATAAATATATATATTATAAATATAATTAATAATACCAATACTATATATAGAGATATATAAATATATATATTATATATATATATATTTATATATATATATATATATATATATAATAATATTTTATTAATAATACCAATACTATATATAGAGATATATAAATATATATATTATATATATATATTTATATATATATATATATATATAATAATATATTATTAATAATATCAATACTATATATAGAGATATATAAATATATATATATATATATATAATAGTATATATATATATATATATATATATATATATATATATATTCTACTAAATAACACATACATACATACAACATACACACACGTACATATACATATAATACACAATTAATTATATATATATATCAAAGATTTTGCGAAGCATCATCCTTCGGAAAATCTTTGTATATATAATATATTATATATATCTTAAATGTTATGTAGTATATGTTGAACCTACAAGAATTTTAAAATAATGATTTATTAAAAATTAATGATATATTAAATCACGCCCCTAATCACAGAAATATATTATTTAATTCATTTCAATGATTTCACGCACTGCGTTCCTAAAAAATGTTCCTAAATTGGGTAAGCACGATGTTTTACAATAGTAATATTTTCATAGTGTATGAATATAATATATATATAATTTTATTTCATTTATGAAATTTATCCCATTACATAAACTTGTTAATTTTACAATATAAATAAGGGTTATAATAAATTTTTAATAAATTCACTATAAATGGCATAATTAAAGCAGAGTGATAAAATGTTTGGTCAAATGTTCATCTAAAACTGCAAGATTAATTACCCATAACATTAATACATACATGAATCAGTATCACTTTAAATTGTAATAACATTTTTTTTTCAAAGGTATTATATTTTACGAGTACTAGGTTTTTACCGGTTATTACCAGTTTTTACCTTAAATCAACAGGGTAAAGAGAGTTTTGGATGTTTTTGCCATTTCGTCCCGGTAAAAACCGGTTCTAAAATTATGGAGCCCGCTAAAAATAATAATACAAGCCAAAAATAATGGGACCCTGATTTAAAATATTATTTAAAATCTGTTTGTATTCAGTGTGACATCGCAGTGACATTTTATGAAGAATCATCTTCCGTGTTATTTGAATGACATCCTAAAATTCAAAGTTTACAAGAGGAATCTAAGAAACGTGTCTATTCGGTTATTACAAAAGAGGAATTACAAGCTATCGAGATATGAAAAACGTTCTTTCAGTGTAGCTGCAGCAGATATATGGAATGCGCTACTTGTAGGACTAAGAACTAATGTCAAATAATTTTTATTTTAAATCTAATTTATTGTTATTAATTCGTAAAAATTAATTTTATTATTTTCAACTGATTTATATTTTTATGTGTATTTTATATTTTTTTTACATAACGTCTAACGTTATTTTAGTGTCTAAATAAACATTCATTCATTCATTCGTATCACTATGACAAGAAGTGTAAAGCGAATTGAAGGGGAACACGTACCCGAGAGTTTAAAGTAGTCGTTATCGTTGTACAGCACGTATATATAGCCGCAGAACATCGCTATTCCGCTGAGGAGAGACACCGAGAAGTTGATCAGGTAGTGAACGGGGTAGGGTAGGGGCATTAAGTCGACGAATACCTGGTGAAAGGGGAGGGGCTTAAGTCAACGAATACCTGGTGAAAGGGGAGGGGCTTAAGTCAACGAATACCTAGTGAAGGGGGTATAGTAGGAGCATCAGATCAATAAATAACTGATGATAGGGGCCGAGTGGGATAGGGTAGGGGAATCGTATCAATAAACACCTGTTGAGAGGGGTTATAATGGCATAATATGCATACTGCGGCGTTGACTATATATTATAAGGTCTGTTTAATGCTAATCAAATGATTAATACCCCAAAAGTTAGTCAATCATATCTCCCTACATACATCCGTATAGCACCATCGACTCTAAACTTCGAGAAACACCCGAAAACTTATCATTTTATTTAAAATAACTTCGCACCTATACACTGACTTCATTAGCACAGTTTGCAACAGTCCTCAACAATATAATATATGTACATTGTGTTATATTGTGAAGAGATTGAATGAGGGTTTGGTATATAAGCTTTATCAGACTGGTAAGAACACAGGACACTGACGACGTGACATGGATGCGTGTAGCTAGATGCATGTTGTACTGATAATGGCTGTGACTGAAGTGACAATAGTATACTGGCTAATTCAGGATGCAAGTGCAATCACACGCAGTGCATGCGTCGACCTAATTAGCCAGACGTTAAACATATTATGTAACAATTAGCGGTGAACTAGATATCGGACACACGCTAACCATGAACTCGGTGGTGAGATCGCAGAATGAACAACCGCCCAACACGTGAGCCCTGAAGTGATAGAGTCCCGAACCCTGTAATCGCGGGGTGATAAGGGGGTTGGTTAACTCTACTGGGGTACGATCGTGTTACGATGGTTCGCGCGATGTCATTAACAATAGAATATATTATCTGTATCAAACTGTATTGATAATAGATTTAAAAATGTCGAAATACGTTAACAAAATATTATTATTAAATTTGTAAATTAAATCTTTCGAATATTTCTAATAATATTTAATATATTGTAATGAACGATAATAATAAATTAATATTCGCATTCTTACTAAAAATATATGATGTATATATCATAATGTTTCGATATAAAATTGAGAATGTTATATTGATAAAGAGTTGAACTGTGCCTATATAACAAGCGTTTAACCATCATCTGAATAGTTGTATTGGGCAAGTGGTAGTCTTTAAAAGTCACGGAATGTTTAGATCCGAATATGTGATTCACTTGCAACAAGGGAGATCTCGATGCTGCGCGAATGTTGATTATTTATAACTATTATTAGTATATGGTATTCATTTACATCGTAACTGATATACTTATATTAATAAATTAGTAAATATTGTAAATGCAGATAAATGTTTTATAAATAAATAGTGAATCATAAGTTAATGTATGTTTACATTATATATTATTAAATAAAACATAACCGAATAGATAATTAATAAAATAATCATATATTCAAAAAATTAAATTATTAATTTGAATAATAGATCGAATTTAAGTGAATTTCGTAAATCGTGTAACTCCACAATAGCCTACATCAACAGTAACACTTAATATAGTATTGTCTAACACTTCATAACAAAGGTTCTATTGTTAAGTTCGGTTATGACGATCAGTTCACTGGAGACGAGCACCCTCTCGGCGTGACCCAGTTGTGTGAGGGTGAAGTTTGTGATGAACTTGGCGGGGTAGAATAGGTGATACGCCTATATGTTGTTGTTAAACGTATTTATCATTAAACACATCATTAAAGTAAGGTAATTATTTATTTATACACTCGTTATATTTTAAAATCTCACGAGTGTTGAGAATATATAAAAATAGATAAATAAATATATAAATAAATAAATTAATAAACTAATTAAATATTTAACAAAAAATATATCATTAATATAATAATTCTATAATGTGTATCTAACAATATATATCGCATACAGATACGAATAGCGAATGTATATAATTCGCACGATAATATTACAATGTGAAACGAACAATAATGTTGGGCGATGAGAAATTTTTTAAATTTCTTTTTAAAGATATTGAGTGAAGGGTAGTGCATTAGAGATAGAGGTGTATTATAGTCATATATGACTATATAGATTTGTATTTTACCTTGATCAGAATTGCTATATCTCGATAATATAAAATTCTTCAACACGGTGCCTCAATTTAGGTACCTTAAGATGGCCAAGCATCACGTGTCACATTTATTTAATAACAAAGATTTGAATTTTTTTCTAAATACTCTTATTAAGCGCATTTCAATTATATCGAAATACATATTTATATTTATATATATTATATATTTATACTGCGATATAATTGCAACATTTAATTTCATTAAATAATACTTTATATGCGATGGTCGGCCATTTTAAGTTACCTAAATCGAGGCACCGTGTCTGTTGAAGAAAAATCACGTGACTACCAATCTAGGTCAACTATACATAGATCTACGATTATATATAATAATTATATAATACTATAGTAGTAGTGTATTATATTATCGGTATCGGTAATTTCCCAATAAGTTAATTCGTATCGAGTCATTTTCAAACAACAACAAACTCGATTCATACCAACATAGAGTCGAATAGTACTATATATATATATATAAGTAAAATAGATTTTGTTGACCTTACGTTGTAATGAACGTTATTGATTACAAATGAAGGAGTCAGGCTGATGATATCAATGTATACGCGCGGTAGATACTGCTGCGATTAGATACTGCTGCGATTAGATACGTATAAGCCGGGTGATATGTAGGCTATTCGCGTCGGTAGTATTCGCACAGGGTCGACCCGTCAGGAATGTGACTAAACACGTACACAAGTCTACCGGCTAGTAGGGGCGATGCAACAGGGTGGGGGGATGAGGGGGATATGTCCCCCCCCCCCGCTTTAAAATTTAGGGGGACCTCCTATGTATTGGTCCCCCACTTTTACTACAACATGTATTTGATTGGTTGGTACTACCCTACATACAACAACGTTCCAGCGCCCCTACTGGCTAAACTATAGCTCATTAAAAATGAACCAATGCAGCCTTATATTACATCGATGAGACTAATATTAGAATTAGAGTTAACTAACAATTTGACTTATTGCTCGTGCACTGTATATATATATATATATATATATATATATATATATATATATATATATATATATATATATATATATATATATAGTTAGTATAATATATAAGGAATGAGATAATTTCTAATCATTAAATACACAATACCCACTACAGAAATATAGTACTATATGTGTGTGTGTTTGTAACATATTGAATGCAGTGAAGGCTACAGATATGTGTGTGTGTGTGTGCGTGTATGTATGCGTGTGTGTGTGTGTGTATGTGTGTGTGTGTGCGTGTAACGTATTGAATGCAGTCAGAATGCAGAGCTTCCGAAGAGAGTCTCATGTGTCTCGTGCAGCTGCAGTTAGAGCTCTTCTTGTTCTTGCATCGCTTGAAGATTCCCCGTCTCTGTGTACGAGGGTGTGGCTGCGTTACATATCGTAATGATGATGATGATGATAATAATAATAATAATGATAATAATAATAATAATAATAATCATAATCATAATCATAATAATCATAATCATAATAATAATAATAATAATAATAATATTTATTAGAATAATTTTGTTTGTTATCTGTTTCGGATTCTAGTTTATAATATGAATACGCTATATCCTCGTAAACAGCTTAACAATAACATAGCTACATATCACCTGATGTTATGGTCGGTTCTATTTATAGATATCTCACGTAACGCATAGGACATGTTCGTATTACGTATGATGGCATTACACGTTCATCCATTGTAGATGAATCATATCCATATAGATATAATTAAATAAATAGCTCGCGATATTACCCGTCGTAGTAAATAAGTTTCATAAATTAATAATAATTATACATTTATTAAATTTAAGGGTTAAGGGTTTCAACTCGATGGTAATCACAAAAATCACATTTTTTTTTATTAAAATTTTAATAAATTAAATATAATTTTAACTGTAAACAATATCTTCGTCTCATTAATTAGTGCGTTCGCCTAGCACACACATGTTTCGTACATTGTTGAATATTTCATACAATATAAAATACTAATCTTACGCTATTCATCATTATAATAGTAACTCTCACTTTTCATTAACAATTACATATATCTGATATAAAAAGTTAATTTGCTTATATATACATGTTCACATTGGTCATACATATCGTGGTAATAAGTTTACTCGTGAGCATTCATTCATTTATGAAGTTAATTTAGATGTTTAAAATTGTATCCGTAAAGCATAGTTTTCTTGATAGTATTTTAAATATGTAATTCATATTTTAAAATTTAATTTTCAATAACAATAAACATTGTTTGTTTACTAATTTTATTTCTATAAATACATTTTTTTCAGCAACAATATAATAAACGATTAGAAAATGTTACAATATCTCTGTGTATATACCACATCAATAACCTATAAATTGCTGCAGGGAAAGACGGCTATCTCACTTTATATACACATACTTATAATCATATCAATGTCTCTATCAGACAATGCCGACCCCCTCTAGTATATCTAGTGATGGGCAGGATAGCGATCATTGATAGGTGACCCGAACCGGGTCAGGATCGGGTCAGTAAGAGAGGCGGTCGGGATCGGGTAACGAATGGAGGATCGGGAAAAGGATAAGGATCGGCGATCCCGATCCATAAAAAAAGGAAAAATAGAGGATCGGGATCGCCGATCAGGTAAAAAAGAGTCCATCACTGAGTGTATGTATATAACAATACATTTAGAACATTACACATCATTAGAGTCATATTGCGATATAATTAGTGTTGTGAGTTAATAAAAAACACGTTTTAAACCGTTTTAAACATTGATTAAAAAACGAAAAAAACAGAAAAAAACACGAGACATCAATTTATACATATATTTATTTAATTGTTAATATTAAAATATTAAAATTTAAATTTAATTTAACAAATAATAATTTCTCTGCTCATTTTTTAATATAAAATTTTTTATAACAATTGAAAAATTAATGATTTAATAAATGTATAAAATAAATGTATAAAAATATAATATTATTATTATAATAATAAAGTTAAATTAAATTTCTTTTATGTTTTGATATAATAAATTGTATAATAATATATATTATGTTTAATATTATAAAAAAAATAGTATGAATTTTCATATTTTTTTAATAATAATATATTAATATATAAAAAAAATATGAAATTTCATAATATATATTATTATATAATTTATTATATCAGAATATAAAAGAAATCTAATTTTACTTTATTATTTATAATAATATATTATAAAATAAATATGAAAGTTCATACAGCTTTTATAATATTAATTATATAATGTACATATATCTATAGATTGTGATACAATCTCCAAGTCTATAACATTAAATAATACAGAAATACTCAGTGTTATATTGTAAAAAAATAAATATTATAATTATTAAAATTGTCATACTAATGTATAGTTTGACAATATGATTTAATGATGCTAATAATACAGATAATATATTATTTGAATTATTACTGATTATTCATATAATATGTACTTACTTTATTATTTAACAACATATCTACTTTATTTAAATAATTTTATTTTTTAACAGAAAAATCGGATACAAAACGAATAAAACGAATTAAAAACGAAAAAAACCGTTCAAAACATGTTTAAACACTAGATATAATACACGGCAGCAGTATTACCGTACATTATACATCATCAGCAGTACTAGTGAGATAGCGAGAGAGAGAGAGAGAGATACTAGCCTGAGCTTTACGGTTGAAGGTCGTCATCAAAGGTCGAGTGGGGTCGGCGTTGTAGATGTTGTCCGTCAGAGGGATACCTATTCCTTCGTTAGACGGCGGCTGGTAGTTCACCTGTAGTGGTGTATGTACAGTATGTACAGTGTGTACAGTGTATGTATTCTATGTACACTGTACAATGTACACTGTACAATGTACACTGTGTGTATAGAGTTACACGTAAAGTAACAAGTACTTTTCATTCAAGATATTTATATTCATATTATTAATTATATATATATATATTATATATATATTATATATAGGGTGGGAATGGCGTTTTCGTTAGCACTGGGACAGAATTATAATAACAAAGTAGCAATTCAAATACTAAAATATATAATATATATATATATATTCACTGGGATTTAGAGGAATATTCACTGGGATTTAAAGTGAATGTTCTCTAGTACGGCCTATCACCTTTATACTATGATGTTATAACTTAACGTAGTGTAGCCTCTTCTGATATACCATGACGCGCGTGCTAAAGTGTGTGTATCGACGCTAGGGGAGCTGGAACGATTTGTATGTAGGGGGACCAACCAATCAAAATAAATGTTGTGGTAAAAGTGGTGGGGGGGGGGACCAATACATAGGAGTCCCCTTAGATTTTAAAGTAGGGGGGGGGGACCAATACATAGGAGGTCCCCCTGAATTTCAAGTTGGGGGACATATCCCCCCTGTCCCTCACTGTTGCAGTGCCCCTATATATACGTGAATATGTATTTACGATTCAACTTAGAATAATCTCGCAATATTCGCCGTGCTCTACAATTATAGTTAGGTAAACGTATGAATATAAATAGGAACGATATTGTTCGGTTATATGTTATTGTTTTTATTATTGTTATTGTTTTGTTGTTGTGTATCGTTAATTTGTGTGCACTAATAGGAGTGTGTATGTCTTTTTTAGCTACCTAATACATCTATATCATCATCATCGACGTAAGAAACTACGATGTTTTGTTCAACTTAAATAACAGTAATCCCTTTCATCGTCGTAATGAAATATTTATCATCTTTTTATTACATTCTACACTCCTACTAATACAGATGTATTCACTAACTGGCAGTTTGATAAACATTAAATATCCCTTCTTATTTTTTAATTCACTTTTATCCACTGTTAAATAGTCTTTATCTAGGGGAATGGAGAATACAAATTATTACAAACTATAGTTATACTATATATAACATATATGTAGTATTCTATTAAGTATGAATACATTTATTTAAAATTAATTTAAAACATTTTTCAAATTTAAGTTTATAAATAAAGTAAAATTAATAATGTAGATATTAAAAATTATAAAAATAATTATTAGTAATAATAAAAATGTTAATGTTAATAGAAGTTGTTATTAACATGATTATGAAATAATGATAAAATAAGATTAAAAAGAGTGTGATCGGTGATAGTATGAGAGAGAGATACATATTTGAGAGAGAGAGAGAGAGAGAGAGAGAGAGAGAGAGAGAGAGAGAGAGAGAGAGGGAGAGAGAGAGAGCGAGGGAGAGAGAGAGAGAGAGAAAGAGAGAGAGAGAGAGAGAGAGAGAGAGAGAGAGGAGAGAGAGAGAGAGGGAGAGAGAGAGAGAGACATATAGACACGTGTGAGTAGAGACATGATTGTCACCTGTCATCTCTTCGTATCGATGATTCAGTCGTTTGGCTGTAGGACACAAGGCGATGATAGTTCTGAGATGCTCGCAGCGCTGGCATCTTAACGAGGACATCGGAACATGTATTCGTATCACTGATAGTGTCTGTAGGAAGGACATGAACATAGAGGTAGGGCTACAGTAGTAGGAAGGACATGAACATAGAGGTAGGGCTACAGCAGTAGGAAGGACATGAACATAGTGGTAGGGCTACAGTCGTAGGAAGGACATGAACATAGAGGTAGGGCTACAGTAGTAGGAAGGACATGAACATAGAGGTAGGGCTACAGTAGTAGGAAGGACATGAACATAGAGGTAGGGCTGCAGTAGTAGGAAGGACATGAACATAATAATAATTTATAAGTAGAAATTGCTGTTTTCTCTTTTCATGTATTGTTTATATTGTATGTGTTGCGTGTGTGTGTGTATGTGTGTGTATGTGTGTGTATGTGTGTGTGTATGTGTGTGTATGTGTGTGTATGTGTGTGTGTGTGCGTGTGTGTATGTGTGTGTATGTGTGTGTGTTTGTGTGTGTATGTGTGTGTATGTGTGTGTATGTGTGTGTGTAGTAGTAGTAGTAAATTGATTTATTCACAAAAATCCAATTTTCAAAAAATTGTTCGGATGTGATATATATATATAATATTAATGTTATGGCGACATCCATAATTTAAATAAATTATAATAAATGCAGTAAAGTAAGGTGTGGGTGGATAGTAAGTTAGTAATAAAGTTAGTCAGTATATACATTTGGTAAATAAAGTAGTTAAGTTCAAGTAAGTGTCTGTGTAGTTTTGTTTTAAATGTAGTTGATTATTAGTAATAGTTTTGGGGAGTTTAATCCATAATGATGAGTATACTCATACTAACTATAGTTAGTCGATGGGTTATGTTTCAGGAGGGTACTATTTGATGATCTTAATTTAGTTATTTCTTTAAGTTTAATAGAGTCTCTAATGTATTTAGGAAGATTGTTATATATGGCAGTATGTATAATATTCAGGGTTTTATAGGTGGATCTTTGTTTAAATGTAAGCCAGTTTAGTTTTTTTTTTGGTAGTCTGTGGTGTGTGTTCGTTTAGGTAGTTTAAAAATGAGTCTGCATGTTTGGTTTATTATTTTATTAAGTCGTCTTTCTTGAAATTTAGGTATATCAGTAAGTATGGAGTTACAATAATCAAGTTTTGATATTATATAAGCAGAGGTTAATATTTTGAGGGATGATTGATTCAGAAGGTGTTTTATTTGTTTTAATTGATATAGTTTATTATTGCATTGTTTAAATATAGATTTGTGTATTTAGCGTTAGGTGTTTATCAAGTATAACACCTAAGGTAGTTATATTAGTTTTTAT
>OZ025241.1:15331717-15796717 GCA_964019155.1 Osedax fenrisi
GAATAATATAGAACATAACTGGATGGTAGTTGAATTAGTAGTGAACAGGGGGGGTATTCAATAGAATCATTACATGTTATACATTATATATTATCTTTAAAAGAAAATATTATATAAATATCAGTATAATTTAACAGAAAACAAAATTTCAATTTTTCTAATAAATATTATTATTATTATTATTAGACTAATCTCTAGAAGTAGAGAATTAGGAAAATTAATCAAAATAAAAGCTACTATATACCACTACATACACTACTCTATACTAGGGGCGCTGAAACAGGGGGGACGGGGGGATATGTCCCCCCACTTTAATATCTAGAGGGTCCTTCTATGTATTGGTCCTCCCCCACTTTTACCACAACTTATTTTGATTGGTTGGTCCCCACCCTACATAGAAAATCGTTCCAGTACTCTATATACATTACTATACCCCACCGTATAACTAAGTAATACAAACTGCCTGCTGATCTTCATGCCGACGTGGAAAGCGTGGAAGTGGGTGTGCTGGTCCCTGTCGTAGAGGTATTCGTAGACCACCGCCCTGTCAGGGGCGTAGTACTGGGGTACTAGGACGTGTTGCCTCGATATACGGGATTGCTAGAGGGGCGAGGGGGGGGGTTAGGGTGTATATGTCAGGGGCGTAGTACTGGGGTACTAGGACGTGTTTCCTCGATATACGGGATTGCTAGTGGACGGGGGGGGGGGGGGGTTAGGGTGTATATGTGTGGTGTGCGTAGTAGGAGATGGTATGGTAATAAGGCTAGAAAAGTAATAAGTAATGTAAAATTTACAAACTAGTAAGATAATATGTATTTATGGGTCGGCGTAACCTAGCAGGTGTTTACATGTAAAAGATAGGGAAAAATGGCTATTTTTTAACAGGTAATAACTTTTTTATTTAAGATTATTTTATTCTACTTTTTTTTAAATTATCTAGATAGCATTCATTTCTAGTTATATAGGTACATCGTATATAAATATTCATATAATAAAAATGTATTATTAATTAAATAAAAGTTAATTATAATATTAAAATTATTTAAAAATAAATTTATTAACATTTTTTTTTATTATTTTTCAAATAATTATATTAATAGATTGTATTTACTTTAGCTTAAAAACCTATATAATAGTATCCATATATTATGTATATACTCAGGATATTTTTATAAATATTCATAAAAGAGTTGAAAAGTTATTAAAATTTATAAAAAAAATCAACAAAAAAAACACCAGAGATATAGGCATCTAAAGTTTTACTTGCATGTTTTATAATTATTAAATCCCACCATTTTGAATATGCGTATGATTAAACTTCGTATTTGAGGGACTTATGTTTAATTGTATATGATATATTATACATCATTTTAAAGATAATGAATTACATTTTAATATAACAAAATTTTTCCCTACAAAATAATATTGAAGGTTAAGCAGGTCCTTAAAGAGAGTTAACAGAAGAATGATATATTGCTGAATAATATTCTTTTATATACAAATTATTGGATTGATAGTCAATATGAAATATACCTTTATTTACCATTAGTGTATACTAAATACAAAATAAAAAAATAATTATTTATTTTTGACAATATTTTTTTTATAAATATATATAATACCTTTTTTATTTGATTATAAAGTTGTCATTCAAATAATGCTGCGTATATATTCTAGATATACATTATACATTTATGTATATGTTAACTTTGGGAAAATAATTTGTATATGGACAAAACTTTACATTCATAGAAATATATATATATTTCCCAGAATTGATAATTATTTACTACCATGTTAAATAAACCATGTTAATTTATTTTGTATCTACACATTATAAAATGTTCTATCAATTCACATGTTAAATTTAAATTTTCTCTTGGTAACCAAATATTTGTTTTATTAAATTTTGTTAAATGTATTATGATAAAATATACCATTGGCCATAATGTACTATTGGCCGAACATATATGTGCATACGTAGTACCATAAATTATATTATCACGGACCGGTTTAACCCATACACATAATCATACACCCACAGTTACAAACATACACACATACTATCACACAAGCACACACACTAACATATTCACACATAACACCTACTCACGTCCACCCCTACAAACCCACAAACACCCCCCACCCATACACACCACCTTCACACCCACACACACCTCCACTCACACCCCCCACCAACAGTGTGGGTATATGTATCTACCTATATAAGGGAGTCGATGTTAAGCTTAATACCCACCCCCCCTCACACACCCACACTCGTATACCTACCTCTATAAGTATATCGAATTTGAGCTTAATACCCCCACACACCCCCACCCTCACCTACCTCTATAAGTAGGTCGATGTTCGCCTTAATACCCACACCCACCCACCCACCCCACCCCCATTACACCCCCACCTACCTCTATAAGTAGGGCGATGTTCAGCTTAATAACCACACCCATTACACCCCCCCCACCCTCACCCACCCCCACCTACCTCTATAAGTGAGTCGATGTTCAGTTGAATACCCACCCCCCACCGCCACACACCCCCACTCGTACACCTACCTCTATAAGTAGGTCGATGTTCAGTTGAATACCCGTCACCACGCCCCCATTGTAGTCCACGCAATAGACGTCATCCACACTATCTGTGTATATCACGCAGCTTCCCTGGGATGGGGGCACCTTCAGTAGGGCTACCCTATCTACTCCTGTGTGAGGGGGTGGGGGTAGGGGGTAATGGGGGTACCTTCAGTAGGGCTACCTTATCTACTCCTGTGTGGGGGGTGGGGTAGGGGCTAATGGGGGCACCTTCAGTAGGGCTACCCTATCTACTCCTGTGTGAGGGGGTGGGGTGGGGGGGTAATGGGGGTACCTTCAGTAGGGCTACCCTATCTACTCCTGTGTGAGGGGTGGGGTAGGGTAGGGGGTAATGGGGGCACCTTCAGTAGGGCTACCCTATCTACTCCTGTGTGGGGGGTGGGGTGGGGTAGGGGGTAATGGGGGTACATTCAGTAGGGCTACCCTATCTACTCCTGTGTTGGGGGTGGGGTAGGGGGTAATGGGGGTACCTTCAGTAGGGCTACCCTACCTACTCCTGTGTGAGGTGGTGGGGGTAATGGGGGTACCTTCAGTAGGGCTACCCTATCTACTCCTGTGTAGGGGTGGGGTAGGGGGTAATGGGGTACCTTCAGTAGGGCTACCCTATCTATTCATGAGTGGGGGGGTAGGGGGTAATGGGGGTACCTTCAGTAGGGATACCCTATCTACTCCTGTGTAGGGGGGTGGGGTAGGGGGTAATGGGGGCACCTTCAGTAGGGCTACCCTATCTACTCCTGTGTGAGGGGGTGGGGTAATGGGGGCACCTTCAGTAGGGCTACCCTATCTACTCCTGTGTGGGGGGTGGGGTGGGGTAGGGGGGTAATGGGGGTACCTTCAGTAGGGCTACCCTATCTACTCCTGTTTGGGGGGGGGTAGGGTAGGGGGTAATGGGGGCACCTTCAGTAGGGCTACCCTATCTACTCCTGTGTGGGGGGTGGGGTGGGGTAGGGGGTAATGGGGGTACATTCAGTAGGGCTACCCTATCTACTCCTGTGTTGGGGGTGGGGTAGGGGGAAATGGGGGTACCTTCAGTAGGGCTACCCTACCTACTCCTGTGTGAGGTGGTGGGGGTAATGGGGGTACCTTCAGTAGGGCTACCCTATCTACTCCTGTGTAGGGGTGGGGGTAGGGGGTAATGGGGTACCTTCAGTAGGACTACCCTATCTATTCATGAGTGGGGGGGGTAGGGGGTAATGGGGGTACCTTCAGTAGGGCTACCCTATCTACTCCTGTGTAGGGGGGTGGGGTAGGAGGTAATGGGGGCACCTTCAGTAGGGCTACCCTATCTACTCCTGTGTGAGGGGTGGGGTAATGGGGGTACCTTCAGTAGGGCTACCCTATCTTCTCCTGTGTGGGGGGTGGGGTAGGGGGTAATGGGGGTACCTTCAGTAGGGCTACCCTATCTACTCCTGTGTGTGGGGTAGGGGGTAATGGGGGCACCTTCAGTAGGGCTACCCTATCTTCTCCTGTGTAGGGGGTGGGGTAGGGGGTAATGGGGGTACCTTCAGTAGGGCTACCCTATCTACTCCTATGTGGGGGGTGGTGGGGTAGGGGCTAATGGGGGCACCTTCAGTAGGGCTACCCTATCTACTCCTGTGTGAGGGGGTGGGGTGGGGGGTAATGGGGGTACCTTCAGTAGGGCTACCCTATCTACTCCTGTATGGGGGGTGGGGTAGGGTAGGGGGTAATGGGGGCACCTTCAGTAGGGCTACCCTATCTACTCCTGTGTGGGGGGTGGGGTGGGGTAGGGGGTAATGGGGGTACCTTCAGTAGGGCTACCCTATCTACTACTGTGTGAGGGGGTGGGGTGGGGGGTAATGGGGGTACCTTCAGTAGGGCTACCCTATCTACTCCTGTGTGGGGGGGGGGGGGGTAGGGGGTAATGGGGGTACCTTCAGTAGGGCTACACTATCTACTCCTGTGTGAGGGGGTGGGGTAGGGGATAATGGGGGCTCCTTCAGTAGGGCTACCCTATCTACTACTGTATGGGGGGGGGTGGGGTAGGGGGTAATGGGGGCACCTTCAGTAGGGCTACCCTATCTACTCCTGTGTGTGGGGTAGGGGGTAATGGGGGCACCTTCAGTAGGGCTACCCTATCTTCTCCTGTGTGGGGGGTGGGGTAGGGGGTAATGGGGGTACCTTCAGTAGGGCTACCCTATCTACTCCTGTGTGTGGGGGGTGGGGTAGGGGGTAATGGGGGCACCTTCAGTAGGGCTACCCTATCTACTCCTGTGTAGGGGGGTGGGGTAGGGGGTAATGGGGGCACCTTCAGTAGGGCTACCCTATCTACTCCTGTGTGTGGGGGTAGGGGGTAATGAGGGCACCTTCAGTAGGGCTACCCTATCTTCTCCTGTGTGGGGGGTGGGGTAGGGGGTAATGGGGGTACCTTCAGTAGGGCTACCCTATCTACTCCTGTGTGTGGGGGGTGGGGTAGGGGGTTATGGGGGTACCTTCAGTAGGGCTACCCTATCTACTCCTGTGTAGGGGGTGGGGTAGGGGGTAATGGGGGTACCTTCAGTAGGGCTACCCTATCTACTCCTGTGTAGGGGGTGGGGTAGGGGGTAATGGGGGTACCTTCAATAGGGCTACCCTATCTACTCCTGTGTGAGGAGGTGGGGTAGGGGGTAATGGGGGCACCTTCAGTAGGGCTACCCTATCTACTCCTGTGTAGGGGGGGTGGGGTAGGGGGTAATGGGGGCTCCTTCAGTAGGGCTACCCTATATACTACTGTATGGGGGGGGTGGGGTAGGGGGTAATGGGGGCTCCTTCAGTAGGGCTACCCTATCTACTCCTTTGGGGGGGTATAGTTGGGATAATGGGTATATTAAGGGTACTTTAATAGGGCAACCCTATCAACCCCTATATTTACAATTAGATAATATGTTTAACCGAGCGAGCTCGACCTATAAAGACATTACGTATTATCGCGCTATTATCGAACATAACTTTAACACAGCGGCCATTGTGGTTCACTACTTTTTAACCGAACTGATCTATTATATCATACATAAGCCACGCATGCTCCGTACAGCCCCCGGTGTTAAATCTCACCTCGACTGATTTTGTTAATCCGAGAATGTTTACCAGTTTGAGATTTAACACGGGGGGCTGTATGCATGTAGGCATGTCTTAAAGGGGGTCACATCACACTACAAGATTATCCGGCAACTTGCCGGAAATATTGTAACTTTAAAACCATTTCCTATCAAGTTGTAATGGGATAGCCCCTATAAAGTTATTATATTTCAGGCAAGTTGCCGGAAAGTAAGGGGGTTCCCACTAAAATTGTAGTTAACTCTATAGAAAATCTTTTAAAGTTAAAATATTTCCGGCAAGTTGCCGGAAATACTTGTAGTGGGATACCCCCTTTATATGATATAATATATGCATGCGATTAAAATGTACTATAACACGATGCCAGCAACATAAATATAAATAATAATAGATTAGTGTAAGCTTAAGCTAAATTCAACGTCGTTACTGAAGCGGTATCATCAGCGGTCCCCTAAACGCCCCCCGAGGTACCCCGAGGTACCCTAAGCGCCCGCTAACCAGCTTTAGCGTAGACTACGTAGTCGGGGTGACCTCTGACCCTAGCGATAACGAAGCCGCTCTCCGACCCCGTGTACATCTGCTGAACGGGCTGCTCGACCGAGTGGAACAACAGGTCGTAAGAGTTGCCGCCGTCGCTTGATATGAACATCTAAAGGGGTGCGGCGGGGGGTGGGGGGTGAGGGGTAGTATGAATATAGTGGGCTGGTAAGGGGTGATCTGGGTGGTAGGGGTTACAGATGGGTTGGGTGGGGTGGTATGGGAGATATGAATGAATGAATGAATTCAGTTTATAGACAATGTCTAAGGAGAATCAGTGAAAGCGATGAGCTTTTTTAATTCGATATCTCCTAACAGTAGTGTAATGTCATATTTCATCATCTTCATTCGGATAAAATACAATAAGATTACATAAAGAGTGTTAGTGTTGTAGCGGACAAGGTGGACAGTGGTCAGACAGTACAACAGTGATGTTGATCCATCTGTTCAATGCTACAAACACCGCACCCAAAGTGTTACATTCGTTTACTGTAATGTCTAGTTGTTGTTGTTGAGTGCGGCGATGCGTCACATGGACGTGAGTCCATGAGAGAACGCTAGGACCATCTTGGGGTCATCCACCAAGACGGACAAGGGAGGCGCCGCACCCCCAAAACCGCGTATACGTTTTCTGGCCGTCGCCGGGCATTCTCTCAGCCAATGTTCGAGCGTCTCAAATTCGTCCTTGCAGTATGGGCAGTACGGGGACGAGTTCTGGTCGACAACATTCCTGTATGCTGCGAGCTTGTGACAGTGGCCACTCCGGAGTTGCGCTATGAGGACCGCGTCGCTTCTGCTTAGAGTCTGGTTGTCGTCTGGGATACCGTGATTTTTATAGATTTTTTTGTTTTTGTTGGTAATCCCAGAACGGTCGCCGTATACCTCTTTTGTGCGTTGGTGCGATGTGGGAGGGTCCTTTATTTCCCTTATTATTAGGGCCTTCACTGCGGCGTATGAGATCAGGGGCGTCTGAGTATCTGGAGAGAGTGGCGGGAGACTCGTTACCGTAGTAGCGGCGACACCTGCAGCTTTGTCCGCCCACTCGTTTCCGATAATACCACAGTGACCGGGTATCCATTGCATGGATATTCTAGGTTTCACTGAGGCTAGGCGTTTGCGGACGGTGGCTATGTCGCTGTCGTCTTCTTTGCCGGATCCTTCAAGTGCCGAGAGGGCTGATTGGCTATCTGAGCAAATTAGGATGTGGTCTTCCTCTGTTCCCTCTTGCTTTATCCAGTTTGCTGCTAGTAGCAGGGCCGTGACCTCTGTCTCGTACGAGGACGTCCAACGACTACCCTTACAGGATAACGTTTTTATCAGGGTTGGATTACTCGGGCCGCCTGTCGTGATTATCGCCGCGCTTCCACCATTCTTTATACCCGCATCAGCTGCACCGTCCGTGTATATCGTGAACTTGGTTGGGCCGTGCATAGAGATTGATGATATGGCGTCTTCCAGTAGCGTTACATGGCTGCTATTCTTCTTCGAGTTATTAGCTAATCCCGTGTGGATCGAAACTCGAGAATTGTTGAGACATAGCCACGGTGGAGAGCCTGGACCGGGAAACGGTTTTCTCTCGAAATCGCTGATGCCTAGATCGTCACACTCTCTTTTTGCCGACTCACTCCAGGATTTCCGCTTCCATCTGTGGAAGACGGGGGCTTCGAAGAGCTGGCGTCTTGGGTTCGACCAGGGGACTCTTGCAGACTTTTCCCAGGCCACTGCACAGTTACGCCTTATTGCAGTCTCGAAAGATGATATCCCTGCCTCAAGACGAAGGCATTCTAATGGTGTATCTGCTAGCTGCCCGGTCAACACGCGGAGCGCCCTGTTTTGAACTCGTTCCAGGATAGTCCTATTGCTCTTTGCCAACCATGGCTGCCAGGCTGGACCACAATAGTGGAAGACACTATGTATGGTAGCTTGGTAAATGCGATATAGGCTTGGCCTTGAACAACCCCATTCCTTGGATGCCAGTGTGGACAGAATTCTAATTCGGTTCATCACTCTGGATTTTATCCGCGTAACGTGTTGCCTGAACGTTAGGGTTCTGTCCAGAGTTACACCGAGAAATGTTGGAGTCGGGTTCACCTTTAGAACGTTCTCCTCGATACGGATAAGCGGAGTCCAGTTCGCTTCGCTGGGACAAGTGGAGAATAAGGTCGACTCACATTTCGAGGGGTTCAGGACAAGCTTATGGGACTTGGACCAATTGGCTATTCTGGAGACCGCTTCTTGTACCACTTCCTGGGCTCTAGCCTTGTCCTTGTTCTGTCCCCATACAGCAATATCATCTGCGTAGAGGCTTATTTGGGCGTCCTCCGGAATGACATCACTTATACCATCAATGAAGAATAGGAATAGTATAGGTGATAGTACTGCTCCCTGTGGCACACCTTGGTGCAGCTTAAAGCTTTTTCCTAATACGCCGTCGATCCTGACCATCGCTCGTCTATCGCTCAGGAATCCTCGACACCAGTTAACCATAGCCCTTGGGACGCCCTTGTTCAGCATAATTTGAAATAGCCTGTTCTTCCACACTTTATCGTATGCTTTACTAAAGTCCAGCAGTGCAAGGATACTTCTTGATGGGGGGGTTGACTGTAAAGCGTTACTGATTGATTGTGTAAGTCTTAGTACTTGATCTTCGCATGATCTTTGGGAGCGGAAACCTGCTTGGTCCTTAGACCACCAACCGTTCACTTCTGCCAGATATGTAATTCTGTTTGCCACCATCCTCTCCATAGTCTTGGCGACGCATGATGTGAGGGAGACAGGGCGAAACGAGTCTATGTCACTGGCCGGCTTACCCTTCTTAAGAAGAGGGACTATGATTGCCTCTCTCCAAGAGAAAGGGCTTATACCCGTACTCCAGGATTCATTTATGATGTTTAGCAACAAGTCTATTGCATTTGGACCTAGAGCTTTTAAGAAGCGAGGAGCGATTTGATCTTTGCCCGGAGCCCCTTTGGTTTTCATTGATTCGATTGCCTGGGATAACTCCACTGTACTGAACGGTTGACAGCACTGCTCATCTGCTCGCGGGGCGTTCAGTGTGTGGCGTATCGTCTTTTTCAGCCTGTCTTCTTTGTTGATGTCTAGCCTACTGATTTCAGCATATCTCTTCATGAAGGCATTAGCCTTCGCTCGGCTTGTCACGTAGCACTTATCACCATCAATAAGGGATTCGTTCTTGAGGCTGTTTGCGTTTCGTCCGCTCAATGATCTTATGGTCTCCCATATTTTGTTGGGGTCGGAGGAAGAGGAGACGTCCGACAAGAAATCGAACCATTTCTTCTCCTTGCTTTCCTTTATGAGTGCTTGAACTACTCTGCATGCTTCAATCCAGTCTGTCCTTCTCGTACTCACTTGTCTTCTCAAACGATTTCTATCTTTTACCGCCTCCCGTATCTCTCTTGACATCCACTCCTTGCAGTTTTTGGTGATTTTCACCGTACCAATGTGCTCGGTTGCGGCTTTGATGATACTGTCGTTCAGAAAATGCATCTTTTTATTCAGAGTCATGTTTTCGACCATCTCGAGGTTTGTGTGTATGGATGACTCAATACATACTCTGAAACCGTCGAAATTCGCCTTCTTCCAATTCCATCTTAACTGGGTAATAGGAGGGGGGGAGAGGGTGGAAACCTGACAATCGATGCTTAAGATTATGGGTAAATGATCTGAGCCCAAACATTCACTGACTGACCATTCCGTTCTCTCGCTTAAACTGCTATGGAACAACGTGACGTCCGGAGCACTGCTGCCACCAGTACCCGCATTCACTCTCGTTGCCGAACCATCGTTCGCCACCATGAAGTCTTTCTCGAGGAGCCATGCTTCTACCTCCAAGCCCATTCTGTCCTCTGGCTGCCACTGGTCCCACATATTTGAGTGGGTGTTGAGATCCCCACCGATTAAGTCGTCCTTTCCATATGGTAATTCGGTGGTTTCAAATTCGTGACCTCTTCGGTCGCCACGTGTTGGAGGACAGTACACATTTGTGAAAGAAAGATGACTATTTGGGCTGGTTTTCAACTTGACCGTGAGGCTTTCGAGAAGTGAGCCGGGTGCAGCTGATGAGTGATCGACGGTGATGAATGGGATGTCGTCTTTTACAAACGTCACAAGGTCTCCACCTTTATCCGTACCTCTGTCCTTTCTAACTTCTGAGTAACCTGGGAGGGAGGGGGACTTATCGTTTGGTCTGAGTTTTGATTCCTGTATTAGAAGTATATCAATTTTCAGTTTCTTGACTGCGTCCGCGAGTTCCACCATCTTTGTTTTCAGGCCGTTAGCATTCCACTGGAGCATCCTTATGCTGTTTCTGGAGCCGAAGTCTGACCGTTTCACCGATGCGTCGAGTAACCTTAGGGCCGGGTCCGTTGCTGCAGAGTTGGACTTCTTACATCCTTCACATCTCCAAGCGTTTGAGTCTATAAAGACAAGCTGTCTTGATCTCACTAATCCTGTGCAGCTCTTGTGGCAGAGCATATCGCACCCTCCGCATTTAATTGGGAAACGTGTTGCTCTGACTACCCTGTCGCAATGCGTACAACGATGTGATGAAGCAGCGGAGGAAGAGACTTGTCGGGGAGCTCCGACGACTTGGCCTACCAATGTCACCTGATTACCGCGTCTGAGGGTACAGTCCGGTGATGAGGCTGGCGGCGGTGAGGGTGACGGGGGGTTCAGCGTCGATGCTGCCTGGGTCTCATCTTGGGCGCAGCTCTTACATTTCCAGATGCCGAGCGCTTGACGTGTTCTCGACAGGCCGCTGCACTTCTCCCCTTTGTGAGACCGAGCGTCGCAGGAAAAGCAGGATAAATAGGGCTTGCCGGTGAGAAAAGCTTTATGGCATGTGTCGCAGGTCGGCTGGACTGAGGACACTGTTATGGATGACGTCTGTGGCGGGGTTAGCAGGGAAGGCTGAGAAGGTTGAGAGACCTGGTTGTCGGCTATCGAGCAGCCCGTGCAAAACCAGATGCCGAGCGCTTGCCGCGTCCTTGACAGGCCGCTACACTTCTCCCCTTTGTGCGATATTGCGTCGCAGGAACCGCAGGAGAGGTATGGCTTGCCGGCAGCGATCGCTATATTGCAGGCTTTGCAGGTTGGTCCTGGGTTCTGTTCCACGTCCCCGGCTCTCAAGAGTAACATCCGAATCAGTTGCGAGGGGGATGATTCGGCTGACAAAAAAATGCCAGCGGTTGTTGGGGGTGTTGGAGCCTCCGAGCCTTGGGCTCGAGATGGTCCTTGCCGTGATGAGTCCTCTTCGCCATCTCCACGGGAGATATGGACACGGTGCGCCTCGTGAAGGCTGGACATGTTGCACCACGTAATGTCTAGTTGCGATTGATTTCATATTCGTAATATTCTCGAACGTTCTAGAATATTCTTGAATACATTCTAGATCATTCTCGAAGTTCATTAAACGTCGTAGAACGTATCGGACGGATATTTACGTAAATTTATAATAAACGGCGCAAGTTATAATATATCCGTTGATAGAAATAAATACTCATAATACCAATAAGCTATATGGAATATATAAGGTTTAACAGTTACAGTATAATATAACATTATAATATATCTTAATAATACAGTCCTATATCTACTCTTCTATTGAACCTATGCTACACTTGGCTGGATTATGTCAGCAGTATCTACTATTTAGTATATACTACTGCAGTAGACATGTCTATCAAGCTTCACCTGGTGAGATAAAGGTAAGATATCTATTATATCGTGTGTATCCGATGAACCATGCATTCAGTGTATGCATACCTCACTATCTTTGCATACAATATGATTTATGTCCTGGATTTATGTAACTCTTTCACACAATATAATTACTTATATGATAACTTATATGATAACTTATTGGTGTAAATGTAATATACATTGTAATAAAATTAAAACTATGTAATTATATTATATTGTTGTATATGCAAATCACATACATTTATAAATGACCTACAAATAATGTTGAAATATATCCAATATACATAAATATTATTATAAATTGTCATAATTCTATAAGTAAATCAATTGAAATAAAGTTATATTGCTGATAAATATTTAAGTACTTAATGGTAATGTAATTCACATTAATAGGTATTATATGTTGCTTATTAATGCATACCAGTTGACACATAAATCTCCCCATTATATGTATTAACTATATTAGTAACACATAAAATATATATTACAATTATATAGAGCTATATCAGATTTATTAATCACAATACACTGTTGAAAATTATATGTATTATAAAATATAATCTCAAATTTAATATACGATACGCTTTATAAATATATATATATATAAATTCATTGCATATATTTATAACAATTTAGAAATATTATATTGTACTTTTCACGCGCGCCTATCACCATGTCAAAGGTCATCTATTAATAGCCGGCGCTAACCCTGTAGCCTAGGGCGTAGATAAACACCGACACCGGATGAATCACCAGCCTCCTGACGTGGAAGAACGCGGGGAAATGGAACGGGGGATAGATGAGGGAGGACGTCCTCATGGAGTGATTGAAGCTACGCACTTCACTGGACGTGGAGTTGTCCTGGTGGAGAGGCGGGGAACTAGTAGGCTAGAGGGTACGAGCGCGCACATATGGGGCGATTACGATTATAGATATAGTATGAGATGAGATTATATTTTATAACATATTAGATTATATTATATATATATATATTATAATATAATATTATATAAGTATTATATAATGTTATAATGATATGCAATAGAATGCTGGATGAGAAATAGAATTAGTACCGTACAATCTGTTTGACTATATATTATGTAATATTACATGTATTACTATTGTTATTGTTATTGTTATTTTGGTGGAGTCCTTTAATCCTATCAAGGAACTTAGATGAAGTATTTCACTTATAACAATATGGTTCTAATGTCCCTTCGAAGCCGCTCTCATGTTAAGTCATCCATGGTTTTAACGAGAGCCGATCATTTATTTATGCACAATTATATAAGATCACTTCTAATTAATATTTTAAGACCCATTTTAATGGTGCGGACGAGGCTCGAACCTCGAACCCCGCTTCCTACTGTTCGTGTATCTGACGCCTTAGCCAACTGAGCCACACAGGCAGTTATATCATTTAATACTGTAATCAATTCTACCTTGTATGCTATTGATATTACTCATGTATAAGTGGTATCTGTACAATAAGCATATCGAACAAGTGATTACGATAGGTATAGACAATAGACAATAGGTAATAGGCATTAGATATAGATAATAGTATAGTCCTGTACTATTTCAAATTGTATACTTAACTTTTCAGTTCAGTTATTAAAATAACTTTAGTAATAATAATCAGATATACTTACCTTACCTTACCAGATCGAGCATGCTCGGCAGTAAAAAAAATTAGATATAGATTAATATTATTGTTTTTATTTCTATATTATATATATATATATATTTGTTATTTTTTCTAATTTATTAAAAATTGTAACTGTACTATATTATATTATTTTATAAAATAAATATTTAACTTTTACAGTTATATTTAAATTAAATAAGGTTGAATAACTTTTAAATTATTAATGTTTATGATTATACATTAAAACATTACAAATTAATAGCACTATTCTATATATAATATACATTAGTTAGAATTAATTAATTATATTTTAAATTGTCGACAATATTATTGCGAACATTTTAACATCTCGCATATTTTGACTATTATCATTATACATAATCGGTAGTTAGCTCTAAGTCATACCAATGTGGTTTACAATACCCCCCTCCACATACCTCATTAAGGAATAGCAACGCTATGGTATCAGTGTGACTGTTGTACACAGCACTGATCAACAGCCGGTTGTAGTCGGGTCTGTAGTAAGCATTGACATCGCTCCATATCGTTAGGTTGTGGTGACTGAATAGGGTCTCTGATACCTGGGGTAGGGTTAGAGAGGGTGGGGGTGAGAGAGGGTGGGAGGTGAGATGGGTTTATGGGGCTAGAACTGAACACGGTCTCAGAATGGAATGTTAACTTTGTAGAATTATTCTGAATATCGCCGGCTATTCTTTAATATTATAGAATATCGCTGAATACTCTAGAACCTTCTCGAATACTCTAAAACATCGACGAGGTTTATTGAACGTTGTAGAACATATCTAATGGGAGAGGAGGGGTTATCAACGATAACAACGTGGAAGCAGAGAAACTTGAGCACTGGCTCCAGGAAAACGTATACGTGTGTTTGGGGGGGGCGGCACCCCAACTATCAGTCTTGGTCACTTCACCCAAGACTGTCCTAGCATTTGCATACTGGCTTTGGACCGTGTGAACGTGTGCCTGCCGCCAACGACAACAACAACCGTCAACGACGACTGATTGAAACAAAGCGCTCCGAAGTGAAGCCCAACAAACACACAAACCTGATTATTACACATGTATTTAATGATGACGAGATCCACTAATATGTGTGTGTGTGTGTGATTTATATATATATATATATACAATTTAAACAAATGATAAATATTATTGAATAAAATATGAAAAATACGTCTAGTATCGCTGATAGTATATAGCGATGTCGGGCCGTACTAAACAGCGCGATTACCGGTTCTAATAACTTATAAAGTGCGAGTTCTATATCAATGCGGCTGAAAGTTTACAAATACTATTACAAGTCTTATAAAGTGCGAGTGCTATACATATAGAGTGTGTAGAGAGCCAGTGCGAGCGTAGATTAGTCTACAAGTTAGCCACTACTGTACTATGGTACTACCACTACTGTACTACGGCCTAGTTAGCGATGGATACCAACCGTAGTCGTGCCTGTACAGACTTTCACAGATCAATGGGGAGTCCACCACGCCCGACTGTTATGTAATAGGGTATTAGGTAATGATTGCGACAGGATTACAACGATGATACGATCATAAGTGGTTGTTTAATGATGTCGGCTGGTCTATAGGGCTACCCTTATTGATGTCGGCTGGTCTATATGGCTACCCTTATTGATGATGGCTGGTCTATAGGGCTACCCTTATTGATGTTGCTACCCTATAGAGCTACCCTTATTGATATTGCTACCTTATAGGGCTACTCTTATTGATGATGGCTACCCTATAGGGCTACCCTTATTGATGGTGGCTGGTCTATAGGGCTACCCTTATTGATGATGGCTACCCTATAGGGCTACCCTTATTGATGTTGCTACCCTATAGAGCTACCCTTATTGATATTGCTACCTTATAGGGCTACTCTTATTGATGATGGCTACCCTATAGGGCTACCCTTATTGATGGTGGCTGGTCTATAGGGCTACCCTTATTGATGGTGGCTGGTCTATAGGGCTACCCTTATTGATGATGGCTACCCTATAGGGCTACCCTTATTGATGTTGGCTACTCTAGAATCACATTATATGAATTTTTGATGCATGCTATTAGTTTAAAAGTGTGCAAATTATGTAATTGTCTTTAATTCTTTTTTTTTTGAAAAACTACTCGAATAACTTTAACTTATACACTGAATCAGTGAATAGAAACTGAATACTGCATCACTGAATCAGTAAAGTATATGAATTAGGCCAATAAGCAGCTTTGATTATTCATAATGAAAGGCCAATTATATTTGGGTTAAGACAATTTTTAAATTACAATTTGAATTACTATTTAATTATTATTTAGTTATGTTATCTATTAGTTATATATTATATTTAATCATGAATTACTGTTACTAACTATTTAAGTGCATTATTTTAATTATCTAAGCTATTAATCTAGATTTTAATTTGCAATATTTTACTTTTTGAAGATGAGTCATTTCGCTATGACTTATGGTTCAATAATGTCTAATATGATGAAACCTCAATCAAGTCGCAAGATTTAGATTTCCAAAAGTGAAAGATATTTAGAAACTTCATCGTATTCGGTTTGTTAGTTTGGTATATGAACGTTCGGCCAAAGGAATACCTGTTTTAGTGCGTTGAAGTGGTAGGAAAATACACTTCTATTTTACACTCACACTAACTCACATAAATACACATGTGCACACATATACCCCCATACATATATACACACACTTATACCCCCACACATATACCCACACACATACACCTACCAAACACATATATCAACACACACACCCACCAAACACATATACCTCCCCCTAATGGCACACACGCCTGTACTAACTGAGACTCCTCAATCTTCAGCAGGTCGGGGGTGATGATAATACCGTGATCGGTCAACAGCACGATGTAGTGGTTCGTGAAGAGGCCATCGATTACCCGTAGTTTATTGCAAGCTGTCGGTGTGTGCGTGGGTGTGGGTGGGTGTCTTGCGAATTAGGCATACACTCGGGTAAATAATCAGGGCTAGCAGAGTGCTTAGGCGTACACCAGGGTAAATAAGCAGGGCTAGCAGAGTGCTTAGGCCTCTCAATAATACGCACTAGAAGTATAACTAACGATACGATATAACTAGACTATGTTATTGCATGACTGAATATGTTATTGCATGTCTGACTCTGTAAATAGTATTGAACTTCTTATATAGGTCACCACCTTTATATTTCATCTACTCGGAATAGTATATAGGTGTTTATATAGGTGTGTAAAGATTGACTGAATAAATCTATATAAGCTCTATAATGATAAGCTCTCTACAGACTAGCGTTTAATGGTTTCAATAAAATAATTATAAGGCATTACTATTTATAATAAATAAATCTATGCTAAGGTGAAATATGAATTAAATGTATATATATATATATAACATATATATAAAATTACACGTAGATATACCTGCATTACATAATACTAAGGTGAACATTAAGGCATAACAGATAGACTAGGGGTACTACTACTAACGTCTTCCCAAGAACAGACAGAGGTTCCTTGTGTTTATCCTACTCCACAGGGAAATGTTTCGCTCTATTCCAACCATGGATACGGAGAAGTATAGGTATTCTGATCAAGAGATGGGTGTGTGGGTGTGTTGTGTGGTGTGGGTATGGGTGTGTAGTGTGGGTATGGGTGTGTGGGTGTGTGTGTGTGGGTATGGGTGTGTGGGTATGCATGTGTGGGTATGGGTATATGGTTATGGGTGTGGGTGTGTGGGTGTGTGCGTGTGGTTATGGGTGTGTGTGTATGCATGTGTGGGTATGGGTATATGGTTATGGGTGTGTGTGTGTGGGTGTGTGTGTGTGGGTATGGGTGTGTGGATATGCATGTGTGGGTGTGGGTATGTGGGTATGGGTGTGGGTGTGTGGGTGTGTGCGTGTGGTTATGGATGTTAATATTGAGGTAATTGTTAATGTATGATTGCCTACATAAATAGTAATACATTGGTAACTACTAGTATAGCAATATTCTAAACAGATTCTTACAACCTTTATATAGCTAACATTAATAATATATCGTATACATATATAGATGTACACATAAACCAAATTAAACATATACTAAACATACACTAACTATATATATATATATATATATATATATATATATATATATAGTAATCACATATATTAATTTAATTATACTAAATATAACTACGTAAATCAGTACAAAAACCTTGAGGGAGCGTATGCTTTAACGTGAACAAAACCAAATTAGAGATACAAGGATTTTTCAGTACCAGAACAGTAGCTTCGTCCGAGGCGTTGTTCGTCGGTACGATGGGCAACGGGTCGGAGAGAGAGAACTTTAGATTGTGTATCGGAGCTGTGCACGTATAATGCTTTAACATCATTTTATATATGTATTTATTTATTGAAATCTCGTATATATATATAACGAATACAATACGAATAGCGGATACAAATAAACCCCTCAAGAAGTCGTAGACGTATACATGTTATAAATAACTGTGAGAGGCTCCGGACAATACAATACAAATAGTAATATTTCTTGTGTTTATATTTATCGTTAAGTTCTCGATAAACACAAGAGAAATACAAGAACTGCCTGGAGTTGAACTATAGTTTTAAACATATATATATATATATATATATATATATATATATATACATATATATGTTCACACACGTATACGCATTCACATATATACACACTATTTCGCGTTCACTTAGCAGAACTAACTAATGCGAGGGTCCATCAGCGTAAACAGCCGACTGACCGGGACGATATCGCCACTAGCGGTTATCTTGACCGTTACCTTCCAGAGTTGTCTGTTGCTGACCGCTGAGTCGGCGTAGGTCAACGTGTCAAGGTCGATGTGTAGACACCACACGGTCAGGTCACAATCTACGTTCTAGGGGAGGTGGGGGGAGGAGGGGTAGGATTGGGCGGGGGAGGTGGGTAAGGAGGAAGTGGGAGAGGGAGGTGGGTGAGGGGGGAGGATGAGGAGGAGGAAGAGGAGGAGACTGCATTAATGGCAGTGATATCTGTTTATGTGTATAGCCAATCAGAGTGGTGATTGGAATGATAAATTGATGCTTTCTAATATAAATATATTTATTCTAATATATTAAACTTACATCAATAGATATATATATATATATATCTATGATTTCTTGAGAGGTCCATTTGTATCCATTATTCTTATTAATTTGTATTAATATTGTGGTTCAATATATAAATATATATATATATATATATATATATATATATATATATATATATATATTATAATATACATACCATGACATTATGATTCTTATTAGAAAACGTGTAATCGAAGTGATGCGTACTATTGTATATATGTAATTGTGGTTCGATGCCGATAGTTTTCCAGTGCTCCGTCAACTTCAGATCTGTATCATTGTCACCGTATTCGATTACTTTGCAATAAAATACCTAAATTATCGTTTATTAAATTATCTAGGTTATCAGTTACATTATTACTATGTCGCTGTAATCGTGATTATTTTAAATTCTAACCAATGTTTTTTCCACAAATAATAAATTGTTACTTTCGCCATTCGTAAACTCTGCATTTGTAGATAATAATATCTTTACTGAAATATAATTATTTATAATTAATTAAAATTATCGATATTTTATTGTACATTTTTATTAACATTTAATACATGTATAGTAGGCATATTCATGTAAATAATTATGTATAATAAATATACACATATTATATAAATAGTTATATATCAATGTATGATTTGAGTCTTCTAATACTTCCGAATTAATTAAATGATGGTATTGACAAATGATTGCATGTCACATAAGTAATACTCATCACAAAACCATCCAATAATCATATAGCTACTTATATAATATAATCGTATCGTAATATAATACGTATCTTAGTAATCACTATACATTATATGTATTTATTTGAAAATTGTTTGTCTTTATTAATAATAATATATAGTTTATTAGACAATAAAACAATAAAATAAATAAATAAAAATATGGAAGAAAAAATAGATATAAATTGATACCTAAATCGCCATGGTATAACAATTAACATTGGGTTTACATTTAATAACAAGACGCCTTGATTCATGCATGACGAACATGATCTACAAGTATCTTATGTATTAGTAATGGATGAAACTACAAGAGCTGTAATCAATATATAAAGATTATGTATGTTTGGTGGCATGTAAAACTAAAGGAATTATGGATTTCTGATATTGAATAATCATTTACAAATCTATTATTATCGTTTTTTAATTTAGTTTTAAATCAAATTTAATTATATTGTGTATACTTATTTAATTATTATTCATTTGATGTTAACAAAAATATTTATTCAATCATTTTAGAAAATTTAATTATTTTCAATATAATACTTTTTTGAACAATATTTTAAAGCAAGGTCTCAGTGTATACATTTTCATAAAAATAAAAAAAAACATTATTGCATAAAACTACTCTTTAAGGTGTAATCTAGTATCTGTGAAAAAAGATATTCCAAAACAATCTATAAATCACATAAAAACAGATTTTTATCTATACTTATTACACGTATTATTTACTGGCATTAAACTTTAGGCGCTATTTACTCAATGATCAATTTTTACGCTAGGTATGTATGCATTAGAGTCGCTACAGAAAAAAAACTATTGAAGATTTTTTAATAATTATTAGTGTTATATAGAGAATACATTTATATGAATAATTGCAAAGAAAAATGTTATTAAAAATATTTCAAGTAATTCTAGATTCATTTTTAAAATAAAAAAATAAATATTTATATATGTATACAAATATATATTTAATATAGTATATCTAGAAAATGTATTCTTTGCAAAGATAAATTGATATAATGTGAACATGATACAAATAAAATGTGCTCAATACAATGAATAGTTCATTCGTAAACGGTATTTAAATAACCCTATATATTTCCTATCAACTACATGTAAAATAAACAAAATGTCGCTACACTGGAACCGTGCATTAACTATTTTTGAAAAGTAATACAATTTGCATAATATATTTTAGTAACAAACAAAAAATTATTACAAAAAAAATGATATCAACAAAATTATTCAAAAATATCAAAAAATAAATGACCACAACAAATATATGACCATTTTAAATTAATAATTTAATTGTTATAATATATCTGGATAATTTTTCAAGATATATTTTTAACAATTTATGAAAAAAATCAATGTCAAATATTAAATAATAAATGTTGTACATTAGATTTTGTTTTCATGGTCAAACAATTTGTATACTTTTTATATGTAAATATTTATGTAACATTATTATAAAGTTTATAATCATGGATTTTACATTTTGTACTTTAACTTTTTTTCTGATTACAAAATTACTTTTATATTAATTCGTCATATATTTAATATATATATATATATATATATATATATATATATATATATATATATTTCAATTAAATATTATTAAATAATTATTATTATAAATATTATTATAATTATTATAATAATATTATTTATAATATATCTGGATAATTTTTCCAGATATATTTTTAATAATTTATGAAAAAAATCAATGTCAAATATTAAATAATAAATGTTGTACATTAGATTTTGTTTTCATGGTCAAACAATTTGTATACTTTTTATATGTACATATTTATGTAACATTATTATAAAGTTTATAATCATGGATTTTACATTTTTTACTTTAACTTTTTTTCTGATTACAAAATGACTTTTATATTAATTCGTCATATATTTAATATATATATATATATATATATATATATATATATATATATATATATATATATATATATATATATATATATTTCAATTAAATATTATTAAATAATTATTATTATAAATATTATTATAATTATTATAATAATATTATTTAATAATATTATTAATAATTTATTATAATAACATTATTATTATAATTAATTATTAATTTAATTATTTTATTTAAATTATAATAATAATATATTTACTTTATAACACTTTAATCTATAGTAAATTGTATACTTATAAAAATTAAAATTAAATAATAATTATATATTAAATATATATATATTTTATATATTATTTTAAAATAAAATAATAACATTTTTATAAGATTTTAAAAATATATAGTAATTAATTAATTTATATTTATATTTTAATAAAGCATAATGTACGTATATTTTATAAATATATATAATGTACCATTTTTAGATTTTACTTCAATGAATAATAATAAGCATACGAAAATATAAGTAATATTCATTTTTCTATAAATTATAATATATTTGAATAATGAATTTGTTTATTTAAATATCTCTAATCATTGTTAAATAAATATTATTTTATAATATAAAATAATGATATTGAGAAGCATTTGGAAACCGAGTTTTTAATATGAAGACATATTTGAATCTTAATTAAGGAGGAATAGTTGCATAGTTATATAGATCTATTTACCTACCTTTAAAATAATAGTTATTAATTGATTGATTCAGCTGACATAAAATTAAAAAGATAGTATAGCTTATATTATAGGCCCTATAATTTATAGGTGATGTGAAGTTAATATATTCTATAAGGTAATTTATTAATATTATAAATATTGAGTATATTGGTTATACTGCTTAGAAATATCGTTAGTTATAACTACCCGGCAAACACATAGAGTCTAAATAATTGAATTTGCCTATAATTTTAGACTCTAAGGATGTTAACTCCTATAAAAGTCTATAGACCTTATTTTAACTATATTTTGATTGTACAATCAAAATATAGTTAAAATAAGGTCTATAGACTAAATACGTATTTATACTCTATTTAACTTATATTTTGATTGTATTTATACTCTATTTAGCTTATATTTTTACTCTATTTAGCTTATATTTTGATTAAATTTATACTCTATTTATACTTTATTTAGGTTATATTTAATGTTTATTTTGAATATGTATTATATTAATTAATAAGATAACACAACAAAATAGAAAACAATATGTTTATATTAAAAATGTATTAAAAATTATTAATAAATGTTAACATACATTTGAAACATCTGATAGATTTAATTCATTATAATCGACATCATCATTTTGCTGGGATTCATTTTTAGGCTCAAATATAATACATTCATTATTGTTGTGTTATAAATATATATATGTTATATGTATGCATATTATTAAATATATTTTATTTCAATAAAACTTGTTTTTCTAAAAAATAATGCATAATATTATTAATACATACTATGTATTACATCCTAGGTATTACATATTATATACAAAGGAAATTCTACTGTGCAATGCAGTGTGCATGTTTAATTTTATACTCATGCCCGAAACTGTGAATAGTATTCACCCTAGAGCTAGAGAGAAATTTCTCTCTAGCTCTATGGTATTCACTGAATACACAAATAATTGTATTATTAAACTTTCCTGAACTTATTTTGTCATCAGTATATAATAATATATATATATATATATATATATATATATATATATGTTAGTCATAAGTTATGACTCATAACCTATCCCAAAATAAGTTTAAGAATATTATTGAATCATTTAGAATTATTTACATAATAGCATTATATTTTATATACTACTTTAATCTTGTTTTACTTAGAAGGTTGTTAACTTCTGTAAAATAAATATATCCCATAGTCTAATAAGTTATTATTAGTAATAACTCATTTGTATGATGGTATTCTCATAGATAGCGAAGTAACTTCGTTATCTATGGGTATTCTATTGATTTATATTTACCAATTGGTTGTATTAATACAAGTAAATGAGGTATTTTATTTTCTGTAAAATATTTAAAATAGTATTAGGACAT
The DNA here is from genome assembly GCA_964019155.1 of Osedax fenrisi. Classification (NCBI taxonomy): domain Eukaryota; kingdom Metazoa; phylum Annelida; class Polychaeta; order Sabellida; family Siboglinidae; genus Osedax; species Osedax fenrisi. The sequence continues at coordinate 15,355,154 of OZ025241.1, forward strand.
ATGTCCATATTGATATATTATTTACCGGATGATAGATGTCGCTACATAAATTAAGATATTATTTATAAATATAAATATAGTGACCAAATTGTTTACACATTAATTTCATTTTATACGTATATTCATTTTAAAGCTAACTATTAAATGTCGCCTATATTTCCAGATAATATAATTCTCTTAACGGATTCGTATAAGGTATATAATGATTATAAAATGTTATACTTTAAATATGTTGTATTACATTATAATAAGTATTAAATTAATATTATAAAATAGTATAATCACTAACATTAGATTACGTAAGCCGATATTATTACGTAATATTTTAAATGTAATAATAGTGTACCACATAATTTGTAGCTTTCTTAAAATAATGTTCGTTCAATTAGTCATTATTTATTATTCATTAATACCAAGTTGATCATTTCTAATATACCTATTCTCAGAATAAGTAAATAGTTAATTACCTATTTACCTATTATCATAATAGGTAAATTATCATAATAATTATGAGAATATGTAAATTAGAAATGAGGTATTAATAAAATAATTCTTATTAAAATTAAATTAATAATTTTCAATAAATTAATAATTAATAATTAAATTATTGATTATTGACAGGATAATCCTGAGGATTATCATTTATAATTTACCTATTATAATTTAATTAGTAATTATAATTATATTGTGATGTAGGTTTAATAATAATTAAATGATTATATATATATATAATTATTATATAATTATTATAATAATATAATATTATATATTATATACTTAGTATAATAATACATACTCATTATGTAGTTAAGGATGCAATCTCGCGTTGGGGTTTACCATGTTAATGCTAGCTCTAGATAAAATCCTAAGGATAATAAACTAATAAAGATAATAAAGTAATTTTTTTATTAAATATATATATTATTCTACTACATAAAACCATTGACTTTTTATAAATATATTTTATTTAAAATGATGTACAAAAAATAGTTTAAAATAGTTTAAATATCTTTTATATTTTTTTATTACAAATGTGAAGTTTATTATAATTTATTTTAAAAATATAAAGTAGAATACTGTCAATATTAATATAGTATTACACGTTATTTATATAAAGTAAACATTTCAGATAATAATATTAATATTCAAAGAAATAGTAGGAATTTACTTATGCTAACTAAGTGCAACAAATAAAAACTTGAGAAAATGACATTCAAAATTTTGTTTAAATAAATAGTATTGTCAATTTCATATGATTTTTAATTCAATTGATCTTGTAAAAACACTATATATTGATAGAAATACTCAAAAATAATTTAAAATATTTTACAATGTGATTAATAAGATACTGAACATGGATAATACGTAATAAAAAAATAAAAATATTATAAATATTTTAACGTCAGCTTGCACCCTTAATTATGATAATGTATACTTTAGTTGTAGGGAATGATAGTACATATCAATAGCTCCACTTTCCTACATTTATACCAAATACTATTCACAAATACTCCCATCCAACTGTAAGATACATGTTTTGGCTATATGCCATATATATATATATATGTATAGTTATACTATAGCTATACTATAGCTATAGTATAACTATACTATATATGGAATAATAACCCATCATCACTAATATGAACTATATCCACATCTTAATTTATAATCAATTAAAACTGACCTCTTCAAACTATAATACAACTACTGATCATACCCTCCCTTAACATGGACACAATGATGCCGAATGCATCATTATTATAGTTGCAGTTATTGCCATAAAGTAAGTTATAATTATATCAGATTTAGTATTTTACAGCGAGGTTATAAAGATATGTTCGATCTATGATCAATATTTATATATATATATATTTAATAATTATACCAGATTTAGTATTTGAGAACCAGTTTTATTATTTCATATGACCTTTTGAACTTATCGACCGAGAATATGAGAGAAAGCAAAAATAATACTAGTATAATTTATATATATATATATATATATATATATATTAATAATACTTATCAATATATATATAAATTAAAATGTTTCATTATATTTGTTCTTCTAATTCCTACATATCAATATGTAAATAGTGGGTATTGTTGTCTCTGAGAAAACCATTGCAATAATATATTATTTCTATATGATCTTTATTTTCTTTTCTTTAGTTTTCTTTTATTTAGTTTTATTTTCTTTTTTTATTATCATTTTTAATATTGTTACACTATTAGTGCATATATAATACTATTATAATATTATAATTTTATTTATAAAATATATCCATATAGGATGTCTGGTTAACTATATTTTGTGAAACTTTTATGTTATGATTGAACAATTTAGCATATTGAAATATGGTCAATAAGTTTATATTAAAATCATAATATAATATACATTATATTATATAGAATATCTACAATAATAATATAGACAACTATCTTTCAATTAAAACTGAATTTATAAATAAATTTGTATTTTAATAACATATAATTAAATAGAAATAAAAAAATGAATGCCTTTACATTTTATTATATTTTACATTTTATATTTTACATTTTTTATTTAAAAAATAAATATCTCAGTTATCTTTGAAATTATTTAAATATAATTAAAATTCTCACTGAAAAGTATTTATTTATTTAAGGGGACGCGATACCATCGTTTGGTTTACATGTAAAAGATACGAAAAAATGCTATTTTTAGAAATCTATTAACTCAAAAAATATTCACTTTTTTTTTTTTTTTTTTTTTTTTAATCTATTAATAATATTCCATATTTTTATATTATATGTTGAAATTTATAGATGTTTACACATATTTATGTTATTCGTTTCTAAAAAAAATAATTGAAATATCTGATAAAAAATGTTAATTTTCAAACTAAATTGCTAACTAAAATTTTTTAAATAAATATTTTTTAATTTTGACAAATTACTTCAATCTTACAGGTTTTATCTAGTTATATTGAAAAAATGAAGAAAAAATATTCAATTGTACAAAAGTTAATACCAGTTATGTCAGCATGATTGGTCACAAATAATTATTATGAGTAAATCAAGTTTCAAATATAATATATGAATATAAACAATATGAATATACAGATACAAATAATATAATATGAACAAAATGAATAATGTAATGAATATAATTTAAACATCACATAAAAGATAATATGTGAAGTATTAAAATTTTACATTAATAAAAAATTTGAAATTCAATTTTTTTTCGAAAAAATCAATGGTATCGCGTCCCCTTAAGAGTACAAAAAGTTACTATCTGATATTATATCAGATGAGTCATTGCTAATACAAGCATATATATAAATATGTAATCAATTATTTCTTTAATATTTAAGATACTTTTTTAATTTAAAATGTTTGATCGATTACTAGATTTGTTATTTTTTTTTTAATTGTTTTTATTTTATATCTTGACCTACTATACTCTTGTATATAATTACGTATATGATATTTCATATGATATACTTACATGTGAAGAATATAATAAAAATGAACTCTCGATATCTCAGAATTCAAAGGACCGATGTATCAGGAAATATTAAATTATTCTCATATATATGTATATATTTACACAATATAACCAGTATTTTTAAAAGTCTGAGATAGTGGGGTTTCTTAGATATTGTGAGTCAGATATTGAGAGTCAGAAATTGAGAGTTAACTGTATATAGTTCAGTAGTTTAGTATTATGTATTTGGATATGCTATTGATTGAATATAACAATTTAGATCATTTATTATTATTTTTGTTGTAGGGTTAATATTTTTATCAATTACAATATTAAGTTATTTATATTCATCTATGTTGTTTATTTTTTTGGTTTATACGTTCTTTTATATATTTACTAGATTATTATTTTAGATTTAATAATATTTATTGTCAATTTATGGTATATAGTATATAGGTTATATAGTATATACCATTATATCACCATTATAAATATATTTATATATATATATATATATATAACCTATAGTAGATATTATATTTAATAATTTGTATATTGTATATATTATATTTACATATTATGGATAAATAAATAATAAAAAATAAAAATAAGTATATATAAAAAATGTAATATATTTTTTATATGAATTATAAAATCCCTAATGTGATTGTTTATCCCATTGGTTATCCCACTACCAGTATTTCCGGAAATAATCCCTGGAAATTTTTCTAGAAAGTGATTTTCTATCAAGTTAACTAAAATTGTAGTGTGATACCCCTTTACTTTCCGGTAACTTGCCGGAAATATAGTAACTTTAAGTGTTGTATAACATAATAACTATAATCCCATATATAATCCCATAACAACTAGCTAGAAAATCACTTTCTAGAAAACATTTACAGACATTATTTCCTGAAATATATTTCATTTTATATTATACTAGTTGCGGGATACCATACCCTACTTAATACTTCCTATAGCAAGTATATGTAAAATCAGTACAATTATTACCAATAGTTATTTACAAAAATAGATAAATGTGTTAATAATAATTAATAAATTTACATTGTATACATTATTAGAATACATTTATTTTAGTAGGTTTAATAATATATTAAATAAGCTATTGTATTAAACAAATTTTATTTTTTCAATCTATTTACATATTTGACATATTAGTATTTTCAATATACAATTTCTAATGATAATTAACTTTTTAACGTAATGGTTAATTTAACAATCGGGTAAAATTAGAATATAATTCACTTATATATGAAACCTAATTTACCCAGTCGTAATGCGCTTGTATACACACACTCCTATTGTTCTATGACGTAATAGCTTTATTAGCTAACGAGAAAGTCAAGCTTTAGCCGTACAATGCCGTACTATAGTTAGTTAATCACATTAATAGTAGAAGCCGCCGTACATAAGTGCATATCATAGGGAACACTAGTAATTATATGTCACGTTTACATTACAGGGTAGACTAGTATATATGTATATATATAGCTGAGATTAATTTAAGTGGCTGTAGATAATCTTAGCATATTAACATGCCCGGATAGGGTAAAAATGGAGGTATGTGATATGGTAAGTTATCATAGATTTGCCTAGGTGTATAACATGCAAATTGTTATACATTAGTGCATTGATTGTAGAATATATATAGTCATTGTCAGTGTTATGAATACAATTCTAGTATATAAACTCAATAATTATACCCTATGAACACATTCAAGTACTAGTGGCCACACCTATATTTCATGTGTATAACTACTAGTGTTCGAAATGAACCCGAACTGAAGCATTACGAACTGAAGCTTGCCTTGTTTGAACCCGAACTGAAGCTCACATTTAACTAAAATAACGGTCCCGAACCGAACTGAAGCTTTATTTAAAACGAACCAGAACTATTATTTAATTAAAATCCTCGACCGAACCGTCGATTTATATTGTCAATTTAAAAATTTAAAAGCAACATTGTATATCTTTATTAATTCTATATTATTATAGATAAACCAATAGAAAAGATACTATGAATTATTAAATTAGTATTATATTATACTAATAATACTTATATAATTATTAATACAATTAGTTTTATTTTAAATCATTAACAACATTTATAGTTTGTATTTAAAATAGAGCTTTGAAAAATACTTTAAAGTTAAATTGAATAAGAGTGTAAATCCTGTCGGGATATTAATATAGGTAATAGAATAATATTATTCTATTATTCTATAAATATATATTTAAAAGTGATCTTATATAATTTTGAAAAATAAATGATCAGCTCTCTTTAACATCATGGATGCCTTAACATGAGAGCGGCTTCGAATGTATATTATAGCCATATATAACCATATATGTTAAGTAAAAATATCATATAAGTTTCTGGATGCATCCCATCCCATTCCAAGGGATCCACTAAATAGGAATAATTCCCTAAAATAACAATAACAATATTATTAATAAGTTTTTGAAGCTTCACTCATCTTTTTAGAGTTTTGAAGCAAGTTCGAACTATTCCATTTATTTATGAAGCAGGTTCGAACTCTTGCATTATTTTACAAATGAACTTTGAACTATACATTTTTTTTGAGTGAAGCTTCGAAGTACCAGTAGTTGGGTTCATTTCGAACACTAATAACTACCACTAAACCCTATTGCAGAGTTACACTGTAGCATTACCTAACTTGTTAACAAAGTATATAAGAAAGGTTATCGTACTAGTTTATGGGGGTGGGTTGGATAGTGATACCTAGCAAGTATGATGGCGTGGGTTCGATCCCCAGCAGAGGCATTATATTAGTATATTTAGTTATGTAAAATGCTTACAGTGACTGCTATAACCTAACTATAATGCGCTTAGTGAGATGTGATTATTTCTATGGATGCTGATCATTTTATGATTCTTACTTCAGTATAATTGCCTATAATATCTTTACTAACTATATATGCAAGTGCGTACATGCGTTGTTATTGATAGCTATTGACTATATCCTAATTTATATATTTAAATATGAATATATTTATAGATTAACGCACATATATATATATATATATATATATATATATATTTGTATAAATAAATGATCGGCTCTCGTTAATGCCAGTGATGCCTTAACATGATAGCTGTTTCGAAGGGATATTAGAGCCATATGATTATGAGTTAAAACTTCATCTAAGTTCGATAGATGGGATGAAAGGACTCCACCAAAATAACAATATTAAGCTTATGCCCTAGATTGGTTAGTATATGCTGATATATTATTTATAAGTTTAGAATGTATATTAAATTAGCAGACAATATTATAGATTACAATTAAATTGATATAAACAATAAACAAATATATTCATTATATACAATTATTAGTGACCACTTCCCATTCATATACCTACACCTATACCTACACATATACCTACACATATACCTACACCTATACCTACACATATACCTACACACATACCTACACCTATACCTACACCTATACATACACATATACCTACACATATACCTACACCTACACATATACATATACCTACACATACACATACACATACACATACAAATACACATACACATACATACCTAGAACATCACTAATAATGATGGCTAATACAATCAATAAAACCAATGACTAATTAATGAGCATAAATAGTCTGCTAATTATGTAACCTTCATTACCAAGATGAAATACTATATTACATTCTATTTCATACTATTATACTACACATACACATATACATATGTGTATATGATTTCTTGTTAATACATGTAACTGGTTATAACTACTTATTATGTAAACTCATGTCCATACTTGTATCATTGAAAAACTACTTGTATATATCATAATATGTAGTGTCATTTATTACATTGTATATATATATATATATATAAATTATATGTTAAAACATGTTAATAATATAAATATCTATACATATGATATAACAGCTATGTATTGAGGACTCGTAGAATAATAAAATAATTATAAACATTTAACCATAACATATATAATTGTACCACATATGATTAAATATATATATATATATAATATATATTATATATATATCACAATTATTTAATTTTATCATATACTTATAATGTTATTACATAATGATGTTAATAATTTTCTGTAATAACTAGATATCTATATAATTATTTAGATTAGTGGACATCATAATAAAGTCAAGTTTAATATATTATTCGGAATCTATAACCACAATAATCATATTTCTAACTAATTCTTTCTTGATTTTAATGATATAAATAAAATATTAAATAAATCTGAATTTATTTAGATTATTTAGCAGAAAATATCATGAATTTTTCAATTTTATATACAATTTCTAATATATGTGAAATAATGAATTATAAACAAAATATTGATATTAATTAGATAAGATCAAATAATCATATGGCATAGTATAGTGGAATTGCATTATGATGTATTATTTAACAAAAATATATTATAATTATGAAACTATTTCTTTTAAAACTATTATTTTCTAATATATTTACTAACTATTTATAATTACCCTTTACTGTGTAATATATATATATATATATATAACTATATTATTAGGTTATTTCAAAGATGTTATTGTTATCAAGGATATTATTTATTTATTAGTTTCAGAATAATTCTTTGAAAATATGTATTATATACTCATTAAAAATACAAGCTGTTTTATATATTACAGTATACTACTAGAAGTACAGTATACTACTAGAGTTATAGTATACTACTAGATATACATACTAATTTACTCTTTAGAATATTTAAAGAGTCTTCAAGTATTTATAAATACTTATAAATCATCTACAATGAAAAGTGATCTAATTTTGTAATTTTATGTAACTCTTTATATATAAGGTATATGTTATAAACGTATTTCTTATAGTAAGGTGCAAAAATAAAGATTATTACATATGTATCGGATAAAATGGTTTTAAATATATTATTTAATAATGTAAATAACCTTAAATAATAATGATATTTGATTATTAAATTATCGTAATATTAGTATATCATTTAATATTTAGCGGTAAGAAAATTAAATATATTATCTACAAACTAAATCTACACACCTATCCAGTAGCATCATTTGACCAACAATCATTAACTATGATTAAGCCACGCCCCTCACTCATAGGTCACCCATTAACCATGATTAAACCACGCCCCTCACTCATAGGTCACCCATCACCTGCAATACCCCGATGACACGAGCACCGTATACTCTTACTTTGAGAGCCGCGGGGGTAAATACGACCGCGTATGCTTCTTCGGTTTGCAGTACATTCTGAAGCGCTACATGACGGGATGTGTGGTCACTGCCAGCATGGTAGACGAAGCTGAGGAGGTTATTTGTAGGGGGCACCACCTGGTGAATAGTAGACGTAAGAGTAGTAGTAGTTGGGTTCAGTTACTGATATATCTATGCTACACTTAGTTATTAAATGTACTTATTTATTAATATAATATAAATATATATATATATATATTTATGTTTATATACAGTTATGGATTTATAGATTTTCTTTTGTGTTATACTTTAAAGTAGATTTGCTACACTCGAGCGTACAGTTTCATTACGCATTATAGGGAATACACTACATGCTTAGTAATAACCTCTACTACCTTACACTACCCCCACCATGCACATACCCACAACATGCACATACCTACAACATCTTGCTTCGATAGGTATACAAGATGCACTTCGGAGCCAATCATTTCAATAGAAGCGGATGGATGTACATAGTAGAGGTTAGTGCCCCCCTCACCCCACCCCTCACCCCTCTATTATGATGTCAGTATTCTGTTCTTTATATAACACAGTCTTATTCTATTAAATACCATTTTCACATGAATTCATTGCATAATTATAGATAATACTTTATTACTTGTAGATATAGAAAATAAGTATAAATATTATTAGAATTTTTGAATTTTATATCGTTAGATTTTAATTATTAACATATCTAAATTTTAATGTTATATAATATTAAACATTGGTTAGGGATTTCATTATTGAAACTTGTGCTTAAACTTTGATCCAGGATTTCACTATCATGACATATTTATAAATGAAAATATTTAATTAAACATAATATATTTAGTATATAATTATATATAATATTATCATTTAAATATAATTTGTTATTCAATACCTTTTTTTATATGTATAATATTCATTATATTAATTTAGGATTTGTTTAATTATTAATATAATATATTTGAAATAATAAATTATATTTTAATATATATTTTATATATAAATTAATAATATTTAAAATACAGAGTTATTTATATAGATATATTTTAAATAGATCTACATTCATATTTACCACAATATAATGTTATACGTTATAATCACTGATCTATAACTTACAGCACCACAAAGGACATTTGCCCTTGAGAATAAAAGCAGTTCCGGAAGGTACTATCGTTAGCACACGAAATGTATTGTTCACAGTTGAGAATACAGACCCAGAATGCTATTGGTTAACTAATTTCTTTGAGGTTATTTCCTGTACAATACTACTCATGTATTATAGAGTGTTTATTTATAAATATAAGCATTTATTAAATAATATGTTATTATTAAATCATAATAATTACTTGTATGTATTCACTTTAAAATATCCAAGATATAGTTATAACCATGTAATAGTTGTAATAAATAAATAAATTACAAAATAAATTACAAAATATTGTCTATAATGTTTTATGAATATATTATATATATGGCTAAGAAATGTATTAACATAGTATTTTATATAATAATTCATTTACACATTTTACATAATAAATAGATTTATAATAGTAGTTATTGATTCTGACAATTTTAAATAAATATTTGTATATTCCATAATTAAGAAAATTCTGTATTGCTTACTAATTTGTATATGGCTTATGGCAGTGATTTCACTAAAGTAGAATTACTAAGATAGTGTTTATATCAAACTCAACTTTATTCCATATTAACCTATATAGAATACGTACTATAATAATAATAATAATATATACGAGTGTATATGTACTCTACATAATTATATTAATCAGATAGTGGTTCGTCTAAATCAGTGGTTCCCAGACTTTTTTCTTCGGCGACCCCTTTTAAGTTTTTTTTTTATAAAACGACCAAGATAAAAAGATAAATTTTTTTAAATAAAATATTTAAATAAATAAGTTATTACAAATATATAAAATATGTAATATATTATTTCTAAATATTGTATATTTGAATTATTGATACTAATTTATCAATATATAGCTGTTTTTCTGATAGTGCATACATTTTTAATATACGTCTTTTGAATTTATTTCAATTGAAATTCACTGGCAATAAATTTCATGATATATTTAGTGCAAGGAATAATAAGTTCTTCAGCAATTGTGTGTGGTTGCATTACTTTTGCAATTTTTGATGTTATCTGAATACAATTATATTATTATACATATTACAATTATATTTACCTTATATATTTACTTAATATATAAGATAATTATTTTTACACAATTATTTACACACTTTTTTGTTATTTATTTATAATTTATAAAATCATGCGACCCCAAAAAAACGGCAGGCGACCCACTTGTGTGTCGCGCCCCCCAGTTTGGGAACCACTGATCTAAATGTTATATATATATATGTGTGTGTAAGATATAATATATTATAATGACCAATAACATTTGATAGTAAGAGAGTATTCAAAACTGGCATTCATTATGTATTCACATACACTAATATGGTAATGTTTCGTTACATGTATGTTGTATGTAGACTATGTTATACACGGTTTGAGACAAGAATTGCTATTGTATACATTTGTTAGTGTTTGATTTCACACTTATATCATGTTTTACTATCCTATATATATATATATATTGTGAAATACATAAACAATTGATATATAATCATATTTATTTGTATGCAAACATCTAAGCTATCTGATGTATATACAACACTTCATCATGGCAGGCATTAAATCATTTGAAAAACATAATTATAGAAATAACAATATATATTACAGTTTATAAATATAACACATAGAATAGATATACAGTATGTTCAATATATACTGTACATTGTACAGTGTACAATGTACAAGTACATGTAGAGTAATATATATTAATATAATATATATATAATATTAGAGTAATAAAACTATAAATATATGTCATATCTTTTATGTAAATGTATTTAATATATAAATTATAAAATATACTATATGCTGTGTAAATAAAGTACAGCTTATTATTTTATATTATAGTGTTATTTATATATATATATACATTTTTAGCATATATATTTATAAATATATATATATATATAATAGTAATAATAATATTTATTTATTGAAATCTCATATATATATATTGAATACCAATAGCTATAGGATACACACATATATATATATATATATATATATATATATATATATATATATATATATATATATATATATATATATATATGACTTAGTTACAGTTGTTATTTATAATCATGAATTATTATAATATTTTAATAACAAATAATTCAGCACATGTAGTATGATTCAGATGAGTCACTTAAGCCCTATGCTAATGCAACACTAATGTATGACTATATCGCACATTTCCAATAACATTGTTAAATTTTCGAAAAATTCCACTAGCTACTGCAGTATGTCAGATAATAACTCTTAGTTCCACTACACTATCTTATTTATAGTTATATGACATACCTTATCTGTCTCACTCTCTACTTATTCATCTTCTACCTATATCTTTGTCATCATCACCTGTGTTATCATAATCACTATCATCACTATCAGTATCATCATCATCATCAACATCATCATCATCATTATCATCATTATCATCATCATCATCAACATCATCATCATCATCATCACTATCATCATCATCTTCACTCATCATCAACATCATCATCATCATCATTATCATCACCATCATCACTACCATCACTTCCACTACCATCACTACCACTACCATCACTAACACTACCATCACTACCACTAACATCACTACCACTACCATCACTACCACTACCATCACTACCACTACCATCACTACCACTATAACTACCATAACTATAACTACCACCTGACCACTAGACTCTACTGGTTCAGACCTGGTACCCGATGACAGTTGCCACTAACTCTAGACAACAGAAGTTAGTGATAGCGCGTTACCTCTCTGAGACTGGCGACAGTTTGGATGGTCTCCCGTTTAAACTTCACGACTTTGGCTTCAGAGGTGCCACATCAGTAGAGGTTACTCTCTCTCTCTATGATCTTTGTACCTTATATAATAGGGTTCATACGGGTCATTATTAACACCTAGCTATGAAGAAAATACCTATTGATATCATATACGAAGTATACAAATATTTACATGTTTAATGTGAATTAGATAATACATGAATTAATTATTTATATTGCTCACATCATCTAAACACAACTAATAGTATTGAAATATTACTTTCTTAAACATCACCTTCACTGTTGCTCTGTCACGTTAAACTGTGACCTCTACTTAATACACGCGTGACTTCAGTCAGCATTTCTCTCTGCACACGTGGTTGACCTCTAACCTCTAACCCCCGTGACCTCTACAGTCAGCTGGTATAGGAGACTGCGCTCATCTGGTTAACTTTATGGGCACTGACACCATAGCTGGACTGATGGTGGCTCGTCACTACTACGGCTGCGAAATGGCCGGCTTCAGTATTCCCGCCGCCGAACACAGGTTACACAGGGGTCAATCAGGGTCAGGGGTCGAGTAGGGTGAGAGAGCGGTAAGCGAGTGATCTAGTAATGTACTACCAATCATATGTTCACAGATTATAGAGTGATTCCCTGCTTGTTACTCTATATAACACACTAACAATGATGCTATTGTGAATTATTCCAACTCTATGTTAATAGTATACTCTTTAGGTAGCTTTATAGTAACATATATTTAATTTTATAATTTATATATTTATATTTCTTAATTTATTTTTTAATTTATTACATGTTTGATTAACTTCTAATTTAACTGTAATCAGTAATATATTTTATATCCTTATGACCATAACTATAATTATATATATATATATATATATATATATATTGTAAGGTTCACGGTCAGTTAAGAGATTTATAATACGAAGCAGATAGAAGATTGCTTCAATGTAATTCAGAATGTTTAGATCTGGTTGTCCAAAGAATTAATATATATTTAGTATTATATTTCTCAACGTCGACAGAGTCTTACGAGAGTGGTTTGTGTATTATACTAATTACAAATAAAGACAATAGTCGACGTTGAGAAATATAATACTAAATATATATTAATTCTTTGGACAACCAGATCTAAACATTCTGAATTACATTGAAGCAATCTTCTATCTGCTTCGTATTATAAATCTCTTAACTGACCGTGAACCTTACATTTGGTGAGTACGAATGCTACGCGAGAGATACTGGATATGAAACGCATAAGTCGTTTCTTATATAGTGTATACTCTCACGTGACTTTCTCTCATGATCTTTGCAACTTTGCTATTTGATCATTGGTCGAGAGTTTAGTTCCAACGTGGAATTTTCCCATGGCTGTCTGAGTTTCTTATCTATTTGACGAGTCGCCATTGTTATCTTAGTGTCGCCGCCGTGGCTTGTAGTTCGTGCTAATCTATTATTGTTCTCAGTGCATTCTTCCTTCGACGCCTCGTTATCTCTCGCCGGCTTTAGTTACTAATAACTGTCGTGTTTCGGTGGGTCGTTGAGTTCAACTATTCTGCTCAATAATCATCGACTCGAATTGTAATTATTATCAATAATAAAGTCATTACTTTACAATATATATATATATATATTACATAATCCTAATACAATAACACCCACACCCGAACATAATATACATTGTACAATCATATATGTAAAGAAAGTAGATAAGCACTTAAATGTAGTATGATACTTTGCAATATAGAGGCGCTGCAGTTGAAACCTACTTATTAAATTATTATTATTTATTTATATTTATATTGATAATTACGATCAATTTTAATGTACTAAAATTATTAGTTATATATTAAAATACAACATCAACATTCCTCATACATGTTGGTATTTAAATGTATTTAAATTGAAGATTGCATACTATTAAAATATATAATCTAAATCCATAGATAAATATAAGTATAAGTTCTATCTATATCAATAAAAATCCTACTATTTTAATATTTGACATATATAATATGATCAATCGAAATCACTATGCTATCTTTTATATGCATTGCTTATGTGAATTGCTTATCCACTTTATCTATATCACTATAGCACACATCTGACCCTACTCTACCTTACACAGTACAATCACCACATGGGGACGTAATGGTGAGACTTCCGCCTTCCGGAACATGTTGACCCGGTTCCCAGACGGGGCGGTGGCTTGCGTCAGTGACAGCTACGATATCTGGGCAGCTTGCGGCGATATCTGGGGTTGTCAACTACGCTCGCTCGTAGAGTCGAGGAAGTCTGGCCCCCTGGTGGTGAGACCCGATAGCGGTGACCCAGCCACCGTCGTTATTAAGGTACACATACATTACATTCTATTCATTCCATTTATATTTATATATATATATATATACTTGAATAATTGCATACAAATTTATATATCCTAAATTAATTTCTGATTAATTTTAAATTATAATATTTATTTACACATCTGCATTCTATAACTAATGATATATATTTAATATATTCACCAAATATATGCATCTGCCAAAATACATATAATTCTTTGAATATATTGTATAATGAATTATTTTGATATTAATTTATCATAGAATATTGATTTTTTCCCAATTGATATTTCGTATGTTATAATATAGAATATATAATCATATTATTGTTATACAAGTGTTAATATTTAGATTCTAAACATTCTTGGAGATAAATTCGGCACCTCGATAAACAAAAAAGGATACAAAGTACTTCCGGACTACCTTAGAATAATCCAGGTATACATTTCACTCTCTCTTTCTCTATGTCTCTCTTTTTCTCTCTCTCTCTATATCTCTTTCTCTATATATATATATATATATATATCTCTCTCTCTCTCTCTCTCTCCCTACACTATCATGAGAACAACCTTTGACCCCATCTCACACACAGGGAGATGGCATATGTTACGAGAGAATAGAGGAAATCCTCAGCAAGATGAAGCAAGATCAATGGAGTGCTGAGAATATTGCATTCGGAAGCGGGGGTGCGCTATTACAAAAGGTCAAGTCCATGTCCATGATTTCAGTGTATAGTCATAGCTCTTACACCTATCTCAATCACATACTTACTTCACAATCAGTGGTGATGATATTCTATATTAGCAAAGATGTCCAAATGTACCTAATATGCTACATACCTACACTTTATTAACTCATCGCATGTGTTTGATATAACATAGTGCACATGTGTAAAGTATAGCATTAGTTTACGATAGTCATATGCGTTTGCGATAATAAAGTAATGTTATTGAATCAATAAAACCTATCAATATATCGACTGCGTTGACTGCAGGGAAATATTACATTTGAATAACTAATATAAATAAAGGTGACTTTTACGCATTATTGAGGAGTGCATGCTAACAATGAATTCTTATACATATGCCAATAAATGTTTACCACTATATTACCTATAACACACACACACACACACACACACAGATGGACCGAGACACACAGAAGTGTGCCTACAAGTGTTCGTACTGCGTGGTAGCGGGAGCCCCTGTTGATGTGTATAAAGCCCCTATTACCGATGTGGGCAAGACCTCTAAACGTGGTCATCTGACCTTGGAGAAGGTCGTCGATGACGAAGACAATGTCACTTGGATAACTCACGAACACGGGAAAGGGGACGCTAGCAAGGTTATCACGGTGACCATCTAGACCAGTGCTTCCCAACCTTTATTCATCACGACCTTTTTTTGACAACTTTGAATTTAAAAATATACCATGACCCAATGAACAATTTTATTTTTTAATTATTAAACTTAATCGTAAACGAATAATATAAAATATAATATATTGGATATACATATTATAAATATTTTTATAAATTGGCTCATGACCCAAACAAAAAACCCAATGACCTAAACTTAGATCATGAGTCATAGGTTGGGAACCACTGATCTAGAGGTATGATTAATATGATGTCAAATATATTGTATTATAAATTTAATATACTAACATATGTAATTGTTATATATTTAAATAAGAATTATGTTTGTATTAATTAAACACCATGCTAATATGTATAAAATACCATCTCTGCATAATTTACTTGCATATATTATAAATGTTTTAGTTATGTGTGTTATATATTAGAAATTTATGTACACATTACATTTATATAAATAATAGTATATCTAAGAATTGTAGAGTTAGTATAATTAATGTAATTAAATTAGTATGCATTATTATTATTTTGTTATTTTCTAACTTTCGATCATTTATCTTTTTGATCATTGTAACTTACAAACTGATAATTGTCCTAATCACAATGTTCATCAGTTATATCAACCAATAGGTTTATATATATATATCAAATAATATATAAATGATATATAGTTAAGATTCATTATTGTTTATGATAACATTTAATAATTAAATGTATTAAGTTACCAATGTAAATGGATCAATAATAATCATTCTTGTTATCAGGATGAATTAAAGGTCGTTTTCGAAAATGGAAAATTAATAGTGGATCAAACATTAGCCGAAATCAGGAAACGAGCCGAAATTAAAATATAGTCATCTTCGCTATAGTAATATCCGATGTAGTAACCTCTGATGTAATAACCTCTGATGTAATAACCTCTAATGTAATAACCTCTAATGTAACAACCTCTAATGTAACAACCTCTGATATAGTAATCCCTCCCTCCCTCACTTCATCATTCGTAATACACTTCAATATTATTCCCATTATTATTTGTTTGTTTAATTTACATTACCAGCATACTATTACTTAACTTTGTATTTTCTCGCTTTTTGTGATATTGATATTGACATATTTTGTGATTTTTAGGGAACATATTGTTTCTAATATTTATTTAACATTCTTAATTTTATATTGTTTATAGATATATTAATATTTATTTATATAATCTAATTAATTTAATTTATTATTATATATATATATATTTAAATTATGAGTAAATGGAAATACATTTAATATTTATTTATATAAAATATAATAAAAATTATAATTAAATTGAAACTATAGTAAATATTTATTACATACTTGTATATAATTAAAATAAATAATTTAAAAAATTATTTTTTTAATTAATGATGTTTATTATAATATTTCAATTATTATTTATATAATATATTATGACAATTAATATATTTATTATAATTTATTAATTTATTGATAATTTATATAAGCAAATACATAGTCGAAAATATAATCGAAAGTATAAAGTATAAATATTTTCTAACGATGACATACGTTATAGAAATAAACAAAGAATAATACGAAATTAAATAAATTACGTTTTACAGTTACCGTAAAAATAAACGAAAAACAATCGAAAGTAGAAATAAATCATATAGTAAAAATAATCGAAAATAGAAATAAAATACATTATTTTGTAAGAGACATAGAAATATTCAATTTCTACCTTAATTTTATAGAATTCTTTTTATCTTTGTACCCTGTATTAGTAATAAATTATTAGTTATATAGTTTAATATTTAAATGATAAATTTTAAATATATTATAAACAGAACATGTTCAAAATCAAATAAACCAATACTAGAATGAAACAAACAAATAATGTAATACTTACCAAAATCTGTAATAATAGTAGGTAGTACATTATTAATTTTATATATATTGTATAATAAATTTGAAACATATATATACAAACACAATTTACAAATTTGTTGTTTATAAAAATAAAATAAACCAATATACTTATACACAAACAGAACACGTTAATAACAAAACAAACCAATAATATTACGAAACAAACAATATAATACTTATCACTATAATCTGAAATAATAGTAAATTATTAATATTGTATTTTAGTATTATAATACATTTGAAACATATATACAAACTATATATAAAATATAAATATAATACATAACAAACAAAAATATAATACTTCCCACTTTATCTGTAATAATGAATTATAAATTTTATAGCATATTTGAAATATAAAAACCCAAATTTTAAATAACAATTTAAAAAAAAATAAAACCCCGAAGAGATAATGCAATAATTAAGATACAAAATGAAATATAAATCAATATAAAATTATAAATTTCTGTTAAAAAAAGGTTGTTTGTCAAAACAGATTTTATTTTGAAGGTTAAAAGATGAAACAGATACAGATTTTATTATATCATTATTTAATGAATTGCATATATTAACTGATCTATTATTAATTATATTTTTAATTGTATTATCATAATTATGTATTGTATTTAATTTTTTACAATTACCTCCAGTTCTAAAATTATTCGAAATGTTAAGGATATCAGATATATTTATATCTGTATAATTATTTGAAATTGTGGTTAAGGGAAAGTAACCTAATACGGACACTTTAATAATAAATCGTCTTAACATTTTATGACTCATTATTTTTATACAAAACATACAATATATTAATATTATATGATTATAGATATTATTGTGATTTAAAAATGTTATTAATCTTTTAATTCCATAGATAACGGGGGTGTCCGTATTCGGTACCCATGTCCGAATACGGATACCCTATATACCACTAGATAAAATATATATTATTGATGAATCAATCAGACGAATAATAATTACATTATTTATAATTAATTTTATGAACAATTTATTCTAATTTAATCATTTATTTATTTTTTTATTAATTTTTTTAATAATACAATTTAAGTAGGGGAAAGTCCCCGATTACCGACCCCCTCTCGTATCTTAGTAACTATAAGAGATATCAAAAAATAATATATACACAAACTGTTAGTAATTTAATGATACATATGAATAAGTATTTTGTTTTAACAAATATGTAATCCTACAATTGTTATTTGATAAAATGTAATATTCTGTTTTTACTTTTTAAATATTTGAATAATTATTTTTTTTAAATCATTGTAAATACTTTATTAATTAAAAGAAAACTTAATACTGCACATAATATTGTAGATCAATAAAATGTTTATAATTATTATAAAAATAATTCAATTTGAATAACTATTAACCTAAAATATCTTAATTATAGCAACCTATATGATTTTCCTAATACTGACCCCCTAAATTACCATAATGTTATTAATTAAAAGAAAACTTAATACTGCACATAATATTGTAGATCAATAAAATGTTTATAATTATTATAAAAATAATTCAATTTGAATAACTATTAACCTAAAATATCTTAATTATAGCAACCTATATGATTTTCCTAATACTGACCCCCTAAATTACCCTAATGTTATTAATTAAAAGAAAACTTAATACTGCACATAATATTGTAGATCAATAAAATGTTTATAATTATTATAAAAATAATTCAATTTGAATAACTATTAACCTAAAATATCTTAATTATAGCAACCTATATGATTTTCCTAATAGTGACCCCCTAAATTACCCTAATACCGACCCCCATGTGATTTATAATACAAAATAGATCAGTATTTTACTTTAAAAGATGTCATAAGTTGTTTGTTTATCATTGATATAGATTAAGGATTCATGATTCCATTCTATTATATACATACTGATTAATAACTAAATATTAAATAATAGTATATACTATTTTAATATAATTACTATAAAGTTTAAATTTAATATTACTATTAAAACATAAATTCAATACAAAATAATTGCGTGCATGTTAACATTAATTATATTTATTAATATTTACTATGTTGATTGGATATTATAATACTAAAAGTATGTATACCACGATTATTTTAGGGGGTCGGTAATAGGGGAAGGGGGTCGGTATTAGGAACAGGTATCCGATTACCGACCCCCCTGTTTATTCTTTTAAATATAATTATATCAAAAATTTAAAATAGCCACATTATTCATTACCATAATATTACCCTATTTACAAAATTTCAAATAAATATATTTAATATCGAATAAGTTATTACAAATAATCATTTAGGGGTCGGTAATCGGGGACTTTCCCCTATCTAAATAATACAAAATTTAGATTTAGCTTTATTTGAAGTATTAATATTATAACGCACGCGATTTTTATGAAAATCAGAATAGTTCATACGCTGCGCGCTGATTGGATATAGGGTGTTCGTATTAAGACATCTAGAGTGTCTGTATTAGGGACTTATATGACCTCTAGATATATGTTTATAACTTAATGAATATTTCATAATAAATATAGAAATTATATATATAATTTTAGAATGCTTTCTTTTTTAATAATATAGTGTTATATTTTATATCGATACATTTGTATATTCTTGAGAAGGTTTTAAGTTGACATTTTTTTTCATAAATTTTAAAACGTAATAATAAAATCAGTTCATTGGATATATCAGCAATATTTTGAATAATTAAAAAATAAATAATACTTTTTTAGACTATTTATATAAATATGAATATTCTATTCATTAAACATTTTTTTGTAGGATTTATGATTTCTGAGATACAGAAAGTATCCGTATTCGGGCACTGTCCTTATTCGGTTACTTTCCCCTAGATTTAACCTAATACGAGTACTTAAACAATACATAGAAAATTTGAATATATATTTATTAAAATCAGAATAGTGCATACACTGCGCGCTGATTGGTTATAGGTTGTCCGTATTAAGACATCTAGAGTGTCCATAGTAGGTACAAAGATTTTGCGAAGCAAAGATATAACACTCCCTATGCATGCAACGTAATTTAGTAATATCCCCAACCGCTGCTAGCAGTAGTATCGAAATCACTGAAATATATTTAGGTTCGGCTCTATTTGCATACAACAATGTTTTCATTGCTCTATTAAATTACATGCAATATAAATTAGCTTTTACTTACTAAATATATACTTATATCATTTAAAACATACATATCATATTTGTTTGTTATATATTAGTAATGAACACTTAGTTTTCATCATATAAATATTAATTTAAAGCATATTATTTAACATTTTAAAAGTGTATAGTTAAATACGAATTTACATTATAAACAACACATAGTTCCTAAAAGTAACCCGCTATAGGTGGCACTGGGGTATTTTGTATACAAATTCGAAAAACACGATTTCGCGTAAGTGTTATATCTTTTCTTCGGAAAATCTTTGGTAGGTATTTATATGACCTCTCGATATATGCTTATAACCGGGGACATAGCTACAGGGGGCTATCGGGGGATAAGCCCCCCCCAGCATTTCACTAAGTCCCCCCTAGATTGTTTTGCTAATTAACTTAAACTCCTCAGATTTTGATGATGATCCACTATGCAGAAATATTAAATTTTTGCAGAAAAATGGAGTTCATTATACACGTGGATAGAATACTCAGTTACTTCTGATTCGGTATATTAATATACAAATTGGAAACAATTGTTTCCCAGGTAGATTAAAATATCGCGATAGCCAGGATTCATTCATCAAAATTGGTTACCGTAACTGGAAATCTGCTATGGAATCGGACAAGGGGCTTAAAAACACGACAAACAATTTCACATTTAAATTCTAATCTTGATTGGATATCTCGTATAAAAAATATTGAAAATAATATTGATATTCAAATTATAATAAATAACGAAGATACTATATTATCAAGATATTATTCGTAACAAATATTATATTGAATCGATGATAGAAATCATATGATGTATTGCCATTAATGAATTATCAATCCGTGGTAGATTATATTACTACATCAGAAGAATTTGATTCCTTAATTAAGTTTAAACTGTGACTTTTTTATGAATATGATTAAGTTTTTATTAATAAAAGATGAACAGTTAAAATCAATATCACAAATAATGCTAAGCATTGCAAAATATACCTCCGCTGAGTTTCAAAATGAAATTATAGGTATTAGTACATAATTATGGATTCAGTATTAACCAATAAAATCATAAAAAGAAAAAACAATTGTGATGGAGGTCTATATATATGATATATATAGACCTCCATATATATAATATATCTTAAGTGTATATATACACTTAAGTGTGATGAAACAAAAGATCGTTCTGGAATAATCGTCCTATAATTGCTGTCTATAATAATACGATTTATTAAATAAGGAGAGCCGAATGAAATTCTATTATGTGTAATAGAAATAAAATAGTTAAATGCTAAGTACATCGATGATAAAATGTGCTCTGAGATAGCTGTAATAACATGCCCAACATTACTAAGTCAATTATATGATGGTGATTCAGTAATGTCTGGAAAGAAAGGATCCTGTAAATATATATCGGATACATTTGAAAGAGATATTCCGTATGTGCATTGTTTTAATCATCAATTGCATTTAATAGTAGTTGATGTTTGTGAATCAATCACAGAAATTAAATATTTATTTACTCAATTAAATATAATAAATAAATTCTTCAAAAAGCTTGCAGTACATACTTACTTTAAAGATACATTTCTAGGTGGTCATTTATCAATATGTATCCCTATTAGATGGATTGAAAATTATAAGACATTAAGTGATATAATAAAATATGAAAAATAGATTAGAAATACACTACATTATTTTGCAAGACAAAAACAAGAAGAAAATATGGTAACCGCAATTGGATTAAATGCATATTTAATAAATATCTATAGATAGTATACTACTAACAGCAGAATTAATGTTTAGTATATTCGAAGTTTTTAAACCTGCTGATAAAATTCTGCGAACAAGAGATTCGAGTATAATTGATGGTATCAACGTTGTGATAGCTGTGATGTCATTATTGAAGAAAATGCGTTCTTCCGAATTTCTACAACCATCAATTGGTAAACACGATACTTCTGATGAGCAGCCACTATAGAAAAATAAAAAGAACTTGTCCAAATGCATTTAGTGTCTATATAATAGAAGAGATAAATGGTAAGTTAAATTATTAATTATTTACTTACTTACTTAGTCCCATGACGTCGCCATCGTAGGGGGGAGCACATGAAAGTAATGATAACAACTTTCTACATTTCTAACGATCTTTTGTAAAATTAAAAGTTGCCTAAGAGAAAGATTAGAGAATTCGAATATGTCATTAATCCAATTTCTCTTCTGTCTTCCTCTTTTTCTTTTGCCTTCAAAATATCTATGAAGAATAGTGCTGGTTAACGAATGGTGACGAGTTATATGTCCAAACGTGGTCATTTTTCTTCTCATGATTATATCCAGAATGGGTACATATGGGCAGATTTTTTTTATTATCTCGTTGCTTATAAATATATTTGTTTACTTTATTTGTAACTTATATTTAAAAGTCGTCTATGAGCTTTCGATTAAAACCCTCTTATCTTCTTCATGGATTCTTCCGGTAAAGTCCAGCTTTCATATCCATACAACATAGTTGAAAGAACCAAAGAGCTTTAGAGTCTGTACTTGAGTTTACAATCAATTTCTCCGCTACGCCAGATCTTCTCAACTTTTACTAGTGCTGTAACTGCTGTTGATAATACTATTAAGATTCTTTCTTTGAATTGCCGGCGTCAGTGAGCATTGCTCCCAGATATTTAAATTTGTATACATTTTCAATTTGTTTGCTGTATATAGTAATCACTGGAGGCGTTGAAAATTCCCCATTTACAAGTATTATGCTATTTCATGGTTGATTTCCATACCGTATGCTGTCGAGGCTTTTTCTAGGAAGTCAGTTAGAATTTGTAGCTCACTTTCTGAACCAGCTATGAAATCTATATCATCAGCTAATCTCAATGTGTTAATTTGTCTACCTCCTATTGCTATACTCGACTATTGCTCTTCTAGAGAGTCTTGTATTATTCTTTCTAGAAATATGTTGAATAAAACAGGATATAGTAAGGAACCGTGTCTAACACATACTGTCGTATTGAAATCTGTTCCTATCTGGTTGTTCAATAGTACAGAACTTTATGCTGAGTTATAAAGTGACTTTTTATTACGTGTTTCTCACATTTGTTACTTCTACATCAAGTTCTGAAGCTTCATTTTAAATTGTTAAAAATTGTTAACTGTTAAATTGAACGATTAATTACGCCATTTAGAAAAGCTTTGGGGCATAATCGGAAATATGCCCTTGTAAATTTATCATTTGAAATAAAATTCCTTCAAACCATTGATATTGAAGAATATATTAAAGAATGTAAGAAAAAGAATAGAAGAATTAATTTGTAAATATTATATAATCAATAAATATATTTATACATTACATTTTTATGAATTTATTTATAATATTGTTATTTATCCTACAAACATATAAAGTGAGTGTTAAAAAACATGTTTTCTAATATGTTTCATATATGAATCGTAAGCTATATATATATAGTTTATAGAACATATCAAACATGATATTCACGACAAAACTGTTGAAATGCTTAGCCCCACCAAAAATATGCTTAGCCCCCTTATAAAATCAATCCTGGCTACGGCCCCGCTTATAACCCCGGCTTATAACTTAATGAATATTTGATAACGAATATAGAAATTATATATTTAATTTTAGAATGATTTACTTTTTAATAATTTAGTGTTATATTTTATATCGATATATTTGTATATTCTTGAGAATGTTTTAAGTTGAAATTTGTTTTCATAAATTTAAAAGCCTAATACAAAATCAGTTTATTGGATGTATCATCGATATTTTGAATAATTAAAAAATACTTTTTTAAACTATTTATATAATTATGAATATTTTATTCATTAACATTTGTTTTGTAGGATTTATGGTTTCTGAGATTGTCCGTATTCGGGCACTGTTCGTATTCGGTTACTTTCCCTTACTAGGAATCTTGTAATTAATCTTCTAGTAAATAATGTTTGCACTCTTCAATACTATAGTATTGAAGTATTGGTTATAACCTTTGAAAAAGGTGACCAAATTATGGATGCATATTCTAAAATTGGTCTGCAATAAATTGTATATGCATTTAATAATGCTCTAGGGGATTTTGTAGTAATGCATCTACAAATTGAATTCAAAGAAAAATAAGCTTTTTTACAAATATAATCAATATGCTTAATAAATAAAAGGTTATTTTCAAATTTTATAAATAGTGACGTTTTCTAATTGAATATTATTTAAATAATATGTTGATGGAGTAGGGGAAAGTAACCGAATTACGGGCAGTACCCGAATACGGACACTCTCGGTATCTCAGAAACCATAAATCCTACAAAAAAAATGTTAATGAATACAATATTCATAATTATATAAATAGTCTAAAAAAGTATTTTTTATTTTTTAATTATTCAAAATATTGCTATTATCCAATAAACTGATTTTATTATTACGTTTTTAAATTTATGAAAAAAAATGTCAACTTAAAACCTTGTCAATAATATACTAATATATCGATATAAAATATAACATTATATTATTAAAAAATATAGCATTCTAAAATTATATATATAATTTTTATATTTTATATCAAATATTAATTAAGTTATAAGCATATATATATATATATGCATAGATATATCTAGAGGTACATAAGTCCTAATACGGACACTCTATAGAGTGATCTTACACATCTATAAATGTATTAATACGGACACCCTATAACCAATCAGCACGCAGCGTATGAACTATTCTGATTTTCATAAAAATCGCGTGCATTATAATACTAATACAACCAATAAAGCTAAATCTAAAATTGTTATTATTTAGATACGTAAATTGTATTATTAATTAGTTAATAATAATAAAAAAAAAATTATTAACTAATTAAATTAGAACAAATTACTCGTAAAATTAATTATAAATAATGTAATTGTAATTTTTCTGATTGAATCATCAATACTATATGGTTTATCTTGAAATATTTAGGGTGTCCGTATTATAACACAGGGTGTCCGTATTCGGACACGGGTACCGAATACACCCCTGTTATCTATGGAATTACAAGATTAAATACAATTTTATAAATCACAATAATATCTATAATCATATAATATTAATATATTGTAATTTTTGAATACAAATAATGAGTCATAAAATGTTAAGACCATTTATTTTTAAAGTGTTCGTATTAGGTTACTTTCCCCTACCGTATGATTTTAATTTATATAATAGTTTTTCATGAGAAACAACATCAAAAGGTTTTTCAAAATCAATATATATTATATCTACACATTTTTTATTATTCAATTCATTATATCAAAATTTTAAACATTTTGTTAATTGTAATTCTGTTGATTTTCCACTTATTAAACCATATTGATTTTTTATAAATAAATTATTAGATTTTAAATAAAAAATTAATTGTTTAGAATATTACGTTATAATGCTCTATAGAGTATAATCTCTATAAAGTATAATAATAAGTGTAATGTGTACCTATACACATTACACTTATTATTGAAATAGGCTTATAGTTATTTGAATTTGATTGTTCCCTTTTTAAATATTGGTGTGATTATAGATTTTTTTCAAAATTGTCGGTATATTACCTGATAATAAATATGAAAAATAAATAAGATAACAATAATAGAAATTATATATATCATTTTAGAATGCTTTATTTTTTAATATAGTGTTATATTTTATCGATACATTTTCTGAATATAATATTGCCTCTGACTATTTTCATTACTAATTACAGGGTCAAATCTACAGAGCTAGAGAGAAAGCTAGAGAAAGAAGCTTTCTCTCTAGCTCTGCGGTCAAATCTATAATACGCCTTGCGGGAGTTGACATGCTCGAGCGCACACGATAAAATAATTTAAGAAATATACTTGTATAT
The DNA here is from genome assembly GCA_964019155.1 of Osedax fenrisi. Lineage (NCBI taxonomy): Eukaryota > Metazoa > Annelida > Polychaeta > Sabellida > Siboglinidae > Osedax > Osedax fenrisi. The sequence continues at coordinate 15,382,564 of OZ025241.1, forward strand.
TATTAAATACGCTATTGTTACTAAATTACATTGGAATATATATAAATAGATATACATACAAATGTGTATATATATAAAATGTACACACACACACATACACACACGCACACACACAATATTCATATCGTGTGCGCTCGAGCATGTCAACTCCCGCAATGCGTATTATAGATTTGACCATGTCATTAGTAATCAAAATAATCGGAGGCCATATTATATATAGTTCGATACATGTGTATATTCTTGAGAAAGTTTTAAGTTAAAATTGTTTTCATAAATTTAAAAACGTTATATAAAAATCAGTTTATTGGATATATCAACAATATTTTGAATGCTTAAAACATTAAAAATACTTTTTAGACTATCTATATAATTATGAATATTTTATTCAATAAACATTTTTTTGTAGGATTTATGGTTTCAGAGATACCGAGAGTGTCCGTATTCAGGCACTGTCCGTATCCGGTTACTTTCCCCTATGATAATAATACTTGTATGTTGTTGATCATCTATTCAGTCAATAAACACATAACTAATATATTCTGAAAAATTCATCAATATTTGAGCATTATTGACGTATGTTATTGAATTTTTTAAGAATAAATTATATTAAAATAATTATTCTGTGTAAATCAAGTTTGAAAATGACATATATTTGTATTAAAATATAGTGCTTATTTGAATAAAAAGAGTAGGTATATGTGTTTGTATATTTATTATATAAATATTATATGTATATGATGTATACATATATGTATATGTATATTATACATATATGTATAATTATAACTATAGTTATGATAATAATCTACAATATGATAAGTAGGGGAAAGTAACCGAATACGGACACTCTCGGTATCTCCAAGGAGACATTTAGCCGGTAGCCCTACGATATATAGTAATTAATAGCTTAAGTTTATTGATCCTAACTTACGCTACAATTAAACGATATCATGTGATTTATTATCTGGGTCACACGTGACTATAGTATAGCTATATATAGATATCTTAATAATGCCATATATGGTTTAATCACGAGGGGTATCGTGTTATCTTAGAATGAATGCAGTAGGGCAAGGTGATCGCTAAACTCACACGTGTTCTATTTATGGATGTATTGTTTATGTCGTTGTATCCTCGTGTGCTAGTGACACGAGTAACATAACAGCTGACCACTAAACAATAGATTTATTGTACTTGTATACAATTACATACTAATATATATATATATAAGTATATAAGTATATATAAGTATATACTAGTATACTATTCATGCCAGCCTTAACAAATGTGTTTACAATACATTGAGAATGGGCGTTATGGTTTGCTGGGCAGTGGCTATCATAAACATTGCGTAATGTATACATATTATAAGATATAATGATATATAATTATGATTATAATCGGATGTTTATAATAAATGTTGTGATTAATAAAAAACTAACTTGTAATACATTACATATTCATTAAGTAAGTATTTGTATCCATTATTCATTTAAAATATGTAATATACTAATTATTAAATACATAAGTACAATATTTTAAATTATACTCATAAGTTATAATTATAAGTCTAATACAATATAACATAATATAAAATAATATATTAGGGGAAAGTAACCGAATACGGACAGTGCCCGAATACGGATACTCTCTGTATCTCCGAAACTATAAATCCTACAAAAAAATGTTTAATGAATAAAATATTCGTAATTATATTAATAGTATAAAAAATTATTTTTTATTTTTTAATTATTCAAAATATTGCTGATATATCGAATAAACTGATTTTTTCATTACATTTTTAAATTAATAAAAAAAAAATTCAACTGAAAACCTTCTCGAGAATATACAAATGTATTGATATAAAATATTAATATATTTTTAATAATTATTAAAAAATAAAGCATTCTAAAACTTATATATATAATTTCTATATTTGTTATTAAATATTCATTAAGTTATAAGCATATATCTAGAGGTCATATGAGTCCCTAATACGGACACTCTAGGTGTCTTATAATACGGACACCCTATAACCAATCAGCGCGCATCTTATGTACTATTCTGAATTTCATAAAAATCGCGTGCGTTATAATATTAATACCACCAATAAAGCTAAATCTAATATTGTTATTATTTAGATACTTAAATTGTATTATTAATTAAAAAATAATAAAAATAAATAAATTATTTACTAATTAAATTATAATAAATTATTCATAAAATTAATTATAATTAATGTAATTGTGATTTGTCTAATTGATATATCAATAATATATATTTTATCTAGTGGTATATTATATACAGACTATATATAATTCATAAGCAGTAATATTTATGTTAGGTTTATCTATTAATTATATATTAATATAACAATTTCACATCCGTACAATAGCATTACTAAATAAGTGACTTTAGAATTGAAGCTTAACCTTTAGTCAGATATTTCTGATCAATCATGTGGCTACTTAGTGGTACTATTTTTGAATGGAATTATTTATCCTCAACTTAATTTGTTTACTATTTCTCTCTTTTGTAAGAGTTTCACCAATACATTTGAATATCAATAGTTTACAATGGATAACCAATAAAAATGATGTTAACGGGTATTAGTTATGCTCTTACTTTGTTCCTACTTCTATATTCTACATAAAGCTATTATATCAGTTTGAAATTTTTAAATAGAATGTCTTTCATAAATAATTGGTTTGCTAGAGCTTTTCTTTCGATGGATAATAATAGTTTAGTGTTTGAGACTGTATTGAATGCCTTTTTACAGGTAGACGATTAATAACCTTTCTTCTAAGATTGGTGTAACTGGATTAGTGGACTACTTATATAGTGAATTTACTAATATACCTAAATCCCTGCATATATTTTTAGAATAAGTTATACAGAATTGTCTTCATCTATATCTTTCTCAAATAATAAATAAACTGATATGTTGTCTAGTCTTGTAGTTATCGAACCTAGAATTGTATTTTGCGACGATGCAGGTTGCTTATTCCACTTTTGACTACAGAGTCGATATATATATTACACATTACGGTTAATGTTTGTAGAGTATGCATTTACATGGCATGATTGTGTGATTATAATGTTTATTATTTTCTTTGGTATAGGTAAATCTTCTTTGATAATAACTCCATTTTTAATTTTTTTAGTTTTATCCTTTATTAATGTTTTCGTTAGATAATTGGTTATTTGGAAGACTAGTTTTGAATATCTGAAATTATTCATGAGATTTTTAATAGAGAATTGTTGTTTCAGGACCCAATTCTCTTTTTTCTTTTCATACTTTTTTCTTATTATAGTATTTGTTGTCTTATAATCTTCTGCATAGACCTTGGACATATGTTTTAGTATTATTCTTTCACTACCTACATTCAGATCCTTATATTGTCCTCGCAGCATCTATAATCTTCTTAGGCCATTAACTTTCATCTTCAATATTGCCATATAATCCGTAACTAAATCTCCTTAAGCCCTTAAGTGTCTTTATAACTCGCACCCCATCTTTATATTACCCTTTTGATTAAAGTAATATTCTCATTTTCTCTTTAAATGACTATAAAATTAAAAAATACAAATACTATATTGTTTTATTGTTTATATTATTCAATTGTTATTTACCTTAGACCCTTGATTTTACTTGCACGTCGTTAAAATTAAATAACATATATTACAACAATGGAAAATATCAGAAAATTCAAGAGATCATACAAAGAACTTGAGCTTTCATATGAAAAAAACAATCTGAATACATCCACAAAAAATAGATGAAATACAATGTGCTGTAAGAAACCAAAAATCAGCAATAACATGAAAAACAGTAAATGAGGTAAGTGGGAGAAAAAACTCATGCAGACCAAAGATTAAGGCGAAAAATGATGAAGAACGTGTTAAACTATGGCACAAACATTTTCAAGATGTATTGGGTAAATGCCCAAGAATTACAAGAAATATCAAGAAATTGTAAACTGTGAATTAGACATACATAAAGGATCTTTCACTTCTGATGAAATCTATAAGGCATTTGATAAGCATTACAAATGGTAAAGCTGTAGGTCTAGAAATACCAGCGGAAGTCTAGAAACTAGAAGCATATTATTTAAAGACATATGTATATACCATAGTATATACTATTACATTTCTGCAAAAGTGTATATAATCAGGATGCTATACAGAGATGGAATGAAGGATGTTTACTACCGTTTCCAAAAAAGGAAACCTATCCAATACTGAAAACTTCAGAGAGATAATACAAAAACCAATTGCCGCGAATATCTACAATTTGTTGATATTAAATAGAATAAGACCGAAAATTGATCGTATTATTAGAAAAAACCAAAATGGTTTCAGAACTAACAGTTCCACAAACGGTCAAATACTAATTGTACGTCGTATAATCGATGGAGTAAAAGCCAATAACCTACATGCCATATTACTTTTTATTGACTTTTCGAAAGCGTTCGATTCAATAGACAGAAATAAAATGAGAGAAATACTTCTCGCTTATGGAATACCAAAAGAAGTTGTCAATTCGATACTGATATTATACACTAACACACGTGCAATGGTCAGATCACCTGACCGAGACACCCCTTTCTTTTACAACCGGCTTCTGCAAACTGATACTATCGCACCATTTTTGTTTATCATCTGCCTTGATTACGTACTTAGAAAATCCATTGAATGTAATACAGAACTAGGATTACAAATTACTGAAAGAAATAGCACAAGATACCTTGAAGTCAACATAACATACGCAGATTATGCAGATGATATTGCCATCACTATAAATAATCTCAGAGAAGCAAATTTACTATTACATAGCATAGAAAAGTCGGATAAAGAAATGTGACTCCATATTAATGTCGATAAAACTGAGTACACGATATTCAATTAACATAATACTATACGAGATGTAATGAGTAGCCAGAATGGTGAAAGTTTAAAGCATGTTAACGATTTTAAATACCTTGTCAGCAATATCGCATCTACAGAACACGATATAAATGTCAGAATTGGAAAATCTTGGTCTACATTAAACCAGTTAACTAATATATGGAAATCTAGACTCTAAAAAAACTTGAAGAGAAACTTCTTCAGAGCAACAGTTAAATAAGTACTAGTAAATAGAGCAATTACATGGAAATTAACATTAACACTGGAGAATAAGATATATGGTACCTACACGTGCATGCTACGAGCCGCACTGAACGTCTCTTGGATAGAGAATATGACAAACAGAGAGATTTATAACAATATTCCAAGAATAACAAGTTCAATACGTGAAAAAGAATGCAATTTGCCGGAAAATGCTGGAGAAGCAAACATGAGATAGTGAGTGATGTGCAATGTACATGTACATGTACACATACATGTACATTGTACATGTGTTACTATGGACTACCAAACATGGTCAGAGCTATCGTGGAAGACCGGCTAAGACATTCGTAGATCAAATGGTAGAAGATACTGAATGTGAAGAGGAAGAGCTGATAAACTTGATGAATAATATGGATGAATGGAATACACGTGTCTTAGAATGCCGAGAAAGCTCGACCTGGTAAGGTAATATTACAATACTTATAAGTAGAGAAATTCATCTATAATCATAATACGAAAGTATTACCTAAAGCTCCACTCGCTACAGTAGTGAGTATTCATATTATTTTATTGTATGCTGTATCTTGATAAATATGCTAAATATTACAAATCGTCTATTTATTTAATTTAAATAATATTACATATTTTAGGAATATATTCCTTATACCCAATATACGTATAGGTATATTTTCCTTATTAAAATTGTTTATATTTATATGTCTTCTTCAATTTAATTTCAGATTGTAATTATCATATATATTTTATATATGTCATCGTCTTTATACATATATATTATATTTCGAATGTAACACCTACTGATAATGTAAATATTGGGCATGAATTGTTTAATTACAAAATATAATTTTGTTTTATAAATATTTACATATTTACAATATGTTCCTATAATTGTTGTATATATAAGTATACTTATTGATTATTTGAATATATTTCAAGAAACGCAATATTTTCCGACCAATGTAGAGATAAAATAGAAATATACAAATAAAGATCCACCAATAAATATACTTAAATACACCAATACATAACATAGTCAACCATTTGTAATATAACGAATTAGGCTTGTCGAGTTAATTTTCATATTAACTATGGACATGACTAAAATCAATTTCTGTTATAAATATTGTTTTTAATATTGACTGAGTTAACTATTGAACACTTTAACAGAGGCGAAAGCAGATTTTTAGAAGCATGCATGAAGAGATACTGATCTGGTGAATTAAATCAGAAAAAAATATCGAACGTATAATAATATCATAAATTTATATTGAATTAAAACGATATTATTATTTTTGAAGTACTATATAAAGAGTTAACAATGCGATATCAGCGTTAACATGATTGGCATTTTTAAAACGATACAAGGATTATAATATTTTTACAAAATTGACATATATGTCAATTTTGTTTACTATCTCTACTGTTATAAAAAATCCACTTGGAAAATCAGGAAATACATTCTTAATTAATATGAAACTACTGTTATCCATCTAAGCCTTAGATTATAAGTGATAGTTCCAGGAAACTTACTATTTACGGACGACATTGTATCTAAAATAATGAACTGATAAAACTCACTCTTAATATAGATTTATGTTCGGTTCATATGGAATAGAAGTATATCAGAAAAGAGTAAAGACACAGGCTTTGAACTGTAACGTCATTAATAATCGAGAAACGTTGTAAATATTCTAAATATACTAGACCTACGACGGGTCCACATCCATCCAGTCCGCCTGTCAGTTTGGTCATCACAGTTAGTCACGCTTCACGGATTAGCTAGTCATATAGTTATTACGTAATGTTCATAGTTACTTCATCGTCACGTGCTTCTAAATATTGCTAATGTTATTCAAGTACTTTAGTTATCGCGTATTATATTTTCAAGAAAAACTCCAACTATAAAATCTCCAAGATACATATAAAAACGAGCAAACCAAATATTTGCAAAAACAAATAGATGATATCAAGACAGCCTCAGATAATAAGAAATCCGCTATAGCAAGGCAAATTGTCAACAAAATTACTGGTAGAAAGACAACAAATAAATCTAAAATTAAAGCTAAAGATGACAAAGAGAAACAACAATGGAAACAACATTTCTCTCTATTACTAGGAAAAAATCCGATAACAACTAATCAAGATACAGTAAAAATAGTGAACAAAGAGCTTCAGATTGAGCAAGGTCCATTATTATAGAAGAACTTGAAATGGTACTCAGAAAAACAAAGACAAATAAAACCGCGTGATTAGATGAAATACCAGCCGAAGTATGGAAGACAGGTAACTTCAATTACATATTACTAGAATTCTGCAACGATGTATACTCTCAGAAACCAATTGAACACTGGACAGAAGGATGCATCCTCCCATTCCCAAAGAAAGGTGACCTCACTGTTACAGACAATTATAGAGGTATTACACTAACATGTATCGCGGCTAAAATATATAATACGCTACTAAGAGAAATAATTCAACCTATCTTAGATATTATCGTCGATATTATCGTCGATTATCCTCAGACCAAATCAAAATGGTTTCAGAAATAACAGATCAACCGTCGGACAAATTCTAACTGTAAGAAGGATAATCGACGGTGTTAAAGAAAATAATCTTGAGGCCAGCCTAATATTTGTAGATTTCTCTAAAGCTTTCGACTCAATACATAGAGAAAAAATGGCACAAATTATTAAGTCATACGGTATTCCAATGAATAATCAACGCAATTATGATACTATATAGATATACTAAATCAATGGTATGGTCACCTGATGGTGACACAGAATATTTTGTTATAAATGCAGTTTTTCTACAGGGGGATACTCTGGCACCTTTATTATTTATTATTACACTCGATTAAGTATTAAGAACATCTATTGATGAAAATAAAGATATAGGCCTAACACTATCGAAATAACGAAGTAGAAGATATCCAGCAATCAAGATAACAGATGCAGATTATGCTGACGATCTTGTAATATTTGCAGATTCTAGCAGAAATGCTGAAAACCTACTGAATGTCTTAGAAGAAAGTGGGAAAACAGTAGGTCTCAAAGTAAATATTAAAAAGACTCAACACTTGAACATAAACTCAAATAAAACGGTAAAATATATAGATGGGGAAGTCTTGAAAAATGTCGATAATTTCATTTATCTTGGAAATAGAATCGACCGATAAAGAAATAAAAATAAGAATAGCTAAATAAGAATAGCTAAATTCTGGGCAGCTATAGACAAGTTAAGTTCCACATGGAAATCACCACTCTACACAACTTTAAAGAGGAACTTCTTCAGAGCCGTGGTAGAATCTGTTTTATTATACGGCTCTGAAGCTTGGACCCTAACTAAAAAAACATGAGAAAAAGCTCGATGGCACTTACACATGAATTTTGAGAGCCATATTAAATATATCATGGAAAGAGCATCCAACGAAGATTCACCTTTACGGAAATATTCCACCACTAACAAGTATAATACGTATACGAAGAACACGTTTCGCATGCCATTGTTATCGAAGTGAGGAAGAAATCGTAAAAGATGTTTTGTTGTGGACACCGAATCATGGAACAACAAAGATTGGACGACCCAGAAAAACCTATGTAAAATAGGGGACTGACGACTGAAGAACTGAAGACAGCTATGAAATACAGGATGACGTGGAAGAAAATTGTTGAAAGTGCTCGGGAAACTATCCCGATCCGGTAAGGTAAGGTAAGTATATTTAGTATATTGGTGAAACTCTTACAAAATATGGAAATATCATAAATGAAATTAAGATAAGTATGATGACGGCGAATTCAGTGCACTCGGTTCTAACTCGGGAATCATGATTATATGACTAATTTATGATAGAACATAATTATCTGCCTAAATGTTAAACTGTAACTATAAAAGTGACTTATATTATTAAAAGTGAAATATGGACAATAGTAGATGAACTTAAAATAAGTATTACCTTATTTTGATATAAAGTATACAGAATAATCCTAGTTATCACCTATAGGCATACGTATCACCTATATGCATATTACAACTATTTTGTACATAACGTAAATCATTATTAAATGTAGGTATACATAATATAAATCTTCCCTATAGTATAAACTAAGAGTTTGTATAACTATAAATACGTATACCTAATAGGTATTACCTATATATATATATATATATATATAGCAATGCTTATAATAATTCTAATATATCAATGTGGTTATGAAATCAGACAATCCGTTATTTTAAGATGAATATTCAAACAAACCGAAGAGGTAGATTAATAATAAGTATATTGACAATAATGACAATATAATATTGTCCACTATAGTTATAACTGGATAACTGAATAACGAATATATATGATTTGTGTGATCTGACACAACGACAAAGTCGACTTTTATACGCCACCATTCACTGCGATAATTGAGACGAATTTCATCTACCACTTTATTCATATCACATATCATGTCATCACGATGACCAAGTGAAATGGCTAAGTAGTCTACATATATGAAGAGTACTGCAAGGAACTTTATAAAATTAATTAACCCTACTATTTTAAAATTGTATAACTTTTTATAAATTTTATAAATATTTATCCCAGCTATTCAAAAACAATGAATCAATATAACATGTATAAGCTGAAGAATCTGTACCTATAGTGATATCATAAATAGAGAGAGAGAGAGAGATAGAGAGAGAGAGAGAGAGAGAGAGAGAGAGAGAGAGAGAGAGAGAGAGAGAGAGAGAGAGAGAGAGAGAGAGATAGAGAGAGAGAGAGAGAGAGAGAGAGAGAGAGAGAGAGAGAGAGAGAGAGAGAGAGAGAGAGAGAGAGAGAGAGAGAGAGAGAGAGAGAGAGAGAGAGAGAGAGAGAGAGAGAGAGAGAGAGAGAGAGAGAGAGAGAGAGAGAGAGAGAGAGAGAGAGAGAGAGAGAGAGAGAGAGAGAGAGAGAGAGAGAGAGAAAGAGAGAGAGAGAGAGAGAGAGAGAGAGAGAGAGAAGAGAGAGAGAGAGAGAGAGAGAGGTAGAGAGAGCCAGTACATGTTTAAATACTGGTAAATAACCGTGATAGATAATATTGCGGATGAGCATATTAAAGAAGGAGGAATATCAACGACTCTAATATTCCCAGAACTTTGTAAAAAAATATGGATGATAAGAAGTGGCCCTAATTATGGATAACGTATCTAATTATCCGTTTGTCAAAAAGGTCACGCGTAGTAACAACCTTCCTCAACCTCACAACTATTAGCTTTATTAGTCAGTAACTAATAGTCAACAAAGTAAGATTGTTCTAAGAATACTATTGAATAGGTTGATTCCACAGGCACACATCATATCACCATATGAACAAAAAGTATGCTCTAGGACAAATATAAGCTCTATTGAATAAATCAGTAATTGCAGGTTGATGATGGAAAAAAATGTCAATAAACAGTGATTACTAAACCACAGTGTTATCGATTTCAAAAAATACTTTTGACAGGTATGGAATGAGAGATTATAATCTATATATAGCTTGCAACGTCATACTTTGGTATATACCAATACCTATAAGTAAAATATAGAAAAACACATATTATATATGCATCCATGCCCTGCTCCGACTTTTTTTGTAAATGAAGTTCCAATTAATATTTTACAAGTACAGAGCTACGTGGTGATTCTTTCAAGAACATCGCCAGTGTATCTATACTTGTAAAATCTTAATTGGAACTCCATTTACAATAACAGTCGGATCAGGGCAAGGGAGCATATATATATATTATGCTTTATTCTATATTTTACTAGAATTAATTTTGCAGGACAAGGTATGAAGCCATAACTCAAACATATACATGATAGTGAGAACGATAGGTAACATTCAATTGTCTTATATTATATATCTATTAGTAGGTTCAATACATGAATTATAATACTTAACAGACTACCTGCGGGAAAAATCTTCAAAGTTTATACTTATATAAGATAGCAATATTCAATGAAAATATGATCCTGAAAATATTATCAACGATTACACTAAAATGAATATGTTTTGTACACCTATTTAATTAGTAAAAGGGTCAAATATCTCATTGTGATATTAACTAATAATTGAAAGGGTACGAAAGAAATCGTTAATATAATAGTTTCAGCAATGTCGGCTATGATAACACAATAGTTTATTCATAGAAGTCGATACATCGAATTCAAATTACAATTCAAACTGTAAAATGTAGGTTAACTGTTACTTATTTTTTTCTTCTCATATATATATATATGATTGTACTTCACTATCGACGGGAGTATTGTTAGACGCAAAAGTGTACCGCTATATATGGAAGAAGTTGTGCTCGTCAAAGTCACGTGTTCCCCACGTGTCGATCACGTCACGTGACTAAGTAACTAAGTAAGTAATCTCCGTATCGGTAGCAATCTAATATCTAATATATAATATCTAATATCTTAATATCTAAGTACGAAATTTCATTATTTCTCTTCGAATGATATTCATCTTAATAAATGTGCAACTAGTTTCATTTCCACTTACTATGTTCATCGTATAAGTGTACGCCGTACAATGTACGGTGTACGCCTACTTTTGATATCCCCATGGAAATACTACCAAAACCTACTATAGTAATATATTATTAATTAATATAATAATATATTATATCTAATTTGACTTATTTTAATACATTTTTTATTTTTAAATATGAATTAATATACGAATTAATTCGTATACTATTATCTATTCTTATCGTTGATGTTATCGTGAATTTGCGTTAAATTAATTCACTTCAAACTTAGCCCCGACAGACAGACTAAAGATAACATGGCATCCCGGATGTATGTATGCCTAGGCTACCGGTTATTAATTGACTGCTGTGTTTATGTTATTCCGATAAGTATTGTTAATAACTGGATGTTGCTTTATACCTACACTTTAGTATGCATATCTCGCGAGGTATAAAGTCATTCTGATATCCTTACCCGGGTTGTTGATATATATATATATATATATATATATATATACGTATACGTTAATATGAATTATGTAGTTGATAGTTTAGCGCGTGTAAATTTGACCTTTACATGACCCCGTCGTAGATAACCTATTTAACCCGCCCATCACACGGCGTGCACGTAATATCTCCCACCCGTTGAAGTGGGGTAGTAGGGGTGACAATAACACCAGTCACCTGAATGATGTCAGTTAACCGCGGAGTTATTAATCCTCTAAATAGTTGTCTAAATTCCCAGTAGGTTATAGGGTTCGTAAACATACAAAAGGGTAACTATTGGGTAACCTTTATTTTGCAATTGTAAAGTGCAAATTGTCGAGTGTGTAATACACACTGTTTATTATATACATATATACCTATAGGTATAGGTGTATTATATCATATATATGTAAGTATATGCATATATGCATATACTTACAAAACTTATATAAGTATACTTACATATACATATACGGTATATGGTATATGATATACCTATGTATATATATATATATATATATATATATATATATATATATATACAGTAAAACCTCTCTATAAGAAACTATTTTTTTTCAGTACTTTTTTCTTATAGAGAGGTTTTCTTATAAAGAGGTTTTTACTTTTCCAATGATTTTAAGAATTAATTTATAATTGAAAATGCATTATATAATCTATAGGTTATATATATATAGTATATTTATTTTGTATACTGTTTTAAATGTATACTGTATTGTTTGGGCTTAGACATGTTACACAATTAAATTGTATTATATTTACATTAGAAATTATAATTATGAATCATCATTGATGAATATAATATAATGAATATTATAATAATCTATTATTTAACAATGAATTGTATAATATAATAAATTGTATCATCAATACATTTTAAGGATATAATAATGTTTATTAATTAATTTTAATAAATTTATGGATATATCATTTATTAATTAATTTTAATAAATTTAAGGATAAAAATAACATTTATTAATTAATTTTAATAAATTTATGGATATACAATAACAATTATTAATTAATTTTAATTCATTTCGAGCTATTTATGTAATATAATATTTGTAAGAAAAAAAAATATCTTATATAATAATTAATTTCTATAATTGTTATCAATATACAATACTTCTATTTATATATAATTATTTTGTATACAATAAGTTTCTTATAAATAGGTTTTTCTTATATTTTTCTTATAAGATTTTCTTATAAAGAGGTTTTTTAATGTGGAAAAGGTTGAATTCCAACCAAATGTGTGAAAAATGTTCTTATAAAGAGGTTTTTCTTATAAAGATGTTTATTATAGAGAGGTTTTACTGTATATATATATATATATATATATATATATATAGGTTTCATACTACATTGTTATAAATCCTATGTACCCTATATACCCTATAGTATAGGACCTACAGTGTAGGGCCTGCTTCTGATGATTAATGCCCTCGCGTGACAGATGTGAATATCTACTATAGAGTAGGGTATACTCTATAGATATAGTAGATATATACACTAGATATTATATAGTATATACTATACTGTACTATGGTATACTAGTATAATAGTATACTACTATAGTATATATATAGCATATGATAGTATAGCATATACTCCTACTATGGTTGTTATATGCCCTTGTTGTGTGTACGCTAGTAGGCCTATATAATATAGGGATATGCATAGACATAAGAGTTAAGCCCAACTCAATATCTATGCGAATATGCCTATGTTTTCGATACTATTGTCACTTTCAGTATACCTATTATAGTATACACATTATAGTATACCTATAGCTATATTAGGAATGTTATTAAATTCAAATTATTAGCGAGATGTTTATTTCGATATTACCCGATGATTTAACGACGGTACCATCCAGGTACCATGGTGTCAGTGACACGTGTCAATGAAAGGGGTTAATATACTGTCAAGTACGTGCTAGTATTGCTGCATGATATACAATCAGTATACGCGTATGTTATATTACCTAGGTGGTGTAGTAGGATATATCACCTATATTACCTAGTATATGTCCTATTTGATGTACATTAGATTTAAATCTAATGATATAGGTAATTACCTATATCATAATAATACTAATAATATAATTATAGAAATGGTGATGTAATAATAAAGAGGTTACGCCCCATTATTGCATGCAGGTATGCGTTACCTTCGTTATAACGATAATCAATCGTATTAAGCGTAATTATCGACGATGCGATTGTGTACGTTGTGACGTCATAAATGTGTGTAGTTAGGATTATATAATATTATATTAAATATACAATACAATTGTTTATTTTGCAAAATAGAATATCAATTCTATAACATTATAATATAATATATTTCCAAATGTTATATATATATATGTATATATGTATGCGTGTGTGTAAGTGTATGCGTGTGTGTATGTGTATGTGTATGTGTAAGTGTATGCGTGTGTGTAAGTGTATGCGTGTGTGTAAGTGTATGTGTATGTGTAAGTGTATGTGTAAGTGTATGTGTAAGTGTATGTGTATGTGTATGTGTAAGTGTAAGTGTAAGTGTATGCGTGTGTGTAAGTGTATGTGTATGTGTAAGTGTATGCGTGTGTGTATGTGTATGCGTGTGTGTAAGTGTATGCGTGTGTGTAAGTTTATGTGTATGTGTAAGTGTATGTGTAAGTGTTACACACGTGTACGAGTGTACGAAGTTGGACCTATGTGGATACCTATGTGGCCTAGGCTAATAATAGATATTATTTAATAATTAGGTTTTAAAGTAGTATTTAACTGCAGTTTCTTTAGGTTTTTTCTAAATATATATATAAAATATTATAAATCATTGATATAGTAAAATGTGACTAATTATATACGGCGTTCATATGACACAATACTATGACAGCTTGTTAATGATAGTAATGATGATAGTGTATATTATTTAACCATGCATAACTGATTTAATATTTTGATTGACACATCTTTCGTTGATATGTTCTTAAATATAAATATTTAGATAGTCGGCTTAATTTTTTTATCACTTTTTCACCAATATAGAATGCATATCGATATATTTTTGCTGTTGAAACAAATATGGATATGGATTGTTACAATGCCTACTATTATTCAAGAGTTGCACGTTTGTATTAATGAATTATAGTACATTTTTAATAATATTCTTAATATTTTGATTTTTTTCTTAAAAAAAACCATAAATTAACAACACTCGAGTACACACACTCTCTCGAGTATGCGATAAAATCAGTAGTTAAACGTGTACAATAATTATTTTTATATATACTATTAACTTATCTTATAGTAAGACTATATATTCACAAACGTAACACGTAGTACGTGCGAATGTGTCGTGCATTAAATTGCATGTACTTGAAATTGAACAATTATGCTCGGATGACTGGATTATTAAATACATATATTTAATATTATGATATATTATATTATTATGTTATTATAATATATATTATTATAATAGGTTTATGTTGCATTATATTTGAATGCAATGTAATTACATAACATTTTAGTCACATATGAATAATACTATTTTTTCATACATTCTCGTATTCGTTAATAATATGTTAAAATAATGAGAAAATATGTTAAATAAATGGGAAAATAATTATTACATTCTTAGAATGATTCTATCGTGCTTATTATAATTCTAGAATTTAACATTATTATATCTCGTATACCATTGAGTATCGATAGCCCAAGTTTGCTATATTAATATACATATTTATCTTAATATAATCGAGGAGAATAATATATTTAATATAATATTATATGGAATATATTATAAATTATATGATATCATTTATGTGCACTATTTAATATAATACTATGGTGACTATAATGCAATTATAAGATAACTGAATACTAAGGTGTATTGGATATATATTAATAATAAGAATAGTTACTATTATATTAATATTTGATATAAAGTGAGATTAGATTATTTAAAATATTTACAGAAGGTATCAAACAGATTATATAATAATACAATTCACTATACTAAATATATTTAATAAATAATACTTAAAGTTGTATTTATTATTATAAAAAGTATAGTATCATTATAATTATTATAATAATAGTCATACTAAATACTATTTAGTAAATAGTACATGATATTAAGTATGTACATTTTATTAATATATTAATTAAAACTTCAAGTTGATTTAAGATTAATATACTAATATTATATCATATAATATATGCCACAAATTTATTGACAAAGTCATATAGAAATATAAGATTTCACATAATTTAACTGAATATATTCATGAATAAGTGAACCATTAGAATACTTTATTATAATATATTTTATATTATAATATATATATATATATATATATATAAGTGAACCATTAGAATACTTTATTATAATATATTTTATATTATAATATATATATATATATATATATATATATATATGTATAATATATTATAATGTTTTGAAATATGATATACAAGATATATTATCTTGTTGTGTCGATATTATTTTAACTAATATATATATAAATTTGTGAACACATATATATATATATATATATTTATATACCTTACATTATATTTAATATATAGTTAATTAAAATATAATATACATTTTGCATTTAAATATTTTAATTTTATAACCAATTTTCAATAATTGTCTATCTATCTCTCTATTAACTCTTAATAAATATCAAGTTATCCAATATACTGGATGAAAAAATAGTAAAGATATATATCTTAATTTGAGACCCTTTTAAAGTAAATAGAAATAGAACAGTTGTATTTATATTATCATAAACACAAAACGTCTAATAAATGAGTATTATTATTATAATTATTATTAATATTTTATATAAAAGTAATGCACAGTGAATTATTCTTAATACACATATGTCCTTATACAATTAAACTTAATACCATTATCATTAAGAACATCCAATAAAAATCATTACTATTGAAAAACAAATATTGCCTAAACACCCTGTAAACCCATTACGCTTCATTATCCCGAACACAGGAAACGTACAATTATATACATAAGTTGGGCGATATAACTATACGTACCTCAAAACAAACATACTATTTTGAAAAAGTCACATATTTCTTATTCTAGTAACTTGCAGATATAGGGTGAAACTGCAGTTACATGCATGCATGTAGTTCTTCATATGTATCTTAAAGCTATATTGTAAGACTTATTCATCGATATACACCTCAATGAAAACCAACTTTCTCAGTGTTATCCTTATAAAACTCAAAGTGTAAACAAGAAGTAAACTAAACATATGATGTTGATAACAGTTAGCGATAATAGTTATTTTTAAATGAGTTCATACATATTTGTAATGTTTTAATTTATTTTAATCGTGTTTCGGTTATCAAATATAAATAATAGTTTAGATTACCTGTGATTAATATTAATATCATTTAACCTTGATTCGTAATTAGTTTAATTTTACACTAAACTACCATTAATTTCGTATAAATATATATATATATATATATATATATATATAATATTATAATAAAATATCAACTAGAAACCTTTGTATCCACATTAAATTTATTTGTTTTTTCTTAGTTTATTTCGATGATTAGATATGTATATATATATTTATATATATATATATATATATATATATATATATATATATATATATATATGTATATTTATATTCATACATGGGCACATACATACACATACACACACACACACACATATTCTCAGTGTTCATATAGTACATTATTGGACATTGTACTATAACAAAGCTTACAATATGTTATATGACACTGCTATAGGTATAGAATCCATTACACTTATTTATGATCATATATTATTTTTAAAAGAGTCTCGAATATAGTATAAATATAATCTAAAGTAAGGTCTAAAAGAGTCTGTAATTAAAAAGTGGACACTGAAAGAGGCAAGCCCTAGTCGGATTCAATGAAAGGTGTCTCATATATCACAAAGTTACAGATTGAGTTAGACATTCAATATTAGTTCTAATGCAAAGTAGGTTGATTGCCCTGAATATAGTTAGCTGATAGTACTAGATAAGAGATACACATTGCATCCTTACATCCATGATGTGGGCATATTATGTGCAGATGGTGGTGTGTTCATTCTCCCATATGAAAAGTAAAAATGAAAAAGTAGTGGTTAGATTTTTATGTTTGTACACTTTTTATTAGTTTATGAACAGTTATATTATATGTGATATATATATATATATATATATATATATATATATATATATATAAATATATATATTATTTACAACTATTTACCTATATAACAGTTAAGTAATATGTATATATTATATATGATGAAATTAAACACTTGAGTAATAATATTATAACATTTTAAAGAGTGATGATAAATACATATATATATATAAAACTATATATATAATATGTAAAGTGACTTATTGATGTATAGTGCATTTAATTGTGTATTTACACTATATTTGATACCTAGTAAATTACATAATATTATTGTTTTAAGCCATTATTAATTATATTGTAGCCATTTCTGTTATTATAATCACATACATACACACACACATATATATATATATATATATATATTGTATCTAAATATCATTCATCAATAATGGCCTTGCATAATAGATTTTATTAATATAAATATTAATAATTGTCATACAAATATTGTTTTATATGAGTAATACATTAACACTAATATTACATATTTTGTATGATAATGTTTCATTTTTATAAATTGGATAATTGTAGCATATATTTAGTCAAAATACCTTATAATCATCCTTATTTATGTTAGTCTTGATTATTAAGGGATGGGGAACATTCGTTTTTACATTTTGTGATCAAATAATGTATGGTTTATATGATAAGTGTATCAATTCAATATATTTATATTCACAAAAGTACCCATAAAACCTATACCTATATCTTCTATATATTATTTATACACTCTGAACATTTTATAAAGATTTTCCAATGATTCAAATGATAGAACTTTCCAAACATTATAAATTATTTAAAAATAAAACTTCTAAAGTTTGTGTGTAATAAATATTACATAATAATGTGTATTATATTTTGTATATGTGTATGTATAAAATGCATACATAAGATATTTATAGTTAATCTGGAATGACATATTATCATATATTTGTATTTTACCGTGAATATTATACATATCTATGCATATTATACATCATTTTAAAGATAATGAATTATATTTTAATAGTTTGAAGTCAATAATTATTGAATGCAACAATGTAACGGATGCTTCCCACCCCCCTCATTAAAACTCTTCTGATGAAACAATCTGCAGTCAAGATATATTTACTTTATTAAGCTGTCTCTTTATTTATCTAACGCGAGGTCGCCCAAATATTTCGTTGGTTTTAACAGAATAACGTTAATCCACCTCTCGTTAATAGATGTATACGACCACAAGCGGTTAGTAGACGTAAGTATGCATGTTCTTCAGGATTTGGTTGGTGGTTAAGGAGTTCTTCACATTATTAGAGAGAGAGAGAGAGAGAGAGAGTGGGAGTTTTCAATTCGATGAAACTAATAATTATGATATTCATAGTATCGTTCCTTTAACGATATTTAACATTACTTCGGAGTCTATTAATATCTATCACACACACACACACACACTTTTCACTATCACTATCACAACTGTTATTAATATATCATTATATATGTCTATTTAAACACACCACTTTTCACGTTTGATATCACCTCACTTGCACGTTATTAGATAAACACTTAACTAGTTGCTTTATGATTTTCATATTCATAACATTTATATTTAATACGATTTCAATTAGTTTGTTAATATCATATACGTTCTATATATCAAATAATTGATTAATAATTAAATTTCTTAATTAAAATAAAGTATTCATATATATATATATAGTATTTTTATTCAAATTTTACACATAATTTTGTGTTATCAATATGTATATTTTATTTATTATTATGATGAATAATTAATTTATATTCTATATTACTATCGATATATGTTATATTAGAAAACATATATATATATATATATATATACACTTACATTCAGTCTATTTATATAAATTATATTCGTAAATATAAAAATTAACCTGTAATCGAACAGTGGTCTATTTATCGAAATATGCCACTGAACGTGATGTCAAGATGGTGGGGCTGGGTAAGTCAGCTGGAACTTCCCTCTTGTACACGACCCACTGTGATTGGCTTCTACGCTTGGCTATTCAAGTGCAGACTCGATGAGGCAGCAGTCAAAGACTTCAAGGTACTTCTAATTCAATGAATATTCCATTTACCTTCCATATACATCGTTAATTTGTAACAAATAATGTATCATTAACAACAACAAAATTTAAGTACAAGTCAATTTTAATTAAAATATTCTACTGTATAGGTTGTATTTATAAATATAAATATGAGATTTTTGAGAACGATAAATTAGAAATTTAATTCTATAAGTATATCATTAACAAACTTGCTAAATTATAACTTAGATAGGATGAAGATCTTGAAGAACATAACAATATTTAATATTAAAATAGTTGCAGTAATGTATAAGTAATTCATTATATATATATATATATTTATATATATATATATATATATATATAGGATCAGTATACATATTATGTTTTTTCTTATTTTTATATTTATATTATTGATTTCACTTTGAATTCTAATTTATTTTAATAGAAATCGTTTAAATCTATGATAGCTATCATTATTTTGCTAAACAAGTTTAATTGTTCTCAAATCATCGATATTAGTATTTGATCAGTTAAGCTAAGAATATAATTGCTGATATTCGTGCAAGTTTGGATTATTTCGTAATACTTGGGTATAGAGAATAATTTCAGTTGTTATGGATCAAACATATCGGGTATTTGTGAATATTCTCAAAAGCTGTTATTTTAGTGGTTATTCACATGTATAGCTTTAGCTTTAGTGTTTAATTCACTTTATATCTGAATCATAGTCTGTGAATATAATTTACCATAATGTATATACATATATATATATATATATATATATATATATATATATATATATATATATATGTATATATATATATATGTATATATATATATATATATGTATATATATATATGTATATTTTAAAATGCACTATTATAATGAATCATACTATCATTATTAATGATAGTATTATCTCCTTGCAATATACAGAAAATACATGTTTATATTTGATATTAAATATATAGCTATTATATGGACATTACAATAAGTTATCTAATATTAAAACTTTAAAATCTTATTTTAGATTATACATTCATCACTAAATTAGATAATGCAAATAGCTTAAATCTAAATATAGTACTATCAAATTTATTTATAATATTATTCTGATATGTTGAATCATGAATTATAAACAAAATGTATACAATAATCTTTTTGTAAATACTAAATATAATATCATTATAATTATTATTGTTAAATGTTATTGTTCAGTAATGTTCACTATATGCTAAATGCAATATATCATAATCAACATTAATATATTTTATTTAAATTATATTAATTTGTTATATTTATCTTAAATATCTTCTCAAAAATAAATATTATTTATATTTATAAAATAAATGTTATTTTAGTGCATAACCAAGGTTATAGTTTATTCTTTAGGTGTTTAAATCACAACTTATTTATATTTCTTATTATTATTTATACATTTCTGTCATTATTTATCGTTACCAATCATTTGTAAAAATACTATATTAATATTTGTATTATCAATGACTGGTATCTGATTTAAAATAATATTAGAAACTTATAAAGTTAAGTTATTCTATAATATTGTATTATGAGCTACACATACATTTGTAATTTACGATTGGATATTGAAACCTGGTGTTTTTGTTAATAAATCATTACATAATTAAATATACCATTGAAAAGTATACATTTCTGCGTAGGAGTACACCACATATTGAACTTATTAAATGTTAACATTGAAGTAGATAGAGAATAAATACTAGTCCTATCTACTTATGTCCTTGATCATATATAGAAATCTGAGTAATTTATACACCATTATCATTTATTCCTTGGTAAATATAGAACAAATTAAATATTTGTTGTTCTAGATCTTATATAATAATAATACTCAGAGTTGGCTTAAAAGCCTAGATGAATGAAAAAGCAAAAGCTTGTCTGGTCATTCACCTATTTACGAAATTACGAGAAGTATATTAGTAAACGATAATATATAAATAAAATATATATATAAAAATATATAAAAATATAATATTGTATTAAAAATTAAAAATGTATTATATAAAGTATATATAATATAAAATATTACAAACAATCCATCTATAATACTAATAAATTAAATATAAATGAAATAAACATAATTTTTTTTTAAATAAACACAAATTTAAATAAATTTAAAACAATACTAGATACAATATATTGCTTATATATATAATATATATATAATTGATTTGTTATAATATAAGTAAAAATAGTTATACTGCTACTAATAATAATAATAATAATAATAACAACAACAATATATACTATACTATTATTTTAAATAACAATGTTAATATGTAATAAACTACTTTTGTATAGAAATATGTAAGTCTTAGTGAATTCTTCAGGAGATGTCTAACTCCTGGAATAAGGCCTATCGATGAAGTAGATGTATTGGTTAGTTTATTATCATGTTTATAACTGTATAGATATTTGTTTCTTTATTTATATATATATATTTTAGTTATAATGTAACAATATAATTGCCTATATTTACAATTTGTTTAAATATAATTACGATTGGAAACGTCTAATTATGTGATCTAAATAATACTCCTTCATCGTATAGTATTGTAACTGAATTTATCATCAATAGGTCATTATGTAATCGTTATCATTTCATGATAATCATAGAATATATATATATATATTATATCATTATATATATATGAATTTGTGTATATTAATTTTTCTCAAATCTAATTCAAAAATGTGAATAATTAACCATTTTATAATTTTTAAAATATACACAGCTGTTTCAATATAATCAGAATTAATGTTTCTACGATATATTCAAAAATATTTATTTATATATATATATTATTTTTAATGTTAATTTTCTTATTATATCATAGTATTAAGCTGAAATTAATAATAAAAATAGATACATATATTTAGATTAATTGAAGACACATTAAAGGAAGTTTCCTTCAAATGGATACTAGTAAGTTGTGTATATAAACTGCAGTTATCTATACATTCTATACATTGTATTTTCTCATTAAGCTTTAAACTATACACTATTATTAATTATTTCTAAAATCATTGCTTTAGATCTTTTTCATTTGTTATATTTCAAGTAATTTATTCCGATATATTTGATATTTAGAGATTATTAGTGAATATATATTTGTTATTTTTAGGATAATATTTCCTTATATTTCTTAGATTATAATCTACTTTACTATTATTTTATTAATTATACATTATATGTGAGTATAAATATAATATTATTTTTAAATATATTATAAATATTAATATTATATTGAGAAAAATATTTGAATTTTAATGATGTAATTTAATATGTTATGAATAATCATTATTAATATATTTGTGACTGATATTCAAAATGTTATTAGTAATCACTGATTACATTATAAATGTTATTTACTATTTTTTATAAGAATTATATTTTTTTTATAAATGATACCTATTAAGGGTAACATTTTTCTCACTGAAAGTGAGAACAAAAATTGTATTTCAAATTTGTTTTTATATGATATAATTAAAATATCAATATATCTTTAAAATGATATAAAATTCATGTTTTTACGTAAAATATAACTATAAAATAACTACTTTTATAATATATCATATAAATAAATTATAATAATAATTTAATAATCATCATAATTTAATGAATATAATTCAATTCAATTCAATTCAATTTATTTTAAAGACTCTTTGTGCCATAGCAATTAAGCGTCTAAAGTTAAAATAAAAAACAATATAACGGAAAATAAATGAAAATAATAAACTAATAATAATATAAATAGGAATACAGAAAGTACTCAACATTTATATAAATTGTAAATAAAATTGTAGATATTGATAAATTGTGATAACAAAAAAATGATCAGGGAAATGCAATAGTAAATAGATATGTTTTTAATAGAGATTTAAAAGAGGTGGTGGATTGAGTGGAGCGTAGATTATGTGGTACTTTATTCCATAGATAAGGGGCCGATATGTGCCATGCACGAATATTAGTGGTATGTAGATTAAGCTTAGAGGGTAGATGTAGAAGGTAAGAAGTAGTTGAACGGAGAGAGATAGTGTGAGTAGGAATAGAGATTAAGGAAGATAGATATTCAGGTCGGTTGTGGTGAATAGAGTTATGAGTTAATAGAAGAACTTTAAATATTATTCTAAATTTTATTGGTAGCCAATGCAATCTATGTAAATATGGGGAAATATGAATTTGGGAAAAACGATCAATTTTAAAAATTGATCATACTAACGCATTCTGTAGTATTTGTAATTTTTTAATTTGATAGCCATGTAAGGAGAAAAGGAGAATATTGCAGTAATCGAAAAGCGGTAATATGAAAGATGAGGCGATAGTTATAGAAACATTTAGGGAGATGGAGTTACGGAAATTTAGAAATTATATCAAAAATAGGAAGTAGATAAATATTAAAAAGAATCGGTCCTAATACAGAGCCGGAGACTCCGTAAGAAATATTTCTAGGAGATGATATGTGCCCATTGATAAGAATAGAAGAAGTACAATCAGAAATGTATGACGTAAACCATTTAAGTGCATTACCGGCGATACCAATATTAGCCAATCGTGATATGAGAAGACTATGGTCAATTGTATCAAATGCTGCGCTAAGATCAAGTAGAACAAGAATTAATATAATTTTTAGAATTTTAAAAGCATAAATAAATAATATTATATATATATTTAAATAGCCAGCGTTCACTGTGTATATTTATTCATAATAACATAAATGTGATAAATTATTATCTGTTTATATATTTCATACATTTTTCAAAATGTTATCATAATTTTCACCAATTTCACTCATGCAAACATTATCAATTCATTGAATAATGCTTTAATTTAGTTTAAATTTACAGTAATTTATATTATTTATAAATACACAAAAATGGCATTGTTTAAATTAAATTATTAGTAACATTTAAAATATTTATAATTTATATTTTATTTTCAAAATAATAATAATGTATAGTTAATTATAATTTATATTAAATATTTTTTTTCATATTCTATAAAAAAGTGCAATTATTTAGATCTGTATCCTAGGATCTATATAATATCTATCATTGTTTTAAATATTATATTGAATAAATAAATTAAAAATAAGCTAATACACTTTTAGTAGACCATTATTTTTCCTATTAAATACATGTTAAAATCTATTTATAAAACATAGGTCTCACCTAACCTTAATATAGATATATTATATAAATTTATATTCAAATATGGCAAAATGATTCAGATTATATAGTATGATTTTGTTATTAAATTATATATACATCATTACATGATAAACAAAATGTATATTTACTTATATATCACCAGCTTAGCATTTATTTATAAATATTTTTTATTTATTTATATATATTATACAATATATATATATATATATATATAAAATAGCTAATGTACCTAAATATGTAATGTTACTATTTTAGTTATTTAAAATTTAATAGATATCTCCTTGTGATGGAACAATACTACATCTGGGTGAAGTATTTAATGGACTTTTAGAACAGGTTAATATTTATTTATTTATTTATTTAATATTTATTAATTTATAGAAACACCTATGATATGTGCCAATAAATCAAATTAACATCATAGAAAAAATATAAGTATTGATTATTTTTAAATATGTATTTCAAATTGAAATAAAATAAATTTATTAAATTAGAATTAATCTAATTAATATTTCTTATAATTTCAGTATATATTTTACTTATAAAATAAATCAATTTCAGAATTACATAGGAATTCCTAGACTAGTTATTTAAAGTTCATGTTATTGGTTTTCATTAGAATTTTATTTTATTTTAAAATAAAATAATATATATAATAAAAAAAAAAGTGTTGTCACATTAGAAAATTGTTCCAAATAAATATACTTATATAAAAGTGTATGTAAAATAAATAATATAATACAAAATTAATTAAATTCTATGTTTATAATGATGTATGTTATTTATTTAAAATAAATGTGTATTTTATTATAAGTATTACTATTATTTATATATTCTTCTATTTCCAACATATTTTACAACATTATTAAATAATTTTTATTTTTATTTAGTTTTTTATAGTTTTTAAGTTATTATATATAATATATTAAATATGTATTACTTTTATTTATACTATATTTTAATTTATACTATATATTAATATACTTATGAAATATAATTAATAATATAAAGTTTAGTTACATAAATAATATTCTAGATATATATGACTACTAAATTGATAACAAAAATTAGTTTTTATAATTAAAAATAGACTAAAGACACTAACATTAAAACACTAAATATAATTTATAGTATAAAATACATAACATTAAATCGGCGATTATTAAATTATTTATTCATAATGACATTTTGTACATGTACTAATCATTACTTTTTCATAAATATTGTTTTCTATTGCTAGGTGAAAGATGTCACTTATAATTTGAGTGAATTCTTCGGACCTCCAGATAAAGATGTCTGTCACCGATATGATCAACACAGGCGACACCTATCTGAGAGTGGTGTCGGTGGAAATGATTATGCGGAGAGCGAATACATGCAAGCTCTTCTACATAAACATGAAAATAGGTTTATTATATTAGAACTTAAAGTATAATTTAAAATCGTTTACCGATATTTTAATTATTAATATCATATTACATAGTTTAAATGTAAAACTATTTATTAATTAATGAATATTTAATGTATTACAAGTTAGTTTTTTAATAATCACAACATATTATTATAAACATCCGATTATGCATCATTATATCTCGCATTATTCAATGTTTATGATAGCCAGTAGTTGCACGAATCCACCCATTCTCAATGTATTGTAAACAAAGGCTGACATTAATAGTACAAGTGCAATAAATCTATTGTTTATACGATGAGTGGTCGGCTGTTCTGTTGCCACCACCACTTGCCACTAGCACACAAGGCATACAACGACCTAAAACAATACATACCTAAATAGAACACGTGTGTTTAGTGATCACCTTGCCCTACTGCATTCATTCTATGATAACACTATACCTCTCGTGCTTCAACTATGGTCGTATTTTGATACTCGCGTGTGACCCGAGGCATAAATCATACGATATTGTTTAATTGTAGCGTAAGTTAGGTTCAATAAACTTACTATATATCGTAGCGTTACAGATTAAATGTCTTCTTATTAAGATATATTTAAATATAAATGTATAGCTAAAATATACTTCTACATAGCAATTATCATAAATATGAAGATAATATACTACTTTGAAATATTATTACCTATGTTTTTATTAATATTATTACCCATATATATATATTCTAAATACTATTGTTTTATATATTACTTAATTTTAGCAATATATACTTAAGCTGAGTTCACACCAAGAATCCGTACGGATTATCCGAACGGATTATCCTAACGGATTTAAAATCCGAGTATAGCTTAATTTAGGTGTGAAGTCAATTTTAAATGTTCGGATAAATCCGTACGGATTTATTTACGACATTTTCTATAAAATCCGAGCACTGAACGGATTTTATGAAGGAATATGAGGAATTTTAACGCACGAAACATGCCGTGCATATACTCAGATTTTCTATCCGGATTTATGAATGCTTTAAATATATTTTATTTTAAAATATATATCCATATGGAATATCCGTACGGATTCTTGGTGTGAACTCAGCTTTAACCCTAAGGACTTTTGTTTTAATATTTGATAAACAATTATATTATTTTAAAATATTAAAAGATAATTCATTATCTTTAAATGATGTATAAAATGTCGTTCAAAAATAACTACAAATGACTTATTTATCCATTATAAATATATTTTGTACATGAGTATGTTATCTACCCCCTTAATATTCATTTTTTCTAAAAAATAATTTGAAAATAATTGGTATATATAAAATAAATTGTAAGGATATAATATTATTCTAATAAATATAAATATATATATATATAAATATATAAAACCTTAAAAGTATTCTAATAAACCAATATAATGAACAGACTTTATTTCTGTACAATCTACTTGGGACCTGGCGATTATCATAGATTTCATGCTCCAGCCAAATGGATAGTTCACGCTAGGAGATATTTTCCAGGTTGATAAATTAATAATTTAATAATGATATTTTATAGTTTATACTTTAATATTTATTAATATATATATATACTATTTTCTATATAATAATTATATACAATGATTATATCAGTATTTGCTTAAAATATAATGAATATTTCTTAAATCCTAGTTTTTCTTCAATATTTGTAATTAAAATGAATTGTTAATTAATTGGGTATTTTTATTTAATTTATATTTAATTGAAATACCAATACTAATACTAATAAAACTTATTATTTAATTAAATGTTATGTGGATAAATATTAATATAAATATATGAAAAACATTTGTGTTTATATGTAATGGATACATTTGTTAAAATCGGAAAAAAATTAAAAATGTTTTATTATGTACTATTGATTGTTGATATGTTATTTAGTAACTGTGAACAAATTATCTATGAAATCAGTTGATTCTTTTATAGCATGTCATTTTAAAATAAATTATTTATTTTTAAATCTACATTCATTACTAATATATTATATATATCTAATATAATAACTATTTCAAAAATTAAAAAACCTTTTTTTAAATTTATTAGATTTATAAATTAAATTATTTATTTTGAAATCTACATTCCAAACTATTATAAATTATTATATAATGTTTTATATAAAATATAATCACGATTTCAAAAAAATTAAAACTGAATTTTTTATATTTATTTGATTTATTCAGTCATTTGTATATATATATATATTAGTCGTACATTGTTTTAATTATATATGTATTACAATTTATATTTGTATATATGTATAGCTTATTTTGATATATTATTTTTGTTAATTACTATTTATTTATTGTAATTATATATATCTGTATATAATATATATATATATATATATATATATATATATATATATACAGTGAACGCCGCTTACATCGACATGGTTGTGTAAGCTCCAAAAATTTCGATATAGGCGGATTGTCGATATGAGCGATAGTGGCGTAGCCCTAATGATGTATAACGCATTAGTTTATTTATAATTAATTGTATGTAATAATATAATATATGCATATAATATAATAACAAAAAAGGTTTAATTACATGTTTATTAAATAATAAATATGTATTTACTAAAAAGTTTATTTATAAACTAAAAATATTTTGTAATCTATGATTGTTTAGCGGATTGTATTTTATTTTATGTTACCAACTATTCATTTGCCAATAACAATCTTATTTTATAATATAATATAAAAATATAATAACGTACGCAAAATAACACTAATAAATCATAATTACGATTTATATAAGTTAATAACAACCATTTAAAGGGAGACCAGCATGTCTTGCTGCAGCAAACCATGTTAATAATGGGTTTTCTACATCATCACCTTAAGGTGATAATTTAATTTTTTTTACATTTTTTGAATTTACAATTTTACTATTTTCTATTATATTTTTCTCATCTTTCATCCATCCTACAATAGTAGACAATCCAACAACCAGTTCCTCTGCCACAATCTTTCTCTCCTTACCATTTTTAATATTATTGATAGCAGTAGATTTATCAACGATAGAAATGAATTTACGATTTGGCATTGTTACAATAATTTAATAAATGAAATAAGACATACGTACATACATATTTGTAGGCGTATCTAAATATTAACCAATTACTTAAGATATTAAAGCTCGAGTTATTTATAGATATACTGACGATATTAAGTAGTAGGGGAATAGCAATGAATACTATGGAAATACTTTTCATACAAATTAAAATTTGTAAATAATTTGTTTTATAATCAAATTTGTCGATATAAGTGGATTCAATTCCAAATATTACCTTATAAATATGTCGATAATGCCGAATTATCGATATAAGTGGATTGTCGATGTACGCGGATTAATTTACATGTAAATAAGTGTAAATCCAACAAAAATATCTCGAAATGTCGATGTAGCCGAATTATCGATGTACGTGGCTGTCGAAGTAAGCGGCTTTCACTGTATATCGTATATATTATAATTATTATATAATGCCACAAAAAAGTATAAACTAAAATAGAGTAAAATAAATTAAAGTCTAATTATATTATTGTTACATATCATTGCATTTGAATTGATTTCATTTGCATATTTTCAATTAATATAAAATTGAATTAAGTTAATTTTAAATGTAAATATTTATTAAAAAAATAATTTCTATTTGGTAAACATAATGTATAATTGACTATACAGTTGACTGTATGACCAATAGTCCATATAGTTGTACCATATTTACTTTTCTGGTCATAAAATACATGATTTACATTCAACATATTGTTAATATATAAATTTATAATACAATATAATATATACTGTATAATAATATTTGTTGATATATAATACAAATAATATATTAATTATAATTATAAAATTAAATATATTTAGGGTATATCGATATATTAATATTATTGTATTATTATTGTAACATTATTAAACTATATATGTAGGATAAAAAGTATATAAATATTTAAAATTATACCCTTGCATTAATACTGAATACTGACATCGTCACCCAATTAGTCACGTGTTAAACCGAGAGTTAAATTATACATCTCGCTATTGGCATTATATTTCTCATTAAATTATTCACGAGTAGTGAATTCGTATTTTATATATACATACATATCATGATACCGTATGTTTATATATTAATATAATATCATATAAGCCTAAAGCGCATTATTAACTTGAACTCTCGGTTAGTCACGTGACATATTGGGGGTCGATGTCAGTCTAAATAGCAATAATTACTATATAATAAATATTTGTAATTATAATTCATTTATTAAATTATCCCCATTTATTATTATTTATACATTTGTTTTTATTTTATATTTATATAACTATTAACTATTGAAAAAAAAAATAATAAAAAAAACAATTTATAATAATTAAAAAACTATTAAAATATTAATACAGGAAATCTATTCAGTGTTAATCCATCGATAGCAAAACGATTAAAAGGTCTATTTGGGATGAATGAACGAGCTATATACTTTGGTCAATGGCGTCATGGTTTCTTTTCATTGGCTGCTGTTGGTGCAACTAATGTTGGATCTATCAATGTGTATTGTGATGAGGTAAATATTTAATTTGGTAATGTTTGATAGAATTCTAATTAATTGTATACATATTAATTTTATTTATAATATTTATGTTTAATAATAATTTTTGAAATAGATATTGTTATAGATATAATTAAATTACTTTTTCTTATAATTAAATGTAGTTTATAATTTAAATATATACTAAATTGATTATAATCAATATCAATGTAATTATAAATGGTTACATATTCATTGCTATTTTATATGATATATATATATATTATTAATAGTTTATTATAATTATTTTGTTCTGATATGTTTGTAATTTATTTTTATAATTATAAAAGAAGGTATACATTATTAATTCTAAAGTTGTTTATAATATATCTAAATAATTCAAACAGGATTTGATCACAAATCCAGGAAAAATGATTCGGCCTTCCTCATCCTATCATGGATTTGATCTAACAAGTAATAACGATATTGAACAATTGAATCAACCTCTAGTCAATTCTAAAAAATCTAGTAAAAATAATCGCAGACTTAATTCTTACGGAGCTCCTATTAGAGTAAGTATCATTAATCGTATTAATATTTAATACACAATTTATTTATTGTTAAATTTATTTATTAATTATGGTTAACTGACCTAAATATTAAATTGAATTATTTAAATAATTATCTACAATATTTTTCTATTAATAATATTATTTTAATTATTATTATGATTATATTTTTATATTTGATGTTACATAATTAGCGTACATTTTTATATAGATTAATATTTATATCATCACAGGTAAGACCAGTATCAGGTAGACCCGGAATAACAGTTAAACCTGGAGGGAATGGAGTTCCAATGGTTAAAGGTATGTATTTATAAATATGTATTTATATTTTAATAATATTTAAATTTATGATAAAACTGATAATAAAAATATTAACACATTTTGTAATGCATTTTTCCGATGCTCTAAGGTGAAATGATAGGAGACTTTAATTTTGGTTCAACGATCGTTCTCGTATTCGAAGCACCGCCTACATTCATATTTCGTTTCAAACCCGGTGAAAAAGTGAAATATGGACAAGGCCTCGGGGCTGACTTGGACGGTGATGATTCATCCAGCTTCTCGAGCTAATGATAGGCCAGATGATGATGCTAATGATGATACAATCCACCCTTCATCATCATCATCATCATCATCGTTTTAATAATATCATCAACTTCTACATTGTGATGGCGCATCAACGCGCGTATATGTGTTATAACTATTTACGTTCAAACAGTTAACCTTCTTAAAGAAGCATCTAGAAGATGAAACCAGTGCATAGATGTGTATATTCCCTTACTCCCCACTGCACACAGATATGCATCTCCTTATCCATTTCTTCATACTGATATGCTAATATTCGACAGTCCGTCACCTAACACTGATTACCCCTAGCCATAATTGCGAATTCAGCATGTATATTTTTAGGAAATTACTGAATATTCATGTATTTATTATTATTGTTTTACATACGCCATACTTGGGACAGAAATATATTTAATTTAAATAAAATTATAATTTTTTTAAATATTCCTAATAAAATGTATTTATTATAATTAATACTTAATACAAAGAAATAGATTTTTATTTAAATAAATAATATAATAATATAACCAATGTAAATAGTATGTAAATTGTATATCTACAATATATCTACAATATAATGTAAAATCAATGTTAAAATATAATATAATTTATAAAATAATCAAACAAATAATAATTAGAATAATGTAAAATCAATGTTAATAATTAATGGTATTATAATAATAAGATATTTTAAGTTAAATAAAATATATTTGATGATTGATAACTTATAATTATCAATGATAATATAATTTTATATATACATATTTAGGAATATAATATGCTAATTTAAAAAATAAAATGTTGTTATTAACATTCAATGATTAACATATAATCTATAATTATCACTATAAAGATAAGTAATTTATTATTTATTTTAACACATACTATTTATACTATATTATATTTATCTAATCAAATTATTATTTGTAATATATATAAATTATTATACATATAATTTAGAAATTTAGAATTGTTTATTTATATAATACATTCAAGATTCACACTTGAGTGATTTTACTGTCTTATAATTATACATAAATGTATATCTAGATATATTATATGTATATATCATATAGCCTAATATAAGACAATATTTTGTATACATATATGTTATTATTAATATATAAATTATACATAAATTCTATTAAATTATATTATATTACATACAAATTACTTTCATAAGCATTATAATTATCTATATTTTAATATAATATTTTATATACCTGGGTTATTTTTTACTTTATAAATGTTATATACATATTGATATTAAATTCATATATGGATTTATTTGGAATTTAAAAAAAATTTGTATATCTCCTATTGTATATTTAGTTTATTTAATATTAATTATATATAACATTTTGGTATTTGGGATTAATTGCATAACAAAATTCGTTCAAAATTATTTATTTGGTATTTGCATCGATATAAAGAAAGGTTTCTTTATATCGATGGGTATTTGGTATTAATTGCATAATATATCTTTAATTTAATTCTCATTATAAATTATTGGTAGACCTAATTTTTAATAAATATATACATTACTTACTTATATATAAATAATTCATTGTCATAATTAACAATTCTATCTACAATATTACTTAGCATTATAATATATTATCAGTATTCATTGCTATATATATATATATATATATATATACATACATAAGTATATAAACATAATACATATATACATATGTATATATATATATATATATATATATATATATATATATATATATATATATTGGTATGTAATACATACTATGTATATATGTTATATGATGTGTATGCCATTGTTAATTCATGGTTAGTCTATATATATTTGTATATAATCATAGCTTTGTATTTAATATTTCAGGATCTGATGATTATTCATCTGAATCTAAAATAGGTAAAATTACTATTAATACTGTTTTATGTTTTATACAAGAAAACATAGGTAGTTGCTCTAAAGATATACTTTTAGAGGCTGTTATTAAAAACTTTAATTTTTATTAACTTAAATTAGCATCACTACAATTGTCTGATGATTTTAAATTCACAAATAAATCAAGAAGATCAGCTGAGAACTATGCTTTTGATTTATAGAATAATATTGATAGTCTAATTGAGAAAGATTTTACACTTAATTATGTTGTAAAGGATATTAATAAATTACCCAAGTACAATTGACCCTTTATCTAATTTTGATAGAATAATAAAATTAGAAAGTTTATTTGCTAATTTTACTAATTATAATTATAAATCAATTGCTCTTACAAAAAATAATAGTATTAATATTACTTTGGACAACGCTTTTTTTTACCTTTTACCTATCCCATAGCATTTGGATGCCGTAGGGGCGCAGTAAATTTCGTCACAATTTGTTTCCATCCCTTTCTATTTTCTGCAGCTCTCATCACTTTATTTATATCAATACCAGTCCATTTCACGATATTGTCTTGCCATTGCATTTGTGGCCTACCTCGTCTTCTTATACCTTCAATAGAATCCTGAAGAATTGTTTTGGACATGGAATTTGATCTTATCACATGACCATCTCAGTTTCTTCGTGGTGACCATTACTAGTAGTTCCGAATGTGAACCGATTTCTTTGGCAACTCTATTGCGTACAGTAGTCGGATTTTCAGTTTCAGTTTTAGTGTTTTATCATACCATATAACATTTAGTCTAGATAGAGCTGCAATCGTCTGTACGGTTCTAGCTAATATTTCAGCCTTTATCGTCGATGATTGCTCCTAAGTATTTAAAACTGTCAACTACTTTTAGTGGCTCGTTATTTATTTTTATTTCTGATGTGAAACTACCTTCAGAATTTGCCATTATTTGTATTTTCGTAGAGTTTATTTCCATTCCATATGCACGTGCTATTTTCTGTATTTTTGATTATTTAAATAAGATTGGCTAATTCAGATTCACTACCTGCTAATCCATCGATGTCATCTGCGAATCTCAGATTTGTGATTATTTTACCACCAATATTTACTGAACCTACATAATTATCTAAAGCATCGTATATTATGTGTTCAAGCAAAATATTAAATAGTGTGGGTGAAAGTAGACAGCCTTGCCTAACTCCAGTTGTTGTTCTGAACCATTCTACGATTTTACCGTCAAAGTAAACTGCACTTTCTGCTTTATTGTATAGATGTTGTATATATTCTATTAGTTTTGAATTGATGTTAAATCTTTTCATTGCAGACCATAGCTAGTTGTGCCATATTTTATCAAACGATTTTTTGAAATCGATGAAAACTTGATATAATGGTTTATACTGGTTCTATGCTGAGAATATTTCTCTGAGATTACTCATAAGTTAAATATCTGTTCGCTGATACTTCTACCTGTTCGAAATCCAGCTTGCTCTTTAGAAATGAACTCTTACGTGTAATGTTATACTCTGTTTAGGATTATCTTTAGCATTATTTTACTAGAGTGTGATATAAGGCTTATTGTCCTATAATTCACATTTCTGTTTGCTTCCTTTCTTATGTAAACTTATTATCATTGATTTTATCCAGCCTGATGGCCAGATTCCAGTTTCCTATATTTTGTTACATATATCTAGCTGTATTTGAATCACTATAGTGATATATATATGTCCTCCAGATTTAATTAATTCGGCTGGTATATTGTCAATCCCAGCTGATTTTCCCATCTTTAATGCCTGGATAGCAGCCTCAACTTCACTTTCCAATATAGGAAAAGTATCCTGGTTTGATGGTTCATTAGTAGTTCACATTAGTAGTTCACAGTACTGATATATCTACTGCTGCGTTATGTGTATACAGTTCAGAACAATATTCTGTCCAACGTTTCAGAACTTCTGTTTTATCTGTTATGCATATATCTTACCTTTTATCTTTATCATGTACATTAACTATTATTTTGTCATTCTTTTTTGTTAGCTCATTTACTATTTGGTAGGCTTTCTTGGTATTGTTTCTAATTAAAACTAGACATTCACCAATATCAGTACATTTGTTATTAATCCAGATTTCTTTTGCTATTATCATCTACTTCTTATTGTGTTATTTATTTGTTTGTACGCAGCCTACTTCCTGGTTCAAATTTAGTCTTTTTCAGTTCTATTCTCAAGTCACACATATGCATCAGTTCATTTGTTATCCATTTTTTTTCTCTGTGTTTTCCTAGGATTTCAGTTGCTGTCTCCGTCATAGTTATATTTAGTTTCTGTAAAATTTCTTCTGTATTTTCAATTTCTGTTAATTTATTCCGTCAGTTTTTCATTTATTTTTTTTTCAAATAGTTTTTTGGTCTCTGGATTTTTCAGCTTTTCTAGATCGAATTTATTTCAAGTACATTTATTTTTCTTATGATTTTTCAGGTGTAGACTAAAAGTCATCATCAGCATGTCATGGTCACTACCGATGTCAGCTCCAGGGAATGATCTAGTCTTATTTATATTCACACTTGTGGAAAAACGTTTACTCACTAAAATATAATCGATTTTATTATGATATATTCCTCCAGGGCTATGCCAAGTTTGTATTCGTGATTTTGTCTTCATCTGTATGATCTGTTGTCGGTGCATATACTTGAATAATTGATATGTTAAAAGGGGTTGCATGCAGTCTTATTATTGCTATTCTGTCATTTATCGGAGTGAAGCACATAACCATGCGTGTTACTTCACTGTTTATCAAAAATCCAACACCATTAATGTGTTTGTTGTCATTTCCAATGTAGTAAAGTTTGTGACCTTCTGTGGTTTGTATTTCATTCACTCCTTTTCTGCGTACTTCACACAGTCCTACAACAGTCCACCTATATCTATCTAGTTCATGAGTAAGTTCTTCTAGTTTACCTTCTTCTCGTAAAGTACGTAGGACGTCGTACGTTCCAAGTACCTATATATATATGTTTTTTCTTCTTATCTTTATTTTCTTTTATTCATCAGTAGGTAACCATCGTTATTATCATGATTTGCAATAAATAACGCGGACCTTATTTACCGGGCGACGTCCGAGCCGGTATGGTGTTTAAGTTTTGTTTTGAAATCATTTGCGTATCTTGGGCAGATAAGATCAGCGGAGCCCATCCATCTCTGAAATCCCCCACAGCATTAGCCTACTAAAAGTATACTTATCCTTTTTAAACTATAGTTTCCAGGGTGTGGCACGAGGAGCCTGCTATTAGAGTTGAGTACTAGGTCTGGTTGATTTGACTGTAACTAGTACCCCAACAACCCCTACGACAACGCTAATGATTCTAATAAATCAAATAATGTTACCTATAGGTACATATACATGTTACATATATGCTAATGTAGTAAATGATAATTCAAACAATTATTATATACATTCTAAAAATAATTATACTAAACCTACTATTATTTCATCCGAAGGTGAATTCACTAATGTAATAAATAAAAGTAATAAAAAATAAAACAAAATATAAATAACGCAAACAAAAAAAGTATGGTAGCGACTTAAATAATACAAGTTATTACAGTAGTCTACCTAATAGAGACTTTTTTATATCAATAATTAATTCTGATATAAAATTAGATTCTATACAAGATTATATATCAAATAAAAATATTAAAATTATAGATATTAAATTGGTTTCAAATAAAGAATCTAAATCATATAAACTTACCTATATATAAATACAGCTAATACTATACTAAATGCCAATATATGGCATTATGGTGTATGCATAAGTAAATGGTATAGTAGAAAGTTACCTTATAATGATACTGATATTCAAGTATCTAATAAATAGAGTAGGAACTACATTTTCACCCCGGGTGGTGGTGTTTCCATTTATATTAGAGATTTATTTCATTTAGAAATAATCAAGAATTATAGCAAATCTATTGATTCAATATGTGATATATTAACTATTAAAATATCTAATACATCCTTAAATAATAAAGTATTCATAATAAGTGGTATCTATATATCACCAACATATGATAGGTTGTGTTATTTAATGATTTTGTATACACATTTTTAAATTCCATTTCTAATAATAAAGATACATTCATATGTGGTGATTTTAACATTGATATCTTAAATAAATACAAATTATTATTAATTGACAATTTTATTGATTCATTTTACCAATTTAGTTTTTTTTCCAACTATAAATAAACCAACACGTATTCAAAATAATTGCATGTCACTAATTGATAATATATTTACTAATACTAATAATGAATATGATCAAAATGATATAGGGGAGGGAAGGGGTAGTGGCCGAGGAGGGAGTAGTGGCCGAGTAGGGAGTATACTCCCTACCCAAGCAACCAAAAGTGTATTTCATGCAACCATTAATGGTTACAGTTCGTATTACAGCTGTAACCATATGGTTACAAACCGTAGTACGGCTGTAACCATATTTATTAGTTTGAATAGAGGGGTTACAAAACGTATACGTTACTATAGTACTGCTGTAACCATATTTATTAGTTTGAATCATAGAGCTAGAAAGAATTCTCTCTTGTTCTGTGGTTTCAATAGATAGGTTACAAAACGTATGCGATACTATAGTACGGCTGTAACCATATTTAGTAGTTTGAATAGAGAGGTTACAAAATGTATACGTTACTGTAGTGCATCAGTAACCACACACACATACACATATATATATGTGTGGTTATATATAAATGGGGGTATACCGTAATATAGTAACGTATACGTTTTATGTAGTAAATATAATATAAATAAAGTAATATATATATATATATATACCTAAATGTAATATAAATAGAATATAAGTTATATATATATATATATATGTTATAAAGTGAAGTCTGCAGATATATTGATTAATGTAATATACATTTATGTCGAATTGAATTAAATTCAATTCGGTCATTACATAATATCGATATATCTGCATGCATAAATTGTTTTAGGCTTCACGCTCTGTTGATTGCATAGCTATGTGTAGATTTATATTTTGTAATTAAATTTTTATTATTTGTATAAATTGTTATTCGTTTTGTATTTTATATTTGTTATCGTGTGTCTATTTCGTGTGATTTGTTTCCTATAAAAGGAATGCGGCTCGGTGAGATTGATATACTTTCGGTTCTGCGTCTCACCTGGTTGGTACATATTGTCATTGTCATCATTATTATTACTGTGTTATTATTATTTTTTATGTTATTATACAGGTCTTCGTCAATAAAGTTATATACGAATAAACTTCACTTTGTTATATACATATACCCAGTAAGTAAAGTAATCAGTGATAGTGGCACTATGGTGCCGCATATTAGTGCTATTTAAATTGCGGTACTAATAAATTATAGATAAATAATTATTTATCAAAGTTCTAGATGTATTTATTGCTACTTTGAACTTGAATGCATACTATGCATTGCATAGTATAAGTAACCGATGAACTTTAACTTAATGCCAGTTAACAATACAAATTATACATAACATTATTACCTATACAACTTTTAATTGTATATATATGGTATATACATATATTATATATATATATATATATATATATATATATAAATAGTAAAGTGTATAGGTTTAATATATATATATATATATATATATATATATATAATTTAACTAATTATTATTTAATATTACAGAAATTAGCTCAACTGTATATGTGAAGACACCACCTCTTTCAATTATTTTGAAAGAAATGAAACAGATTTCAAAGGACGAACAAATAATTCTAATTATAATAAATATTTATATATAAATAAATTTGTTTTATTATTTATATAACTATTGGTTTATGGTTACAGACAATAGTACGGAAATCCGGATTTGTACTAGTACAATGTACTATGGTTACGTACAATAGTACGAAAATCCGGATTGCGTTCATGTACATCGTAACTATTACAGAAACTTACCAAAAAACGGTTACCAATACTAGTACACAAGAACTGTTTCTGTACATGTACATTTTATGATTTTGGTTGCTTGGGTATAGTGGCCGTTTTAATTAACGCTTAAATGGTGCTTGATATATCAATTTTTATCCTATAGGATAAAAAGTTCTAGGTCAAGTCCTATATACAATATTTAGATAATCCAAATATATATAATATATAGTAAACATTTTTTTAAAATAATTAATTAATTACTCTAATTTATTATGTTATCATTTTTTTTTTAATTTTAACGAAAACATGATTTGGTAAAACACTTTTGAATATTTATTAAATATTTATTTTTTGTTGCATATTTGTAAAATATAATTACTTATCTATCATAATGTGTATTTAAGTATTCATATACATGTAATAGTATTTATTTATGATACATATACTAGACCATATGTAATCAACAGTAGTGACCGATAACTATAGTCATAACTATAGATATATCCAATGAAAATTCAGTAATATAGAACTCATTTACATATTCAAATTCCATAATTATTTTTTATGAAATTCTCTATAAATTGCGTATGCACCTCTTTATTATGAATACTATTTAATATCGTTTTTTCACTATTTTATAACAGTACATCTAATAATATATGTTTCATTGATATACATATACATAAAATATAAACAAATATTCAGATATATATATATATATATATATAGACAATATAAAATCATGTATTATATTTTTATTAAATATATTGTACAAAATAAAATTAATAATTTAAATAAAAAAACTATTTTAATTATTGAAAATTTGTTTTATACATTTTAATTGATACCAATATCAATTAAAATGTCTATAACATCTAGATTCAGATGATTATAGTAGTTTTCCACTTTAATTATATATTATAATATATCAATGGATATCTTTATAAATAAATGTGTAATTTATAATTGTATTAGTGTATATATTTGTGTACGTTGATGTGTGTGTATGTGTGTGTATCTATGTGTATGTGCATGTGTGTATGTATAGATATATATATATATATATATATACGCAGTATTAACAAATATTTTCCAAAGGATACTTTGGAAAATCTTTGGTATTAATAGTATTAATAGTAGGATATGAAGTAGTAAAATGTAGTACAACTGTTGAAAGAAAATAAAAAACTTCTAGTAATATGTATATAGGGGGATATGCAATGTAGACGGCTAAATCACAAGGTGTTGGTCTATAGGCGTGGCTATATCAAAAATACTAAAAACGCTAAATCGATTATATAATATTGTAGATAGTTTATATAAAGTTATTTTATTTTAATTTGAATATTTATCTTAGTTATTTTATTAGAATGCGTCACTCGTGTTTATTTAAAAAATGTAAATACTATTTACTAAATAGACATTTTTTACACGTAAATAGATCTATTTAATATTACATATCGATATGTGGAAATAGATTATCATTTAAAAAAGTTACTTTATATAATAGAATATTGAATATTTTTAATTAATTGTTAGTATAATATATTCACAACACACCCCTACAAACAAGTTATGTCAAAAGTACATGAATTATATGAAGATAGCACAATATAATATATGAGAAACTACGTTACATATATGTATACAATATAATATAGCTCTAATCTATTCTTAGTATTACAAAATCTAAAATGAACCTAATCCATATTAATAATAAGATAAATTAAGTCTGAATAATTATCTATTTAATTTATGATAATGTTTCTAATATTTTTAAGTTTAGTACATTATTTAAGTTATTTTAAAGGACTCATATAAGTGTATGAATAGGAATAAGTATATACATATAATATATATATATATATATATATATATATATATATATATATATATATATATAGATATATATAATACATATTGTTGATCATTTTTATACAATATATATAATTATATTTATTAATATATATATTATATATATATATATATATATACATATAATATTAATTTATATACTATATATAATATATATTATATGTATAGTATATATATATATATATATATATATATATATATATATATAAGTGATTGTTATCGGGTTGTATTCTGCCGGTGTATTTATCTCGTTTATTGGAATCAATAAACGTGGTACTGTATAGACTTTATTTTAACAAAAACTTCCTCTAAAACCGTACTGTAAATAGTATAAATAATATCAATAATTAAATGACATAAATAATATATATGATATAAATGATATAAATAGTATCAATAATATAAATGATATAACTAGTATAAATAATATACATAGTATCAATAATATAAATGATATCACTAATCTAGATAATATAAATGATATACATAGTATAAATAATAACAATGATATAAATGATA
Organism: Osedax fenrisi; assembly: GCA_964019155.1. Lineage (NCBI taxonomy): Eukaryota > Metazoa > Annelida > Polychaeta > Sabellida > Siboglinidae > Osedax > Osedax fenrisi. The sequence goes on from OZ025241.1 coordinate 15,425,513, forward strand.
TAAATGATATAAATGATATAAATGTACCTCGTCTGTGTTCAAGAATAATATAAATGCGACAATGCATTTATATCATTACACAATTCGTTAGTTTTATGGTTGAATGATTTGCATGAAAATGCGATTGATTGGCCAGTACGTCAATCATAATCATTCGTTGGGGATTTCGAAATGTTCTATCTATTCTAAACTAAAACATATATATTAAAAAATAGAATTATATATTGTAAAAAGATTAACAAAAAAATGTGCCATGACTAGGATATATATATATATATATATATATATATATATATATATGAAGACCAAGAGGACGTCCATTAAAGAGATGGGCGGATGGCATCAGAGAAAACAGTGGAATTCCACTTCTGACCTTGGAAAGAAGGGCAGCTGACCGAGATGCCTACAAAAAGCAAGTGTTCGTGTGTGCTGCAAGGGGACGCCAAGTCCTACGCAACTAAGTCATATATATATATATATATATATATATTAAAAAATATAATTATATATTGTAAAAAGATTAACAACAAATTGTGTCATGACCAGGACTCGAAACGCGACCTCCTGCCAAACAAAGATCAGTATTACATCAGTATTACATCAGTATTACATCAGTATTACATCAGTATTACATCACGCTAGCAGACTATGCTATAGCAAATTATAATTGACTTTTTCTATTTCACATATATATTTAATAATAATGTAAATAGTTATGCTTTAATTTTAAAGAAAATTAGAATATAGAAAATATACTGATATTCATTTTTTATTTCTATTATAATTCATAATACAACAGTTTACCAATAATGGTGTTATATTATTATATAAGTATACAGTTTATATTAATAATATTTTGTATATATTATCGAAATTAATTTATTTATTTTAGAAAAATAATTATGTTACCTACTCTACTTACCCTAATTAGGGGCGTCGGAATGATTTCAGAATAGATGGGGGGCATGATTTTGTTCTAAATATTTTTTTTGCACCATCAATTACTATTTAATTAAATTATAAATCCTCTTTATTGGAATACTCTCAGTGAGATTTGTATATGCATATGGTTAATGTAAATGCAATATTTAAATTTGTTTACAATATAAATAAGTAAAATAAAAATGCTATAATATTTATTAAATTATAATCTGACATACATTAAAAAATAGTTAGGGGAAAGTCTCCGATTAGGACCTACCGACCACTTCCTAATACCGACCCCCTCTCGTATCTCAGTAACTATAAGTGATATCAACAAATTATATATACATGAACTGTTAGTAATTTAATGATAAATATGAATAAGTATATTATTTAAAAAAATATTCAATCCTACAATTTTTATTTGATAAAATGTAATATTCTGTTTTTATTTTTTAATATTTGAATAATAACTTTTTTTAAATCATTGTAAATACTTTATTATTTAAAAGAAAACTTAATATTGCGCATAATATTGTAGTTCAATAAAATGTTTATAAATATTATACAAATAATTTAATTTGAATAACTATTAACCAATATATCTTAATTATAGCAACAAATATTATTTTCCTATTACCGACCCCCTAAATTACCCTAATAACGACCCCATGTGATTTATAATATCCAATCAAAATAGATCAGTATTTTACTTTAAAATATGTCATAAGTTGTTAGTGTATCATTTATATAGATTAAGGATACATGATTACATTATATTATATACATACTTATTAATAACTAAATATTAAATAATAATACACACTATTTTAATATAATTACTATAAAGTTTAAATTTAAATTTAATATTACTATTAAAACATAAATTCAATACAAAAATAATTGCGTGCATGTTATAATTATTTATATCTATGGATATCTACTATGTTGATTGGATATTATAATACTAACATTATTTATACCACGATTATTTTAGGGGGTCGGTAATAGGAGAAGAGGGTCTGTATTAGGAACAGGTATCCGATTACCGACCCCCCTGATTATTCTTGTAAATATAATTATATCAACAATTTTAAATAGCCACATTATTCATTGCCATAATATTACCCTATTTACAAAATTTCAAATAAATATATTTAATATTGAATAAGTTATTACAAATAATCATTTAAGGGTTGGTAATCGGAGACTTTCCCCAATATACCCGTCCTACTTTTTTCTCTAGAGTTGATGTTAGTGTCCATGTAATAGAGCCATATAGAAGTATGGATTCTATCGCTGATCTGAAAAAGTTTCTTTTGAGATGATCTGACATTATGGATTTCCAGATAGTGTTCATGCTGTTCAGTGCTGACCAGGATTGGGATATTCTGTTTTTTTTATATCATTTTCTGTTGATCCTATATTGCTGTAGAAGTATTTGAAATTTTTAACCTGCTTTATATAGTGGCAATTTCAGCTCACAATGTTTACATCGTTATTCAGGTTACAGCTCATATATATTTAGTCTTATCAATATTCATTTTGAGTCCTATATCATTTTCTTTTACTCAATTTGGTGTAGAAATGTTTTCGCATCTTTCAAAATATCAGTTGTAACAGCTATATTATCGGCTTAGTAAATATATGTTATATATGTAGAAGGATATCGTATACTTATTTTTTGAGTCAGTGTGAAACCTAATTCGGTATTATGGTCTAAGGCTTTTAAAGAATATAATCGAGCATATAATAAACAATAAAGGAGCTAGAGCTCTAGTTTATCTAATTGAAGGATTCTAGTGGTGATCTCAAAGAAAGGAATGTCCCCACGAGGAGATATGACCATAGAGTGAGTGTTTATATACAGCATCATTATAGCATTAATTATATCTGTTGGCATACCATAATTTCTTATAATGATCATCATTTTTTCACGGTTTATTGAGTCGTAAGCTTTTGAGAATTCATAGAATAGAAGTCTTATTGGCTCTGTTTAGCTTTTACTCCTTCTAGTATTCGCCGAATCGTCAGGATTAGTCCTGATTCTGATCTGTTTGTCCTAAAGATATTTATATTTTTCCGTATTATTAAATTAACTTCGGGTCTTATTCGGTGTAGTATCATCACATTGAATACTTATGTAATTTATGTGAGTGTTATTCCCCTATATTTCTTAGTGATCGACAACTTTACCTTTTTAGGGAAAGGAAATATACAAGCTTCCCTCCATCTTTCTATGATTTATTGAGAATATACTATATTACAGGATTCTAGTAAGAATTCTTGAAATTCGCTTAATTTCCAAACTTCAGCGGATATTCCATCTAATCCTAGTGGATATAGCGGTATACCGCCTTTAAATTTTGAATACTTTTAGTCGCTTTTGTCAGTTCAGGTGCTATAAATAGCTTAGTTTTTATATTCAGTTGATTGACATCTTGTTCATTTATTTCAGTATGTGTTGAAATTGGTATCTGTTTGCCAAGTACATTTATTAGAAGTGGTCATGTCATATCTTGATTTTTGTTTGGCTTTGTTTCAAAGCTTTTTTCCAGTGACTTCGTTTACCGTTTTCCAAGCTAGTGATGATTTTTTATCGAAGAAATAGTAAACGCTGATAGCAAAAAATCAGTTGAAAATAAATCACAGAAAAATATCACGAAAAAAGGACGAACGCGTATGTAAAAGAGAATATGAATGAAATAATCGGCAAATATGATCCTCTATAACTCATGATAAAATTACATAAATTAAAATGGTATAGATATATATCCAGACATGAAGTTTATAAACGATAATTAAAGATATGGTCGAAGGTTCACGATAGAAGAATCGTTCGAAGAGTCAATGGTTCGACAATATATCTGATTGGAATAATATGTTCGCGAACCAACTATTGCACAAAGTCCACGATCGCGATGGCTGGAGACAGTGTGTTGTTAAGGAAGAAAGTACTGATTCGATTCTCCCTACGATTTCCGATTCACGGGATTACACGTAAGTAGTAAGTAATATTATTATAATTTCACTTAAATTAGTGTCACACCGACAAGCAATTTACTGGTCAACTATTTTCTGTGTTGATGTTATCAAGTAAATGTATCATTGATCATATAGGTTGACCTATTAGTCTTTATTTAATTGTATTTATTTTATGTTTATATTGGTCTGTAAATATTAGTGTTTCTTAAACTATATAAATAATAAAAGAATATATTAATTTGAATTAAATTTATATAAGTCAAAGCTTTAATTATTATTCTAAATTAATGTAGTATATAGGTGATATGTGTCATTATATTATTGATACATTGAATTGCATTTGAAGTGAATTAAATTGATTTAATTTACATATTGTCAATTAATATAAATTAAATTAATTTAATTGTAATTAAAAATGTAAACTGAGGAAAGATGGGTTATATTACCATAATAATTACTATATATATGACCACTTTTAGATAATATTGTGTAACTTTATAAATATTATTTCTAATACGATATTTTTTCAATATAGATACATATTATGATATACAAGATGACTGCCGTATACTTTTTTCATGTTACGTATATAATTAAAATTACTAAGGGGGCCACATTACCCTACATGGAGGGTATACCCTACAGCTTATAAGCTGACCAACTTTTGCGGGTAAGGTATCCAGGTATGCCTGGATACCTATAGTAATCCACTAGATGGCATTATTTATATCAAGTTTAGTCTAAATCATATCAAGTATACTCTTAAACAACACACTTAATTGTGATACATTAAAGCTTTTTAGTTTAAATAGATGATGCTTCGATTTTTCCTAAAGCCTGCCTGTTCCTCCGTAAATCTGTTCTACCTGCGGGGTTAACCTATTCAAAATGATTCTTTATAGGATTTTACAAGCGTGACTTATGAAACTGGTAGTGCGATAGTGTGAGCACTTATTGAGGTGGTCTTTATTTGGTATAGGAACCTATACGTATAATCGATGATATAGCTCATGATTTTGGCCATTACTTTGTTATCCAGATTATTGACTATATATAACATGTAATAATTAATAGTATACATGATAAGTAATACAGTCAGATCTATTTATAATGTTATAAATACTATGCAATCTAATTCACTTATTTAAATAAATAAACAACTCGAGATTAAAATAATATTATTTATTTTGCAAAGTAATGGTAAACTATTCATTTTGCTTATACGGATTGTATAAAAGTATAAAATTGTAAACAGATATAACAAATAATAAAATATATTTGATTTTGTAAAAAAATATACAATATATATATATATTAAATTATATATGATCCATAATATTGATATAATAAATGGTACCCTAAGGAAGTATAAGAATCTATGAACAAATAATACATGTATAAAACAATAATGGAAACTTCGTTGTAAGAATATGATACATAACATTTATAGATAAATATTATCTTTCTATAGAGTCACATATAGACAATATCTATTAGGGTATAATAATTTGTGTTAATATAAAAATATATATATTATCTCTATACATAACGATGTAATTACATATTTCCAGCTTACTAATGAACGCATTAGTGCGGCAGTAAATACCTCGAACACAACGTGTATATCAAACAGGATAGCATAACAATAGGCAGACTGACCAGTCCACGAGTGGCGGCATTGTAGTACGGGCAATACGGACACTGGAATGACCCGCATACCTGACATATGTTATTCCTGAACAGAGCCATGGTGGTGTAGCTTGTGACGTTCTGGAATGCTGCGTGAGGGTTGTACGGTTAATAATAATAATATAATATATAGTTTATTAGGTAAACAACACAAAATAAAAAAAAAATGGAAGAATTTCAAATCACCAACCAAATGTTTGATTACTTCAAATATTTTAAAAATGTTCGGGTCTTCAATATTATACATGTTAGAAGTTAAATTAAATATTTATAACATTTATTTAAAAAATAAATTGTAAAATGTATTGAATATTATTATAAATTTGATAATTGATAATCCTCTATTTGAATGATTATGATCATAATAAGTATAATTGTTTACATAAAATCGAATGAATATCAGTTAGACTTAGTTAAAATAAAAAAAATATATATTTAAAATGAACAATATAATTACTACAAAAAAAAGAATATTAATAAATTACACGATTCACTAATGACAATATACTATGTGAAAAAGTATGACTCGAGATTTAAGATTTGAAACTTTCAAATCATACACATATTTGAAAAATTGCAGATTATATTTGTAATATTTAAATATTTAGTTCACTATTTGCACTTTTGTCTTCAACTATCCCAACTAATACACTTATTACAAGACATATCTTAATAAATATATATGTTGGCGATATTAATATATATGGACAACTAGGTATTAACTTCAGCCCTGATTATAATGAGTCTATTTTTAAATGAATAAAGAACATTAACTTGTGATTACTTAATATTTCTCTTTGGTTAAATTAAACTAAAACTGAGCTTATATATTATATATTACATTTTTAATATATAGTTATGTTCCTATACATAATTCTATTAATATTCCATTCTAAACCTTTTATTAAAATGTTATATTTAAATATGAGTCTCATCTTAATTATGATAAGAATATATACAAATATATGTTTATATATTTCAACTATGTAAATTATATAATTTTACTAACTCATAAACATCCATTCATCACGTATACATACATATATACATATATGCATAATTTGATCCGAATATGTAGGTAAGAAGTATACTATAACATACTATACCATATACAGAATACTATATATTATATGGTGAAATCCATTTGTATCTGCTATTTGTATTGTATTCAATATATATATATATATATATATATATATATATATATATATATATATATATATATATATATATATATATATATATATATATATATGATATTCAATGAATAAATATTATATTATTATTATTAAATGATTGGCTGAACATTGGCCTACTAACAAGAGTCGAAATTGTCATAGATCCTCATCTCGTGTATGAACGTAACGTTAGCGATAGGAAACCAGCGTTGAGCCTTCAAGTAGAAACAGTTATCTTTCTTAGCCGTAATCTGCAACAATGGGGGAGATTAGGGAGATAAAGTGTCGTCATTAGGTCACGGGTAGAAATAATGTAGGTATGTACCTATGTACCTATGTAAAATAATGTACCTATGTACATGCAAACGATACCAAATTGACTAGGATAATAAGATATTAACTAGGATATTAGAAATATCTATTCGCTAATTTATATTAATTAAAATTATTTAATTGTGTTTGATATGTATGCAACGGTATCATACAATCATCGACAATCATCGACAATGGTTGTTGTTAAAGTGGTGATGAAGAGTTTATGGTAATATATAGCTACGATGATGTTATAGGTAGGGGCGCTGGAACGATTTTGTATGTAGGGGACCAACCAATCAAAATAGATATTGTGGTAAAAGTGGGGGGGGGGGGACCAATACATAGGAAGTCTCCCTTGATTTTAAAGTGGGGGACATATCCCACACCCCCTGTCGCAGCGCCCCTATTTATAGGTAGTCGTATTCCCCTTCAGTAATTGTAATGATAACGGTGATAAGGGCGGAGAATAAATTAGTAAATAATTTATATTTAAAGTACGATGAATTAAAAGAATATATTAGAATATATTTATAATTGTTAAAACATATGCTATGTTATTACCCTTATATATAGTGTAGAGAATACCCTTATAAATAGAGTATCCTACCCTGCAGTGTAATTAGATGAATGCGTACTAACGAATTCCGTGTACCAGATGACTTTCTCCTTGATCGGATGAAAGCGAATGGCTTGAGTTCTGTGATTGTTCAGCGTCTCCTTCTTGACGTGCCATCCGCTAGGTAAGTCGACCTCTATTACCGAGGCTCCGCTGATAGGTGAAAGGTCAGTCCTTAGCCACCTGGTGAGCGTCACGTAGAGATGATTTGATTTGAATTGAATTGAATTGTGTATTTAAACACCAATATAGTAGGTGCCATCTCTGGTGTATAACAATAACGAATAATAATAAAAGCAAACGAACAGAAAATACTATTATAAACTACTAAAAACTATATTGTACATATATGTAATATATGTGATATATTTATATATATATATATATATATATATATATATATATATATATATATATATATATATATAGTTAATTATAAATGTGTACAATATGATTGAAAATATATCATATATATATATATATATATATATATATATATATATATATATTAAAATGTCATTTCGGCAGATTAATTCGGATTCTTGCGCAACTCCAACTTAGTTGTAAATATCACATAATTATGGGTTACATGTTGCGGGTTACATCTGCAGGAGTTACATATTGAGACGTAAACTCTTTTAGAAGGATAACCTTGCACAAACTGTCATCTCGAACTGAGAGCTATTTCGTCCCCAGAATGCCTTATTCTCGACCCACAAGTCGAACGAAGGCGTCACGGGTTTGCGGAGCAGGAATTCGTGTTCCACGTTGTACTTGGTTGTTAACTGTAACAGAGTAACACATATGAAGACAACCGAATATCCACTTGGTATAATGAATAGTATAATTAGGTATTACATATATATATATATATATATATATATATATATATTTAATATATGATTATTTTAAGCTAACTTCACGACAAATATTATCCGAAACTGTTTCTAATATTTTTATAAAATAATTATTAACTTTATACTTTTAATTACATTATTTAAAATGATATTCATTATAATAGTTGATATACATTGGAAATGTCATGCTAAAGTTGATGATATATATATATATATGTGTGTGTATAATAATATGTATGACTATATAAAGCAATGTAGATACAATATCGGATAACAATGGCTAACCTGCATCAACGCTATTCCTGTGCCTATCCCCCGGGTCTTCAATACATTGTAAACTTTCGGTAACTAAAGAAGATCGTATGACGCAGGGATATCATCAGAATATATTAAATTGCCATAATATTATATATATATATATATATATATGTGTACACTGTAATACAATGTATCTACATTATACAGTGTACACGTTTACATCTTACTATTGTTGCAGCTGGTACGGAATGCTACGAACCTTCAGCGTGTAAGTTTTACCGATGTTCTTCTGTTCCAGGTTGACGGTGGAGTGCCAGGTGTTGTCGGCGGGCAGTGTGAACTCGAACCTCATGTCGTAGTTACTGCGGCCCGGGTCCCTCTCCACGTAGGCTACTAGCGCTTGTACGGCAATCAGAGAGTCCTGCGTGTTGCGGTAGGTTGTGTACGGTTACTGTAACCTGTGACCTATGGCCTATGACCTATGCCATAGGATACTACGACATTAGGCTACTAGCGCTTGTACGGCAATCAGAGAGTCCTGCGTGTTGCGGTAGGTTGTGTACGGTTACTGTGACCTGTGACCTATGACCTATGACCTAGGATACTACGACATTAGGCCACTAAAGGTTATACAGATATCTGTATATAGGTGTACACTGTACAGTGTTAATTGTACAATTTACACTTTATTACACTGTACAATGTACAATGTGCATTGTACATGTATATGAATATATACAGGTGTAAGTGTATATAAGTGTACACTGTACAGCATACTGTATACAGTATACCCTATAGGGTGGCTCGTCAGTCATTAAATATGTTGCAACAGTAAAAACTATAAACATATAATATATATAAACAGTAGTGTAACAACTAAAAATTGTGTTATACTCAATTGAGTTGTCAATTTGATGTTTAATAACATTTTATAGGAAAAATACTTGTTTATTATTAAATTTACTGCGCATGCGTAGAATTTATTTATCTTTAGTTTTACCTTGAAAATCAATTAATTGATATCGTCTTCTAATTTAATTATATATTTAATATGCATTTAAGAGACTTAAGTATATTTAAATCAAAATATAGATCTAACAAACTCAGATTTTAAATTTTTTATAGTAAAAAATATTTTTATTTTTTTTAAATTAGAAAAAAATATAATATAACAAAAATTTTATTGCGGTCATCTAAATGATAATTAAAATTATATTATGGTAAAAAAAAAAAAATTGACTAGGTCCTAGAAATTTTTTATTCGTCTTTCCTTGAAAAGATTTATTTTTTCTATAGAAATCATTAAAATTCAAATTATTCCTAGAAAAATATTTAAACAAATTTTGTTTATAATCATATATAGTAAATATATATTATACATTTATTAAGAATATAATAAACTTGATCTGAATTTTATTTTTGATTAAAAACAAAAAACAAAAAATATATGATAAATAATAAACATAAAAAGTTCAATCCTAGAAATGATAAAATTATAAAGAAATTATAATTTAAACATTTTTTTTTTCTGCTATTCTATTAATAATATTTCATTCTAGTATATATATATATATCGTATGACAAAATTCATTAATAGGAAGTATATTAAAAAATGTATTGAATTAATTTTATATCTACTCCATTATAAGATTTCCTATCAATCCTATGTTAAAATTGAAAGTCATATTGACTATTCAATATTTTACGAATTAAGTTAATTTTTTTTGTATTGAATTATATTACATGTTTTCTAATATTATTTCACTGAAGCGATAAATTATCTGACAATTTTATATTTTTCAAGCCGCTCTACTGTACAGGTATATTATTATTATTATCAGATTTAGGTACAAGTACCTGGGTAATTGTAGAAGAATTGCTGCTTGTCGAGACAATTACCCTTAATTTAACTTGTTGACAGATATCAAATAATTTAATTCCATTATATAAATATAATGGAATGTGAATATTGTGGAATATAAAATATATATAATAATAATAAGGTTGACTTCCTGTTTACACTAAGATAAATATACTATGATAAAATTGTGATATCTGTCAACTCGTTATTGATTAATTCATCATTTAATAATTAAATAAACTATAAAATAAAAGATAAAAATAAATAAAATTAGTGTAGGTATAAAAAAATAAAAATACAAAAACATCATTAAAATAATTTAAATTTCGATATTAATTAATAATTCGAATATAATAAATAAACAACTAAATATATATATATATAGTTACTATGACCTATTTCGATAGAAGCAAGACTAAAGTGTTTAATGCTAATAGTGTGTCACGTGATGTTATACTGCTAATATAGAGTAACGTATAGGACACTTACCAGTACACATGTGTGTACTTGCGTTCACTTAATTGCTATAGCTATTACAAAGGACATACATGTGGAGTATAAAACACCATATTTATAGAGCAGTGGTTACCAATCTATGGGTCATGACTTATGTCATAAATTATGACTAAAGTTTAATTATCTAAAATGAATACAAAAATCAAATTTGTCATTGGGTCATGGTATATTTTTTTAATAAAAAATTATAAAAAAAGGGTCATGGTGAAAAAAGGTTGGGAACCACTGCTATAGAGTATACAAAAAGTAAGTACTATAGTTTATGCCGGTCACGTGAAGCCCGATGCCAAGTGATATTTGGTTTAATGAAAGGGTACTAGTTTTATTTATATGTATCACGTATACGTACCTATAGCATGTATATATGTGTATATATATATATATATATATATATATATATATATATATATATATATATATATATATATATTGTTAATTGTATATTTTCTCGGTATTAAGTTTGCTATTACTGTATACTGTTAGGAATAGTTAGTATCGAGTCCTATATATAGGAAATATACAATTAACAATATATATATATATATATATATATATACGTATACATGCTATAGATATGTATAAGTAATAACTTAGACCACGTGACAAATGAAAACTGACCAGTGAAGCCTCGAATCCGCTCTGAAAGTTGCGCATACCCTGCAGCCACAACATGATAGGTTTAGCCTCGACGAACAGATCGTTCTGGATGTAGACGAGCAACGCGTAGGCCGTGGCCTGAATGGCCGAAGCTTCGGACTGTAGGGTCAAGCGGCGAGGCTTCAGGAACAACACCGTGTGGATGTGACTCACTTCGTTGGGTTCTATGCGCTGCCTTGACCAGTAGCGGTACGGGGTTTTAGCTACGTGGGGCAAGGGGGGCATTATTATAGAGTAGGGTAGGGTAGGATAACTTGTATTATTACTAATAAGTGTGTACCATATATAGTATACTATATAATTATATATAGTATAGTATAGAATAGCATAGGATAATTATTATTATTGTAACTAGAACACATATAAAAATACAAGGACACATGTAACAATACAAGGACATATATAACAATACAAGGACACATACAAACTTTCGAGATGTTTAACCAATATAATGCCATATTCCTAATATATGAAATAACGTGTATATGTATATTACTATATAAGCGACTTCCCTATAGGTAATAACTATAGGAATATTGCTATGAATATATACTAGAATTATCTCCAACCTAATGTAAGATAAACTATAGTTGATATACACACATATATATATATATATATTTATATATATATATATATATATATATATATATATATATAGAGAGAGATATATCGATATCGATAATTGTATACAATATATTTATAATTAATAAATATATTATACAATTTTCCAAATATCTATACAAAATTATTTTTAGAAATTTTAATTCAACACAATTATAATGCATTTCTATTCAATAATTAAAAGAAATGACTTTAAATGAGAAAAATGGGAAAAATACGTTTGTGAAATGTATGTGTGTAAATGTATAAATAGAAAATAAGTAACAATTCCTATTGGTTCACCATTATTATCGTGTATTGCTAGAAAAGTTCAAACTCCATTGGCGTCATAGATTCTCTATAAATAACCACTACTGGAACATAAAGCAGTCCATCATGACTCTACTGACTACCTAGCACCCATATAGGGTACCAAAACTTAAATTACCAACTAGTATACCACTACTCGCTCTACACATACATCTATACTTAAATTACCTCCTAAACATAATTTACATTCAACTAACACTCGGGCCTGGGTAATATCTATCCCATAATTCTGGAATATTCTCCCTAAACCCATCCCTAAACCCATCCGTATACGACACCATACACTCCAAACTTCATACACCACTTAAAATGCATTTTCAATGTACAAATTAATTTCACACATATATAAACGGCCGCTTTCTTTATAAGCACAGTTCGCAGTCCGAAAATGAAGCAATATCAAATGTAATGCATTTAGTGTAAATACGTTCAACCCAGATACCGATATATAATTAGGGGCGTGGCTAATCTATTACGCAATAACGAGTGATGACGAGTATATATATACCGACGGTATACCGACCTCCTCTAGCTATGGCCATCATCTTATTGAGGGCGTGATTCTTGAGCCGATGTTTCGCCGTGGTCAAGGCGTAGGTGACCATGCATATCTCGAACGGGTCGGTCAGCTCATCGAAATGTGTGGCCAGGTAATCCGCGGCTAATTGGCGGGCTTTCGAAGCTTTCGTCAGCGAGTCCTACAGGTGTTTAGTGTGTATACAGGTGTTCACTATAATCTTATACTATAGTATAATACATACGTATACTATTATATTAGTCCCCTAAATATGTATTTTACGTATATATATCGAGGTACATATATATATATATATATATATATATATATATATATATTGTTATTATTATTGTTATTGTTATTTTATTTGGTGGAGTCCTTTCATCCCATCCAGGTCCTTAGATGAAGTTTTCACTTATAACCATATATGGCTCTAATGTCCCTTCGAAGCCGCTATCGTGTTAAGGTATCCGTGGTTTTAACGAGAGCTTATATATAATATTTTAAGACCCATTTTATAAAATTAATTAATGGTCCGCGGACGAGGGTCGAACCCGTGTCCTACTGCTTGTGTGTCTGACGCCTTAGTCACTGAGCCACACAGTCAGTTATTGTAGTCTATATATATATATCGAGGTATATATATTGCTATACACTAACGCCTTTCAGGACTTTCAATCCTCTAGAGAGACCTATTACAGCGTACGCATTATCCGCGGCATAGATCAGATCTCCATTCTTGTCCGTTGTGTTCGTCTATCAAGTTGTGTAGGGCGTCAATAAACAACAACCGCCCGGGTAGTACATGTATGCCGCTTAAGAATACTTATCCATTAAAGAAATACAAAACATGATAAAGACTTATTAATTTAAAACACCTCAATAAATCAATTATTGTTTCCATTCATTACACTTGGTTAATTTTATTGGATATTTAACAAAATATGAAAATTAAAAGTTTTAAATGAGATAAGATATATTTTAATATATATATATATATATATATATATATATATAAGTGGAATACAATGGAATCAAACCAATAATTTGATGTCGAAGAACTGCGAAGTGCGAACGAAGCCGCCGGTCGTGGCGTTCTGTTGACTGACCAGCCAGTCGGTAAGTTTGTTCAGGACGTAGGGGTCAATGTAGATAACGCTCTCCCATTCGGCACGTGACCCGATGGACAATAGATCCAACGCCAGTCCGGTCATCCTGTAGTGTTGCGAACGATGTGTCATATGGTTATGACGATGATGATGACTATAATGATGATGATAATTATGTTATCTATTTTATATATATATATATATATAAATATATTGTGATTGTTATTTTATTTTGGTGTAGTAATTTTATCCCATCCAGGAACTTCGATGAAGTTATCACTTATAATCATATGGCTCTACTTGGTACATTATTTTAAAGAGAGTCGATAATTTATTTATATACAATCATATAATATCACTTTTAAATATTATTTTAAGACCTATTTTATTGATTCGGACTAGGCTCGAACTCGCGTCCTACTACCTGTGTACGCCTTAAGGTTAATCAACAAACATAGTCATACGGGTATTTATATATATATATATATATATATATCCTATATGCATCCTGTATATACTATTTACGTTACACCGTAGTAAACACACTACTACTCATGTACAACAGCGACCCCTAGCAGCATTAGCATAGGCACATCGTCCGCAACACCACCACTAGGCTACTGACCATACACTCGTGTGTCCGCTGCCCAATCTCATTGAATAGCCCCCGTACGAGTTGACGAACGAATATATCTCCGTGATATCTACGTGTTTAGAGAAATGAGTTAATGATATCATATATATCATATATATCATATATCATATATATCAGTATATATATATATATATATATATATATATATATATATATTACATGTATTTGTGTATGTATATATATATATATATATATATATATATAATAATGCATAATAATAATTACGTAAGAATTGATTTAAAAATGGGAACCTTTATTTAGACCAATAATTGCTTTCCCGTTAGTTTTAGAGTCGAGTTGGTTGGTATCTCGAAGATATTTCAGCCAATAGAAATTGTAGCCGAATTGGAAGAGGGCGTTTGTACCCAGCCCGTAGACCTGTCCCAACATGTTGTACAGATTGAGGTGCGTGGTTTTAGAGAAACCGGTACCGACAACATCACCTGGCGAGTAAATAGATGATTAATAGTGTGTGATGGTGACTCATTAATGGTGAGTTTATTCACAATTGTAATAGAATCTAAGGATGTGATTCACCCCCAACAAAGTAGCCGATTATGATAGTTCGTCACGGATATCCGCGAGAATGAATTTAACCGGATATTATTATATTTCGGTGTGAAGACGAAAATATCAGGATCTAATTAAGTGAAAATATCTAAGGAGATGATTCGTGGTAGAAGGAAAGTTTGTAAGATTAACAGGTGAACAGTCAGGTGCACAGTCAGTAGATATATTGTATAGATAGTATGATAGATGGTAATCTGTCTATCTGGCCATATTTCCATTCTCAAATAACTACAACCTATTTTAAGGAGATGAAGATAAAATGAGGGATGAAGGACATACTATGGTGGAATGATAACATATATTGAATTCATATGAGGGTTTTAAAAGGGATAACGTTCGACGATAACGTAGTTCGTTTTGAAATTTCAATGTAAAAATATTTGTATTTTTTAATAGAGTACATTGTAGTATTCTATTTTGAATATGACATAATAATAATATGCGTGATAATTTACTAAAAGTCTAAGACATACTGGAGCCTTTTGGAGAAAAAGCCTTACGACACAACAACTTATATGAACGTCTATTATCGCCTTAAGTATTTAATAAGGGTCACGATCAAAAAGGACGAGTTGAGGTGCAAAGGTTAAATTTTAAATGCGAAATAAATTTGTATAGGCTCACTTTGGGATGTAATGCAGCTAAAAAAACCAAATGACCCACACATATCTATACAATATATATATATATATATATATATATATATATATATATATATATATACCATTAACTCGTATATCAACTCGTCCTTTTTGATCGTCTCACTTTAATAATACTAATCCAGTACATTTGTGTCATTCATTCGTATGAAATAGTCATAGATGTATAGTTTACAAACTATAAATCTACGGAAATATGACCAGCGCATGCGCCTACATAACTACATCCGGGTACGCGTGTACCTACCGGTGATGGTGAGCTCAGCCTCTTGAGACCCGTACACGTAGTCCAGGTGGCGCTGCTCCGGGTGACCTTTTAACCTTCGGTTGAGCGGAATCTCGAAGTCGCTGGCGTACATGGAACCCGACTCGCTCATGTCGACCACGTACGGGGTGTGATACACCACCTGTAGTCCTTCGTACTGATGCAATGGTAGTGATAGTGAGGTTATGTGTGTGTGTGTGTGTGATGGTGTGCGCGCTTGTGTGGGTGTGTGTGCGGTACACCACCCGTAGTCCTTCGTACTGAGCAGGCAGTGGTTATGAAGTTAGGTGTGCGCGTTCATGCGTATGTGTGCGTTTACGTAGGTGTGCATGTACGTATATATTCACACGTAGCACAGTACGCGTGTGTGCATGATAACCCTTGCGCTGTAGTACACGCATATCACAGCCACAGTATACCGTGTATGATTATATAGTATAGTATAGTATAGCATAGTATTAAGTATACATACAGTACATACTGTATACTATAGTATACTATATACATAAGCGTCCACAATGTATCGTTCGCAAACACGGCATAAATGTATACAGGATACGAGTATTGTACCTATGTGCACAAGTATGTGCGAACGTAAGGTTGCCAACGTCTATGATGATAGCTAGGACATCAACGATGACGCGACTAACCTTAACTTTAATAGTGTTAGTGACTTGGCTACGACATACGTAAGACTCGCCGATTATCGTGACCTTGATTTCACGTTTCCCATCTTTGGGCAGTATCGGGAAATGAACGAACGTCGATTTACCTGGTTCCAGCTGAATTTGTTCATTTGTATTTGTTATATATTTCAGTATTATATATATATATATATATATATATATATATATGTGTGTGTATGTGGGTATGTGTTTATGTATATATGTATATGTGTATATGTAAGTATATTTGTAATAGTAAGAACATATTTATGAAACTGGATACTATAGATATAACGACAATATAATGAAATACCTAAACTTTATAACTTGTCTGAAAGAAAGCAATATATATATATATATACAAGATATAATATAAGTTGTGTTAACCATTAAGTATAAAGTAAACACGAACTATAGTTGACAATAAAGCAGCGATAGTACGCAGTAAATACATTTCATATGTATTGTTTACTTTTTTATAAATTTATTAAACCGTCGTTAGCCTTGCTTAATAATTATTAATATTTAATATAATGTGTGATATATACATAATATGTATTACATTTTTATACATAATATATATTTATATATATATATATATATGTAATAAATATATAGGGGCGCTGCAATAGGGGAGGACAGGGAGGATATGCCCCCCCCCACTTTCAAATCTAGGGGGACCTCCTATGTATTGGCCCTCCCCCCCACTTTTACCACAACATTTATTTTTATTGGTTTGCCCCCTACATACACACCATCGTTCAAGCGCTCCTAAATACATATGCATACTTACACAATGACCAGCACTTACTGACCATTACGTCATCACTAACCTTCACCATTGTCTGTATCTCCTCGTTTGTAGTTCTCACCGTGTAGGCTTTCTGTAGGGTGTCGGTCTCAACCAGTACGAAGTCGTAGTCGGGGCTTTGTTTCAGGGTGATCAGAGTCTATTGTTCGCGATGGGGTGGGGTGGGGTAGTGATGGTGGGGTGGTATGCGATAGCCATAGAGCGAGAGATAAATTTTTCTCTAGCTCTATAGTAATAGCAGAGTGTATTTTTAGCAATGGGGGGAGGTGATGGGTAGGGTAGTATGCAATAGAAGAGTATATTGTTTATAGAGGGGGTGAGGGGTAGGGTGGTATGCAATAGCAGAGTCTATTGTACATAGAGGGGGTGAGGGGTAGGGTGGTATGCGATATCAGAGTCTATTGTTCATAGAGGGGGTGAGGGGTAGGGTGGTATGCGATAGCAGAGTATATTGTTCATATAGGGGGTGGGGGGTAGGGTGGTATGCGATAGCAGAGTATATTGTTCATAGAGGGGGTGTTATATAAAAAAAAACCCTCCCCACAACCTGGCAAACTATACACGCCGATATTATGTATACATAATATCGGCGTGTCTAGTTTGCCAGGTTGGGGGGAGGGTTTAAATAATACGTTAGCATATACCGCGGGTGATGATATACAGTGTATTACATCATTCATATGTGCTATATATATATATATATATATATATATATATACATGTATAGTATACTACATTACACGTATATTTATACACTTAACTGTATCTGTCATGCGGAGAGCATCAATATAATTTGGTCATCGAAAATGGCGGATTTGATATATTTTATTTTTTATTTTATAGCTAGAATAATATTATTAATACTGTCGGAAAGAGGATAAAAAAGTAATATAAATTTGATATTTTACTTTTTTGATATAATTAATAATAATAAATTTATGATCAAAAGAATATTATATTTTAATATTTGGTCACTGCATTATGGCTATTTTTTATTTCCGCTTTCAGCATTGGCTTACGCTGCCAGTATTACCATGGAAATAGAATGCACTATATTTCCTACTAGCTCCACGGGGGTGGGGGGGGGGGGTAAACAACAATGCCGCCATTGTGCGCATGACTGACCTCTAGCGGTTGTTCGCAGTAGTTAAACACGGCTACCTGAACCCCTATCTGTTCACCCCTAACGCTGGTCTTGGGGGTCTCCACCGTTATGTAGAAAGGCCGCACCGTGTCCAGCTGTGTAGTGGTGGTGGTGGTGGTAGTTGTGGTGGTGGTGGAGAATGAGGTCAACACTAGGCAAGGTCAGCGAACCGCGTCGTGAAGCGCGCGATTCTATTAGGTTGATGTACAGATAGTATTATGTAATTAGTTAATAATTCCTATGTACCTATATTGCGATGCTATGGTCAATAATATCATATTGACCACAGCATTGCTATATAGATACATAGGAATTATTAACTAATTACGTAATATTATCTGTACATCAAAGTTTTTTCTAAGGATTTCTTCGTAAAATCTTTGGTGTTCTCATATGTATTATACTACTTGTATACACTGTATACATTGTATACACTCGTATATAAACTATAGACTATAGTATATATAATTGTGAATATATCAAATGGAATAAGAATTCTTTAAACCTCCATATATATACATATTATAGACTATTGTAATCTTAAACTGAGAATTTCCCGAAAATTATGAAGGTGAGGTATATAGACTTTGCAAATGACTATTAACATATTGACATATTGACACATTGACACATTGAACGTCGTAGATAAGCATTGTGTGAATGTTAAATATATAATATTAATTCGAATTGGTATAATTAAACTTCCTCTTCTACAATATTTACAATACATATAGTTATTAAATATATTTAGTTTATATATAGGTTATTATTTTAGAAACATTATCATCATTATTTTGATTCGAATCCGCGTTATATGTTACATGTAGGGGCGCTGCAACAGGGGGACGGGGGGAAATGTCCCCTCCACTTTAAAATCTAGGGGACCTCTTATGTATTGGCCCCCCCCCACTTTTACCACAACATTTATTTTGATTGGTTGGTCCCCCCTACATACACACCATCGTTCCAGCGCCCCTAGTCACGTGTAAATCATCAACTCTCACCGCGTGATATATACACAACTATATCACGTGATTGAGTGCAGTCACGTGACAGATAGTTAACATATCATGTGCGGCGCTGTACAAACCCTCAGTAACCAGGCCTCACCTACTGGAATACTAGAACCCACGTGGTATATACATTATAGTCACGTGCCAGATAGTTAACATATCACGTGCTGCGCTGTACAAACCATCAGTAACCAGCCCTCTCCTACTGGAATACTCGAACCCACGTGGTATATACAATATAGTCACGTGATAGATAGTTAACATATCACGTGCGGCGCTGTACAAACCCTGTAAGGTTCCTCGGTGAAGGCCAGACCGTGTATAGTGGACAAACTAAAGCCCGCTATCATCCACGTGGTAGGTCTTGCGGGGGTGTTTAACTTTATGTCGAGGCGGCCGTAAGGTCTGCGTACGAGGGAGGGGGGTAGAAGGGGGTATTTAAGGTTGTAGTACACCTATAGTTGTATACTATTAACATGTACTCTTATTTGTCGAGGTTAGTTAATTAATAACTACCTATTCTGTATGTAATTCTAATTTCAATGTGTTTCCCTTTACGCACTGCCGGATACATCCCCTGCTAATACGCCCACTTCTACATACATAGATTACATCCTACTTACTTTGTGTAGACAGATTTCCACGCCCACGACCTGTCATCATAATGAACGGTGTTTCTGTAGAGGTCATCAAATCTGTTCATCGTGACTATCTTGTCCTCGGTAGAGGGACCTATTCCGGATGTGAGTGTGTATAGGTATTCGTGTATGCATGTTAGTGTATAGGTAACATATATATATATATATATATATATATATATATATATATATATATATATATATATAACTACAGTTAAAAATGTTTAAAGTTAGAATATTAAAGTATATACGAGTTTCCTGTTAATATTTAATTTAATAGCATATATGCTAAAGTATACTTTAAAATACAAACCATGCATATATTACTCTGATTGCACCATGGTTAAAAGTAATTACTTTGTTAACACCAAGAGAACAACGCGTTACATTGTATACAGTACACACACACACACATATATATGTAGTTTAAATATATACTTGATGTATACTATAATGAATACTCGATTACAAATGAGTATTAACTAAAGTTAGGTCACGTGCTAATAACATGCTATTTCGTCGGCTCCCATTGGACAGTGACGAATGCCATCGCACCTCTGTTCCAGAAGGTAGCACGAACTATCGAAGCAAGGCAGGAAACCCAGGGATTCGTTACAGATGCTGATTGCTGCTGCAGACGTATGTAGGTGTGCGCTTATTAGTTTGTGTGCGTGTGTGTGCGTTGGTGTGAATATCGGTGCGTTGGTGTGAATATGGGAGCGTTGGTGTGAATATCGGTGTGTTGGTGTGAATATGGATGCGTTGGTGTGAATATGGGAGCGTTGGTGTGAATATGGGTGCGCTGATGTGCATATGGGTGCGTGTAATGGTGCTAATTAAGGGGATACCGAAGTTTAAAACGACTAAACCCGACACGTAGCGAAATACACGCCCCCAAATCGGGGCCCTATTTGTTTACCCCGACTGTTATATCCAGAAATCGGCTGCTTCATTGTAGGCTGCTTTCAACTTAATTTAATTTTATTAACAATAATTGCGCGATATTTAGTAAATGTTCATAACATTAAAACTTGAAGTTGGGTACAAAGATGGCCGCATCTGTACGGATATGATCGCTATGCATACATTACACATACACTATACGGTAACAATGAACTATTAATGGTATTCATAAGGGTTATAATATATTAATATAAGTAGGTTGTGTTTGTTACCTATACTTGCTCTAATCGTCAACATTATATAATGTAATATTACTGTACAGTTTGGAAAAATGTACAGTTTTGACAATGCCACAAATTTAACACAGGAACATATATATATATATATATATATATATATTATAATATTATACATGCTAATAATATTTGTTATGAATATTATGTTAATATGTGTATATTTGTATAAATATATATATTTTTATATATATATATATATATATATATATGTATATATATATATATATATATATATATATATATATTAATATATTAATTACTATATGGTGATTAATTATTCAGCAAACCTTCTATTCGGCCAAGATCGGCGTCAGTATACATTATCAAATCCACCATCTATTGGGTTGTTATTACGTAATTATTAGATAGCATAGTGTTACGTCATATAGTAATACAATATCATTATGTACCGACTTATATAACATATATATATATATATATATATATATATATATATATATATATATATATATACACCAAGCTATAGTTATATAAGTTTACTTATTAAGATTATTACAAGTAGAGTGTTCATATAAGTTGTAATGTTGTGTACACGTACGTGTATTCCATTCACTGTCACCTACCTCGCTGTTACCCTTCATACCTACACTTAACAACCCTATTTTATTAATAGGGTATACCCTGTTAACAGTGTATACACTGTTAACAATAATTACTATAAAAAAACAACTAGTTTTCATTAAATACGAGGATAAGGTTTTTATATTTAAAAAACCTTTAGTTCATTAAAGCAAAGCTAAAGGGTTTTGGTAAACCTTTACCTTTTTAGTAAATTACAACTAAAGGGTTTTTGAAAACCTTTAGTTTTGATTAAATAATAACTAAAGTTAAATGCTAACAAAAGGGTTTCGAACCCTTTAGTTATACCTCTAGTTGTACTAAAGGTTTTATATATTGCAATACAAGTCAAGCCTCTCCACATCGAGCTTATTTACTATCGAGCATATAGGCGATATATATATACCTACTATATTATATTTACAATATATTATATAATAATGTAATATATTATTACTTACTATAGATTATTAAATAATAACTAAAGGTTTTGAACCCTTTACTTTTTATTAAATAATAACTAAAGGGTTTCGAACCCTTTATTATACCTATATATATTATACCTATAGGTATAACTATATATAGTTTTAGAGATAAATTGCTGTTTAATCTATTAGTTAATATATAATTAAAACCAAATATATTTTTGATATTGTAAGTTTTTATAAATATTTAAAACATATTTTATAAGTAAAATTAATTAATATATAAGTTATACTTATATACTTTATAAGTTAAAAATATTTTTCTATATTTACATATTATAAATTTATATGAAAATATATATTTTGTTTTAAATTGTCTTTTTTTATAACAGTATAATTGCACATATACATATTATTTAAAAGGCAATTATTTCTTGTCTGGCACGGATGTTATGTTTAATATATTATGTTCGCTAATATAATGATAGATTTTATTTTTTATAAGGAAACGTTTACAGCTTAATTATAACTTTATTTTTTTAAATTATACAGTTATATTTATGAAAATAATTATTTATAATTACAATATATATATATATATATCATAGCTATTTGAATTATGTATAATTTAATTTGAGATCAGTTGTATTCACCAATATATTAAAACTATTTAGTTAATTTAATATCAAAAACCTTTAGTTCAAATAAGTTCAAAACCCTTTAGTTAATATTCTATCAACAACTTTAAGTTCAAATAAGAATAGAACCCTTTAGTTAATATTGATCAAAACCCTTTAGTTCTGTATGTAGTAAAACCCTTCACGTTTCACTAAAGCTTTTACTAAATGGTCGAAAACCATTCACTCACAGGACCACTTACTAAAGGTTTATTCAGCGACAACTAAAGGGTTATTGTTAACAGTATACGCGATAACAGCCGTTGCTAACGTCGAACGTGGTGTTGGCATCGATTGCGTAACTAGGCGACCACATGTAAACATTCTCCAGTCTCTCCTCGCCTTTGTACCACGTGTGCTTAAATCTGGTCTCAACGTGGTCGTCGTACGATTCTAGGTCTTCTTCTATCTAAAACACGCGCATGTAGGATACAACTTAGTAAAATCACTCGTGCATCACTAAATTCACGCTTGCATCACTAAAGTCACGCGTGCATCACTAAATTCACGCTTGCATCACTAAAGTCACGCGTGCATCACTAAAGTCACGCGTGCATCACTAAAGTCACGCGTGCATCACTAAAGTCACTCGTGCATCGCTAAATTTACGCGTGCATCGCTAAAGTCACGCGTGCATCACTAAAATCACGCGTGCATCACTAAAGTCACTCGTGCATCACTAAAGTCACGCGTGCATCACTAAAGTCACTCGTGCATCACTAAAGTCACTCGTGCATCGCTAAATTTACGCGTGCATCGCTAAAGTCACGCGTGCATCACTAAAATCACGCGTGCATCACTAAAGTCACTCGTGCATCACTAAAGTCACGCGTGCATCACTAAAGTCACTCGTGCATCGCTAAAGTCACGCGTGCATCACTAAAGTCACTCGTGCATCACTAAAGTCACGCGTGCATCACTAAAGTCACTCGTGCATCGCTAAAGTCACGCGTGCATCACTAAAGTCACGCGTGCATCGCTAAAGTCACGCGTGCATCACTAAAGTAACGCGTGCATCGCTAAAGTCACGCGTGCATCGCTAAAGTCACTCGTGCATCACTAAAGTCACGCTTGCATCGCTAAAGTCACTCGTGCATCACTAAAGTCACGCGTGCATCGCTAAAGTCACGCGTGCATCACTAAAGTCACGTGTGCATCACTAAAGTCACGCGTGCATCACTAAAGTCACGCGTGCATCACTAAAGTCACGCGTGCATCACTAAAGTCACGTGTTTATCACTAACGTCACGTGTATAGCTACGCGGTCACAGTTTCTAGTAAAATCTATATTATATACATAATTATATATATATATATATATATATATATATTGTGTACTTATGAGGGGGGCGGTCACACCTATTATAAGTGCAAATAAACCTTATTACCACCACCATCATCATCATCATCATCACATAATTATGATCATGTGATAGATTACATAGAACAATAGGCTATAATTACACTGTAAGGGTACATAACTAGTACGCGCGATAGGTAATACGGGTGTAATAATGGGCGTATTAATGGGCGTAATAATGGGCGTATTAATGGGCGTAATTACCATCTGTTCGTTGAAGAAGATATCGCAATGCGGCGACTTAGCTTCGTAGAGTTCATAGGTCTCGGCCTTGAATACGGTCAAAGTTGACGGGTCACCGAAAGCGTTTAGTTCCACTGTTTCGCGCGAGAAGTCTTTTCCTTCGTTGATGTTGATCTTTAACTGTTTGATACGATGTACGTATATGATTACATCTAATATATGTATATATAAACAGGTATACTATATATATATTAGGCAACGGTATATTATGAACATATATAGTTATCTTATAGAATTAAACTAATTTGAAATTTAGAGAATACAATATTTATATAGGTATCCTAACTAATTATCGAAATATAATAAAACTATAAAGTACAGAATTATATTATTAAAACACTAGTCGTAAATTAGTATGTAATGTGTGCGAATATGAGAAATCCATTATGTAGGAGCGTCCAAAATGAATAATATTTTCCTACTTATTCTCAGATATATATTTGATAATTTATATATATATATTAATATATTGCAACAGATCGTACCTCAATACATAACATACGTATATAAATAATTACGTATTATCATTACGTATATAAATAATATTTATATTGTTATTCATTAGTATTTTATTTATTAATTTCCTTCATGTTATTGTATTGTATTATTTTAAATAGTATTTATTGTATTACCTAATTTTATTATTTGTATTTCTATATATATATATATATATATATATACTATTCATTTTAAATATTTAATATAAGATATTCTCTAGTATTTCATATTGATTCTTTATGTGGCCGGTAATGGTTCGTGTCGTTGAGTATGCAATTATTATGAGGGAGCAATTATTGCCATTGCTCTTACTCTTGGCGAAAGTAAGTTCCTTAAGGCGTTGGATATATAAACCCCAAATCCTTCAAGTTGATACACCTTTATAGACTTTCATTTGAAATCGGTAAAAAGTATTCGAGGTAGATTTTTGTATGACTATTTATATTACGGATATCCTGACTAGAAATTTTATAATCAAATATTGTATTTAATATTATTTTAATTTTATATCTAATTTCTCCCCCCCCCCACAATCATATTGGGTTAACGAATAGATAAGCTCTGCTTTTTCGTTTATCCATGCATGCTATTGCCTGGATATCCGTATATATTGAATATACTGAATATATACATCGTATATACTGAATATATTGCCTAAACTTTGATTATTATTATTATTATATATATATATATATATATATATATATATATATATATATATATACAGTTTTAATAGATGATTAATGATTTATGTAAGTGTCTAAATAAACTTTCAATTCAGTTCAATTCAATTTAATTCAATTCAATATAATTTAATTCAATTCAATTTAATTCGATGCAATGCAATTCATATTTAACAGAATCACGATCAATGTAAACCTCGTATTTACGAATTCCGTTAACGTGGAAACTGATACTATCGGCCAACACGTGACCGCCGTTAGTGAGACCGAACACCACGATCCTGGCGTTAGGAATGTAGTCACGTGTCATCGACAGCGAAAATGTCGTCTGTTTGGAACGCATTCGTACCAGGTCCGTAGCCAGAATATTTCCGTTCGAGAGGATCTGTTCGGGGTCAGGGGTTAAACTTCAAATAGTTTGTGTATGCTTGTTATTAATAGTAACTTACTATATCAATATAGCTTATGTTAGCTATATAACTATATGGTATATCTATAGCTGTGGTAATACTTAAATATCTATATATATATACCTATATACATAGATTACTTATTAGTTATAATTGAATATACTTTAAAGCTATATGATTTACTTTAACTCGTGATTAATTAATATAATAACATATATATATATAGGATAGGATAGGATACGATGGTTTATTTATACACCAAATATGGTAAAGAAAGATTACCCTCACTGGTGTTGTGAACGAACAAACAAAACGAAACAATAACATTAAATAAGGTAGCAATATAATATATAAAAATAGAGATGGAACCAGATCAACATCAAGGAGAGGGTTACTTTAATTTTAAATTTAAATAGTCTTTGAGACTATTAGCAAATACGTGAGGCGACTTCAATCTTCTTAGGCGGTAAGGCAACAGATTCCATGTAGTAGGAGCCATGCTTGTAAAGGAGCGAGAACGCATCACGTTACGAGTAACAGGTAAGTCAAGTAGTGTTGCATCAGACGAGCGCAGATGTGGGAGGATGTTGCGACGAGTGAGCAATGCACGTAAGTATGCAGGTCTGCCTAGGAATAGTGTTTTATGTGTTAAGCAGAGAAGCCTAAATTGGCATCGTTTTCTAAACGATAGCCATTTCATATTGCATTGGTGGGTGTCAGTTAAAGCATGATCCCGTCGCTTAAGCCTATGAACTAATCTTACGGATGAGCGAATAATTCGGTCAATTTTAATAACTTCAGAGTTCTTAATTCCGTAGAATAGAGAACAGCAATAGTCTATTCGAGATAATACTAGGGCATTGAGAAGGCGCTTAGTGATGTTGGGCGAACAATAGTTTCTAATGTGACGAATTTTTCTCAAATAGAGATTAGCGGATTTAGAGATTGCATTTATATGAGCACCGTACGATAGAGTACTATCAATTAAAACACCAAGATTGCGCACAGATTCAGAAGGTTTAATAATTATACCGTCAATTGACAGAGTAGGGAAAGTGACAGGTACCTTCGAGATGTTAAGAAGTTCAGTTTTGGAAGTATTGACTAAGAGGTCATTAGTTAGTAACCAGTAAGTGATCTCAGAAGTACAATCTGACAGCTCAGAGTTAGAGTTCATAGAGTCAATGGGCAGTTTCAGTAGTAGTTGAATGTCATCAGCATATATGTGGTAATAGATATTAGGGTATTTGCGAATAATATTAGAGATAGGACGTAAGTATATAGAGAAGAGAAGTGGCCCAAGAACTGACCCCTGAGGGACCCCTTTAAGAATATTGGTGGGAGGTGATATGAAGTCATTGATTTTAACAGACGAAGTTCGATCAGTGATGAACGACATCAGCCACTTAAGGGGGGAACCTTCAATACCAAGTTCGATGATACGGTTAATTAGGATCGAATGGTTGAGCATGTCAAATGCACTAGAAAGATCAATCAGGAGTAGTTGTACGCAATGAGAAGAGTCAAGCGAGTTATGAATCAGGTCAGTGACATGTGTGAGGGCAGTCTCAGTAGAGAAAGATTTTCTATAAGCACTTTGAAAGTAATCAAGCAGATTGTTATTTTCAAGGTAATTAATGAGCTGACGACTGACCACACGTTCCATGATTTTACTTAATATTGGAAGTTGCGAGATCGGTCGGTAATTGGTCAATACATCTGGATCAAGATACGGTTTTTTTAGAATGGGCTTAATAATGGCATATTTCAAGGAACTGACCATGATTCCATCGTCAAGTGATTGAGAGATCAAGTAAAGTATTGCATTTTCAGTTATAGGGACAATGTTCTTAAAAACAACGAGTGGTAATGGGTCAATTGGGGAAGTGGAATTAGCAGTGAGAATCAAGTTACGGATTTCGGTAATAGAAGGAGGAGTGAAACAAGAGAGTTTGCAAGATATAGGGTTAGTCGTTATATGAGCATAAAGTGTCATCGGTAATTGCGCCAATTTAGAGCTGATGTTGTCGAATATATGGGAGAGCTTAGTGGACAAGGAGGAGACAAAAGAAGAACACAGAGCAGCATCAGGTAGTGCAGTAGACTTAGATTTGATGTTGGTACCAAGGATGCTATTAGCCATTTTAAAAATTTTTCGAGTGTCATTTCCACAAGCATTAAATTTCGATTCATAATAGGACGTTTTATGGAGATTTAATTCATGTTTATAGGCTTTCCTCGCTATCAGAAATTTAGATTTGTGAGAGGGGGACATGTTAATCTTACGCTCAAGTTTCCTTAATGAACGTTTCATTATAGCAAGATGAGAAGAAAACCAAGGTGATGAAGTATGTAGAGTGAAGTAACGAGATTTTAAAGGAACTAAGTTATTCAAAGTAGATGAAAGACAGTAATTTAAAAAATCAAACGATATGTGATCACTGGATAATCTATTCTCAAATTGTAGGCCTAGTTCATGATAGTTTAATTTCCTCAACTCCCTATAAAAAACTAAATATATAAATTATTATTATTATTATTATTATTGATTGATAGTTTATTTAAGCAAATAGGTAGTCGAAATATATAATCGAAGGTATAAATTACAATTATTGTCTAACAACATTAACATACATAATAATAATAATAATTATTATTATTATTAAAAGATTTATGTGTTAACAATAGGGTAATTATAAACACAGATCATATAAGTGTGGAACCATGTGAATATAACTTCACAATTACAAGTATAGTATACTAACGAGGACACCTATCTTTAAGTAATATAGTATGCCGTACTTTGGTCTAATGAAACGCTCATTTACAACAACGCGACGTATACGTTTAGGTTACATATTCTTATACCTTTTTTAGCGGTAGAGTAGGTTTGATTGACAGGTAGACTGACAGGTGATTCATCGCGTAGATATAATAATAATAATACTCTTTATTAGAAGAATTTTTTGTTGTTTTCCTTTTCATTTTATAATTTATAATCTTAATATGTTTTATCCTGCTAAAGGTGTCTATATACTAGTGAATATTCAATATTGTTGTTGCCCGCATAATACATTAATCTAGCCATTTATCCAAATGTTCATGTCATAAAAAGCACACGCGAATTTAAAGTTTGATAAATAATGTTATTATTCTGATGTACAATATTTCTATACAGTATATATCATCAACATGTAAATATATTCAACAACAAGAGCAATAGCCACTTGAATAATCCCACTGTTAGACTCGATAATAATAATAATAATAATAATAATAATAATAATAATAATAATAATAATAATAATAATAATAATAATAATAATAATAATAATAATAATAATAATAATAATAATAATAATAATAATAATAATAATAATAATATATTATTATTATTATTAGTGAGTATTAGGGTGGAATATTTCGATTTTCTATTTCGTAAACAATAGTTTATTTAGCCACTTAAACCGTAGTATACTATGGAGTATAGTGATTCTATAGAACCACTTCGCTATACGACGATGTCACTGTAACCGACCTCGTAGTGTACATCTCGCATGTAGGTGGTACATTTGACGGTGAACACTGCGTAGTTTCCGGCTCGGGGGTCAGAGGTCGACGTCGTGATGGTGAGATATTGGCCGCTAGGGGAGTGGTGCCGCGTCGCTCTCAGCTCGCTGAACTGCTCACCCTCGGCGTCGTATTTAGCCTTTTGGGAAGATTAGAGAATATTAGGGAATATTTGGGTATATTTGGATATATTATAGAATAAAGTTATATATATATTATATTATATATATTATTATATATAATATATATATATATATATATATATATATATATATATAGTATTAAGTAGGGAATAGTTATTAATATCTAATACAATAAAGTTATAATAGATTATACTAATATGATGGTGATGTTGACGATGTATCAACATTGTTGATTATGATGATGATAGTGATGATGACGATAATAATAATAATTATTATAATGGTAATAATATTCTTAAAGTGACTATTTATATACTATATTTAATAATTCATTCTATTGTTATAACGTTCTATAGTAATGCTAGTGTTATAGTGATACGCCTACTGAATGTTATCTAACGCTTATTTTAATATATAGGTCATCGGGTGAAGGTTCATAGGTCAGCTTCACGATACTCGACGAGGGAATGCGATGTTGTTCCTATAGTGGATGTGGTGACGATGAGTCATAAATTATGACTCATAATACACCAGTAGTGGGTGAACTAGCAGTGGGCGATATATAAGTGGGCGATAGAGGAGTGGATAGTGCACTTGCATGCATTATTAGCAGTTACGTAATTAATAGCGGCCGGTCACGTGTGTTGTACGATTGCGTCATATCGATACGCGCGTAATACGTGTGTGCTATGTAACACGTTGTTCACACCTATCTGCACTAATAACATTCTTAGACTACTCAATAAATTATCAATTTATCTTAAGATAATGACTATTGTTCCACTGATACGTA
This sequence comes from Osedax fenrisi, assembly GCA_964019155.1. Lineage (NCBI taxonomy): Eukaryota > Metazoa > Annelida > Polychaeta > Sabellida > Siboglinidae > Osedax > Osedax fenrisi. The sequence goes on from OZ025241.1 coordinate 15,456,928, forward strand.
TATTAATTATGGTATATATATATAATTATATAAATATATAATTATAATAGTTAATAATGCATTCGAATGCGTACTATTGTATAACGTACCGGGTGATCGTGTGTGTTCTACATAATTATAATACATTAGAAGCGGAAAGGTGAAAATAAGTTACATAGCTAACATTTTTGTGGGTTTCGGTTATACCGGAATCTTTGGTGACACTCATCTGCGTTACTATGACAACGTTGTTGTTACCGGTGAATTTTCTTCCATTATTATCGTAAACTGCGATCTGTTGTACGAATAATATTATATGTGTATACACATGTATGCACATGTATGTGTATACATGTTTAAATGCATATAGTAAGTATATGTATTACACTACAAACTATACTAAACTAAATTCGATCGTATCCTAATACTTTCGAGTAATAGAAGGTGCAACATGTACAGTAAATGTTATAGGTAGTACATATAATAGGTAGGTAAAGGGTACTCGATATTATTAATATATATTTGTTTGTAATTGTTTCATTTCTATCATGTATTTCTATAATAGTTTATTTCTATAGTTATAGTTATTTATACAATTTAAAAAAATTCTTTTTACCTCAGTATAAGATATCATGGCATGGTGTTTATATTATAGGCACTCTATGTGTTTCACTGTCCTACCTAATTAGAGATATATATATATATATATATATATATATATATATCTTTTTATTTGATATATATTATTATTTTTTTATTCGGTGGAATCTAGGAACTTATGTGAAGTTTTCACTTATGACCATGTATGGCTCTAATGTCCATTCGAAACTGCTCTCATGTTAATGAATTCGTGGTTTTAACAAGAGCCGATCATTTATTTATACACAATTATTTAAGAGCACTTCTAAATAATATTGTAAGACCTATTTTAATGATACGGAAAAGACTCGAACTCGTGACCTACTGCTTTTTTGTCTGACGTCTTTGCAAACTGAGCCACACAGGCAGTTATATATATGTGTATGTGTGATATTATATGTTGATAAAACTAACATATACTTCAAAAGGAGAACCGGGTTTAAATGTTCTAAATCTACCTCCCAGATATTTAATATTATAACCACTGGATTTGATGAGAGTTGTAGACTTCCCTGTGACGAATGTGTGTGCATTTTAATTAGTGTTTAACATACATATATATACCATGTATAAATATATATATATATCTATATATGTATATATATATATATTTAATAACCATATTAAATATAAGAGATATTAGAGATATTTGGTTATAAATAAAAAAATCAAAAAAATCATCAAAGTGCGATTAACGAATTAACGAATTCCATCAAAACAAAATAACAATAAATAACAATATATATATATATATATATATAAATAGTATACAGCATTGTCACGTTTAAACGGTGAATGCAGTATCAAGTTATACTTATATATATATAATGAACGTAATAGGTATCGCAGCATGTCTAGGGCGAGAAACACACAGCTATCTGTAGTGTACATTCTGTATGCAGAATGTACTTTAAAATATGGAAATGTAATCACTGCACAGTTTATAATGTATAGTGTACACTGTGTCCAGATGTATATGTGTTGGTATCATATGAGATAGATAGAGAGAGAGAGAGATAGTGAGAGAGAGAAAGAGATAGATAGATATAGAGAGTGAGAGAGATATAGAGAGATAAAGAGAGTGAGAGAGAGAGAGAGAGAGAGAGAGAGAGATATATATATATATATATATATATATATATATATAAATGTATGAGGTAATAGCTTTGTATATATACCGTTATATATACATCAAGTATACTATACAAGGCAGTGATTTTTAAAGATGTGAAAGTGGGGGATATTCCAAAAATAATTATTTTGTTTTCAATTATATATATATATATATAAAACAATCTAATAAATTCAGCTACTGGTCAGTAAACCGATTTATAATAAATAAATAGTATCATTATATAATTGATCATGACAAATTCTGATTTTTGTATTCAATCATTTAAAACTGGGAGGGTGGGCCATCACTAATAGGGGGGGGGGGGGGAATTACCCACAAATACTCTTAAAAGTAACTGCGTAACACATCCACATAGGTGCGAACTACTTAAGCCACTGACCAGTATTAGTGTCCAGGGAGTACCAGTCGTATACGAATGCGGTCGTCTTCACCACAGTTCCGTGCAGCCGATGAGTGTGTCGTCTTATGTCCTCCATGGACAGCACGAATGACTCACTTCCCTGGAACTACGGGCGCGGAGTGGTTATGTAATGATAGGGTTACGTAAGTTGGGATGCCTGTGTGGTATTCATTAATTAACGATTCTATAATAATATAAGTACTATATATATTGTGTAATGTTAATGATGTACAATTTAAATAATTATTTCACTTACGAATAAACGTTTATATTCGTTTTTATTTAAAGTATGTCTATATACTATATATATAATTGATTATGTTAAAGATATATATATATAAGTTAATTTATAATATGACATATATATATATATCTCAATGGATCTATTTATTATACTCGAGTGTATGATTTGTGTATAAATACAATGCAATATATTAAAACGAGGATAATCACGTATATATCTATATTAAATTAGGACTAGAGTATTACATATAACCTACATCAAGCTATATAGCTTGTAATAATGAATGTCACGTGCTAAACTTACATTTGTAAACTCTTTAGTGATCTTCTTGGTAATCGTTGAATTCGGCGGAATTATCTCCATGATAACGCTTGCATTGCCTATCGTAGGTCTCTGACTCGTATGACTGTGAACATTCGTATATATATATATATATATATATATATATATATATATAATTGATACATTAATTTTAAAGCTTCATACAATAAGGTCAAAGTTCGGATATATTATGGGGAAAGTCTCCGATTACCGACCCCTAAATGATTATTTGTAATAACTTATTCAATAATAAATATATTTATTTGAAATTTTGTAATTTGAGTAATATTATGGCAATGAATAATGTGGCTATTTTAAAATGTTGATATACTTATATTTATATATATAGTCGGTGATCGGATACATGTGCCTAATACCGACCCCCTTCTCCTATTACCGATCCCCTAAAATAATTATGGTATAAATAATTGTAGTATTATAATATCATATATATAATATAAAAATAGTAGATATACATAAATATAATTAATTATAACATGTTTGCAATTTATTTATTGTTGAATTTATGTTTTAATAGTAATATTAAATTTAAATTTAAACGTTATAGTAATTATATTAAAATAGTGTATATTATTATTTAATATTTATTTATTAATCAGTATATATAATCAACTGGAATCATGAATCCTAAATCTATATCAATGATACACAAACAACTTACGACATATTTAAAAGTAAAATACGGAGCTATTTTGATTGGATATTATAAATCACATGGGGTCGGTATTAGGGTAATTTAGGGGGTCGGTAATAGGAAAATCATATGGGTTGCTATAATTAAGATATATTGGTTTATAGTTATTCAAATTAAATTATTTTTATAACAGTTATAAACATTTTATTGATCTACAATATTATGCACATTATTAAGTTTTATTTAATTAATAAAGTATTTACAATGATTTAAAAAAGTTATTATTCAAATATTTAAAAAGTAAAATAGAATATTACATGTTATCAAATAACAATTATAGGATTGACTATTTTTTAAAACAAATACTTATTCATATGAATCATTAAATTACCAACAGTTCATGTATATATATAATTTTTTGATATCTCTTATAATTACTGAGATACGAGAGGGGGTCGGTATTAGGAGTGGGTCGGTAATCGGAGAATTTCCCCTATTATGCAATAGCGAATATTGTTGTTACATATATTAATCTATATATCATAATTAAACCACCATATGAAGTGTACTTCAATATATACTAAAATACTATAGTATAGTATAGTACTCTTGTATACTATAATATTATATTTTAAAGTATTGATTTCAAATATAAACTACTTAACTTTTCTATTTGGTATAAAACATTCGGGTGTTTAATGTATGTTAGAAATTTGAATCATATCATATATTATTTATGATGTCGGTTTTGTTATTTAAATAAAACGATCGGTTATTAAATACAATTTATATAATAGATACAAGTCATTTATGTTTTGTGTTTCTATATATTTATAATTATTTATTTGTAATTATTTATATTTTAAATAAACAATGTTTTAAATTTTGTATGTAAATAATTATTTAATAAATAATTGCACGTTATTATTAACCTTTATTTTTTATTATTGCTGTAATTAAATTATTATTATACATTTTAAAATGTTGTTGGAATATATAGTATATTTTATAATATTAGAATTTTGAAAGTTTCGAATATAAATTATTTATATTATTACAAATACGATAGTATCGATGCCATGATGTTGATTGTAGGAATGTTTGCAAATAGTACATTTATTAAAAAATATACATAATTACTGTGAAACTTATAACGTCAGAGAAGATATGCTCCACTTCATATAAGGCGATTCTATATACACTACCGAGATGTAGCTATGTAACATATATGTATCCTATAGGATAGGTTAAGTAGTGTTTATCTAAAGTTTAAGTGAGCGGTCAGTAGGTCGATGCCACTATTCAGCACCGCACACCCCCGTATAATAATAGACGACACGCAACGCTCGGGCTTAGAGGCTGATTACGTAATACTTAGAAATAAGTGTTATTATATTGGATGAACTTATGTGCGTGTATGTATATGAGTGTGTGTGTATGCACTCTCAAAAACCATGGTTGTAAGTGTGCGGGTGTGTTAGTACAGTATAACGATAATAGTTAATTATATAAAATGTATGCATTGCATTGCTCGTTTGGCGGAACACACATATGTCCTCTGTAGGACATATCTAGTGATTAATCAGTACCTACGTAACATCGATATTCTATTACGTATTACATTGTATTGTATATATATATATATATATATATATATATATATATATATATATACGTGAATGATACATTAGGAATCATAATTTATGAATTATTCAGTGCATTAGAAAACATAACCCTCAAAACCATCAATACCTCAACAACAACATTCAAATATAAACTAAAGAAGTACCTCCATGCTATCTGAACTTGAAATATATTCGTTTTCGACACGTTGTACACTTGTCTGTACTTATTTTTACACTTATTTATTGTTTTTTATATATTATTGTCACACTATAAGAATTGTATAATTGAATTAGTGTTTAAATAAAATCATCATCATCATCATCATCATCATCAATATCACTACATACCGCACTATCACTACACATCTCACACTACCACTACACACCTCACACTATCACTACACACCGCACACTATACCCATGACGAACTTGGCTACTATCAGGCCCCCAATGCCGAAGTCGTTCTCCGTCACGTAGGCCGGTGTAGTAACATTCACCTCGTGTAGGTGCGGCCCTACAATGGAGGGTGGGGTGGTGGGTGTGAGGGGGGGGGGTAGACGATGTCACGTGCGTGTATGTCGCCTGCGGTTAATGCTACTAACAGAAGTTCTCCGTCTTAAATTTAGATTCGTAGACATCTCCCTATTGTTTAGATATCGTTATTAAGTATTGATTATTAATATACATTATATATATATATATAGTAATATGTAAACAAAGTATAGATTAACCATGGTTGCACCTATAAAGTAATAGTATATATTGGGAATAGACAATGCGGTATACGATATAGAATAAGCTATTCGTGTCTACAACTGTCTACACTACCCCTAGTATGTATATATTTCACTAGTACCTCTAGGTATACCATAGTAGTATACTATAGTATAATATATATATATATACAGTCACCTCTCGGTAAGTCGGACTACGGATAAGTCGGAGTTCTCGATAAGTCGGACACATTTAGTTGATTTGGTTGGATTTGTATATAGTTCAATGTTAAATTAATCGGATAAGTCGGATAAGTTGAATTGGATAAGTCGGCATTTTCTATAAGTCGGACACATATTATTGTGATTTTTATAATTGTTATGCTGAATAAGTCGGAATTTTTATAAATTGTCAGAAATATTTACTTTAAATAATGTATATTATACTTTTAGTAAGTAATATTATTGAATACAACATTTTATGTTGTTGTTTGTTGCATAATTCCACATTTCGGTAACCATTTAAATCGCGCTGCGCATCTCATTTATTATTTATATGATATTCTGAATCTCGGATAAGTCGGACATCTCGCTAAATCGGACCCTTTTTTCGGTCCCTTGCGAGTCCGACTTATCGGGAGTTGACTGTAGTATACCTACTATATTATAACTAAGAGGGTTATAACCCTCTTATAACCCTCACTATAGTGTATCTACTAACCCAGCCCTCGACTCTTAGTGTCCACCAGCCGTGCTTAGCAGGATGACCCATGGGGATTGTGACCTCGTACAACCCTACAGGGGTGTGTACATGTATAATAGTGATGTCACGTGGTTATTGAGGGTTATACTACTAAAACCATACACAAACGCTTATATATGAGCGTATGTATGGTTTATTTAACCCTTAATAATCAAGATACTATAGTATACTAATAATAATAATAATATTTATTAGAAGAATTTTGTATAATTTTTTTTATAAATATGCTCTTCCTCTTAAAGGTCTACTAAATAATATAGTATATTGTATGTTGTTGTCGCTCAAAAATATAAATACATATATATATATTTATAAATTTATATATATATATATATATATATATATATATATATATATATATATGTGTGTGTAGCATACTTTAGTATTCTATATTTTTAATTTAGTTGTTTTTAAATTATATTATATATTTTTAATTAGTTATGTTGTTGTGTATTATATAATAATTATAAATGTTGATTTCGTATATATTGATTTTTGTGTTGTTTTAGTTAATGTTATTTAGTTTATTATATATTTTTAGCTTTTTTCTTTAAAAGTTAGTTATATTTTTGTTTAGTATTATGAAATAATTATAAAAGTATAAATGTTGATTTCGTGTATATTGATTTTTGTGTTTTTTTATTTAGTGTTATTTAGTTTATTTAAATAGAATTGGTTGGACCAATGAACTATCGCCTAGCAATAATATAATCTGAATTATATTATATTTAATAATATTATTTCATTTTTGATAATACCTTGGCATGTGGAGGTTTGTACAAAGTTAAATATTGTAATAATCTGAAACTTATAATATTGTATATATGTTTAACAGAATTAGCGTATGGTTTTTGTTTTGATTGATAAATACAATTTAATTTAAATACAACGGTCCTCTATCATTTTGAGTTGTGTAATATTGCAAACACTTATTTCGGTCACTCATTATTACATATATATATGTATCTCAATAGAGTTAACCAACCGTTGTTTAAATTCACCGTCAGAAATCGTCTTACCGATTGCATTTTAGAATCCTGTTAAAGTGGATTAAGTTATCTATTTCATTATGGTTATGACTTAATTTAAATAATATATATATATATATATATAATTTTCTGGATAGATCAGTTAGCTACGACGTAATAAATACAAGTAATATTAATAAATACAATTAATATTAATCATATATATATATATATATATATAATGTACATATATATATATAAGTAATACTAATCGAGTTAAAGAAATGGAGGTTTAGGTTCGTTGAGACACTTTCATATAGGATTACCACCACATTTGTATGATATTTTCCTATTGGTATACCATTAGTAATTGGTGGAAGGGGGGTAATATTCCAATACAATTAAACAGGGTGCATACATGGGTACCACCTCCATTAGAAATATTATAAATGTATTTAAAAGTAATATATATTTATATATATATATATATTAAGGTTACTAATATTTACACAGTGCTAGTTATAACTATTATATATAATAGTTATAACTTCCATATAAACTCGAATATACTCTATGTATACATATCATTAGGAAAATTTATGTAATACATACTTTAGAATAATGTACTTGATAACATATATTTTTAATATGTTTTATCTCAAATATATGTAATATTTTAAATATTTAAATTTTTATTTTATATTTACATTATTATTTGTGTACGGCGGCGTGACTCACCAATAAGAACACGTTCATTGTTCCGTAGATGACGGGGAACAGTTGAGGTGTCAGCACTACAATGCGTACCTTTACTGTGGTGTATGGGGGGGGGGCTAGGTGTTAATAACAATAGTAACACGTAGAACAGCCGTAGTATATACAGGTATGTACTTAAGTACTTAAGTACTTAAGTATATGTAAACACTTGTTTATAGAGTATAATATATTTATGAGGTATATTTATGAAAGTAGGTACTAGACATATCTGATAGTTATACTGTTTCATAATAAAGTATCATTTAAATATTCGTTTAGAATTCTATATATCATAATTAGATTTCAGTTTTAAAGTTGATTTCATACGAATGCAGTATTATATATAGACATTATGATAACGTAGTACAGTGTAACGTACACTAAACCATATATGATTTACAAGTTATATAATTTACTTATTAAAATTAAAATTTATATATCTTTAATAATTAAAATTTCAATTTATATAAATTTAATTATTAAAATGTCAATGTATTTAAGTAGAGTTCATTAGAATATATTCTAGAATATACTCTATAGTGACTACATTAATGCCTTAAAATGTAACTTAAAATATAACTTAAACCGGTTTATAGTTAATATTAACTTATATATAGTATGTAAACATAGTAGAAGTATGAAGAAATAGCTAACTCGATTGTTTTTTTTGATAAACTTGTTTGTCCGTAAATATGAACACGGAAACTCTTTTTTTAACGAATGTAAGTTTCGTGACGTTACGAAAGATGACCCCATGACCTCCTGATCCTGACATTCCTTCTACTTTTAGTGAATAGTTGCCGTCATTTGATTGATCGGGAATCTTGAAAAATTAATAACAATATTATATAATGGCAATATATACAAATACATTAATTATAAGTTTTTTTATAAACGATATTAGTGTAATATATCAATAAGGCAGGGGGCAACAGACGATTATTGACATAGTATACACGATAGTTATGTAATATTATATATATATATATATATATATATAGTCCATATCTATAAATGTATAGATGTTTTGAAATGGTCTGAAGGTTATGTTCAATGTATGTAATCACTCTTCAGAGTTATTTAATAAACAACAGTATCTATAAATAGATCACCGACGACATAACCAGACCTTCATACGAAGTATACGTCTGCTAGGCGAAGTGAAAGTCTCGTGCGTGAACGCCACCTCCTCGTGGTATCGGGAAACGGAAGCCCTGACCTTTAACCTCGCGTAGTTCATGCGCAACAATATCACGTGCACGTTAATCGTCTCGCCGGCGAACACTCTCTTGGGAGCGATGATCATGTAACTCCTGCAAAGTTACGATATATTATGAATAGTAAGTATTAATAGTAAGTACAGGAGTTATAACTCCTGCAACGTTACCTAATGATTATCATGTAACTCCTGCAATGTTACGTACTTATTATGAATAGTAAGTATATGTATTGTATTGTACATATATTGATGTCTTTACTTTATTTGTATTTCTCATTAAATGAATTCTAAAATGTTATTCAAACTATCAGAAATAAGTTTTTAGTGTATATTGTACATTGTATACGATACATGCATGTACACTGTACACAGTGTATAATGTACACATTTTGTATCATCTAACTAATGAAGGCTTAACTTATTATTATCAGGTACCTCCTGAAATATGATGTCATGTGATAAAGATTATCATGTAACATGGTTTAAGGGTTAGTTATGGTTATTGTATGACTCAGCTCTATGACGCATCATTTAGAATGACGTAACGACTGCATTTATATGTATTTATAGAAATGCAAGACTCGATACTAGACACTATAGTTTGCCTTGTATGAAACCATATATGTATTTAATTAATTTACTCTTATATGTATATTAAATTATATATATTTATATATATATATATATATATATATATATATATATATATACATTTACAATTTATTCTTATTTGTTTATACATGATGATAGAGATTACGAGAAATATTATTTTAATATTATTGTATTGTATTATTAATTATTTTTCTTTTTTGTTAATTTCTAATTTAGTTTATATAATTTTTATATTTAACATTATAATGCATATTTTAATTTTGTATAGTTTTATCACATATTAGTATATATATATATATATATATATATATATATATATATATATATATATACATATATGTAGGGGAGAGTGCTCTAATATCGATATGCACGTAATATCGATACCATAGAGATCTCCTAAAATATAATTCCAATCAAAAAATAATTAATGTATGACATGTTAATCAATATAATTCTAATTTATATAAGTATAATTTTTTTTTTTAATATTTATATTTTTTTAATTATAAACAAAAAACTGATTTTTTCTTTACAACTCTAAATTTATGAAATTTTTGAAGTACAATATCGATTCTCAATCATTTGAAAATTTATATGTTTTAAATATTTGAAATACATCTTATAGATCTAATTATATGTTACGTTGTGCCGAAAAGATTTTGTATTTTTCATAATTTGTTACAAAGTTCATTCTTAAATAAACCTTCATGCCATACAGACGTGTTTATAAGCTAAGTCATTTATTAGATTATTTTTTTTTATTTTTTTTTTTTTTTTATATATAAATATTATTTTGATATTTATATATATTTATATTTATTTTGAGTATATTGATTCTATGTAATTTTATTATATTTATTAAATATATATATGTATATATATATATGCGTTAATTTATTTATTAAATTATATTTTATATACTTTATTAGATATTAATTAAATAAATTACCAACTAATATTTATTATATGTGTAATTTTTAGTGTAAATCAAATGTACAAATTGACCTAGTTTTAAACTGAATTAAAATATTAATTTTTTAATTAAGTTAAATTACTTGTACATTTCATTCAATTCATAATTGCATATATATCTATTTTTATTTATTACTTATTTTTATTTTTTATTTTGTTAATTTTAAATCTTATATTCATTATATATTTAATTTCATTATTACATAACATATTTATTTGATTTATTTTCTAATAATTTATTTATTATATTAAAGTATTTATATATTTTTATGTTATGTGCACTAATTTAATATACTGATATACACTCATATGTACTACTAATATGGGTTTTTAGTAAAAAAAACTGTCTACTACTTGTATTTGTAGATTATACATATATGTATATATTGTTATTGTAAATTTAAATACAGACCCCTGTATATATTATTAAACGATTAATCCGATTACTGGCTGGCTAATCGAACTCAGTGGACTGCAGTATTCTTCACTGGTAGTCAGCCGACTACCAACCTACCATACTCGGTTAGTTACTACCTCATTGATTACTATAGAACGCGGATACTCGCCTGTCTATCTATACCCATACAGCTACCTGAACGGCTGATTCTACCATCACGTGCTGCGTCATCTGACTGGCCTTCCTCAAACCGGTTTCTAAATCACGACTGCTCCTGTTGCGGCATCGATTGTTAGATCTCGCCAACGTGTTTCCTGCTCCATCTCATGGCTAAAATGTCCTGCCTGAAGTGCAATGATGTCTCCACTCCTGATGATGCCATTTCGTGTGATGGCCGTGACAACACTATTCACTACAAATGCCTATACCTATCCTTGCCAGCTGAGTGTCGATCCCATAATATGCCAAAATACTTCAGGGCTAGTTTCTCCCTTCCTAATATTGTGTTCAAATGTGATGTATGCACTAATACTAACCTATCCACTGGTAATACCTTTATTAATGATAAACTTAACAAATTACAAGTTGGCATTGAGTCTCTTACTGCCCAATTATCCTCCTTCTCTCCCTATTCTAATGACTCCACTATCCTAGAGTCACTCTCTTCCGCTATCTCATCTCTTCCTGATGCCCTAAATAAATCAACAACCAAATCTTTCTCTGCCATTGTCAAATCAAATTTACCTCCATCCCCTTCTACCTCCACCCTACTTAATCCACCCACTATTCACTCCTGCGCTTCCAAACCATCAATAATCATTGAGCATATCCTACCTGCTGACAGAAACCTTACCTACATAAAATCACTATTTGCCCACCTTCAACTAGACCCCATCAGCATCACTGACTACTCCTTCATCTCTCACTATGCCAACCTAGTATTATCTTCGTCATGTGCGACCGATACCCTTATTAACTCTAGGTCACTACTTCAGTCATCTACCTATAAATCTCTATTCATACGTCAATATATTGACCCTCCAACCATCAAGGCTGATCGAATTCTCTTCCATGCATCGAAAGCCCACTGTCATGACCTAAAGTGTGTATTTAATAGACGAACCCTTACTTATCAACTTCGATCCCCCCTCACCTCTGGTAGAATTGCCTGGAAATCGAATCCCTACCTACCTACTGATGTTGAGATTGAGTCTTGGTCTAAATCCTATGACTCTTTCTGTAAATCCTCCCGCACTAATGTTAAACCTTCGAATTGACTAAATACATACTCTCCCAATAACTACTCCTTTCTACTCCTCAATGCGAGATCAGTCAGGAATAAAGTAGATTTAATCACTCAATTAATCATTGACTCTAATTGCTCCATATCGGCTATCACCGAGACTTGGCTTACAAATGATGACTCTTCTTTAGCATCTCAATTAACTCCCAATGGCTTCACATTACTACTCGCTAACAGACCCACACCTAACCGTGGTGGCGGTCTTGCCCTGTTGTTCTCCACTGAGCTCAAACTTATTTCCTCTTCCACCCCTAATTTCTCCTCTTGTGAAATGCTGATATGTGACATTCAGTTCCCCTCCCTATTTACCATTGTGTTTATAATCATCTATCGCCCACCATCATCCAGCATTCGGTCTTTCCTTAATGATCTCTCTACCATTTTAGAATCCATGTCTTCTTACAACACAATTATTCTTGGTGACTTTAATATTCAAGTGAATACTGATAATCATGCTTCCCTTTCTCTTAAGAAACTTATTTTTGAGCACTCCTTAACACAAAACATTCATTTCCCAACTATATCTAATGGTAACATCATTGATCTTGTTTTATCTCCATCTGACTCCAATTTAATTTCCTCTCCCACCCAAAGCACTCTAATCTCTGATCACTTCGCTATCCTATTTGATTTACAGTTATCAGTAGTGCACAACACTCGACCTCTAAGATACTTTCGAAACATCTCCTCTATAAATCAACCCTTGTTTGTTAACTCCGTGTTTGATCATATGAATAATATTACATCTCCGCTCTCTGATCCTGACACTCTCTTTGACGCCTTCAACACGGCGCTATCTAATTCTCTTGACTTTTATGCTCCCTCAACTACTCTTACACACCGTAATCATCCCAAATTCCCCTGGTTTAACACTGAACTAACCAATATGAGAAAGTCACTTCGTCGTCTACTGTCCATTTATGCTTCTACTAAAATGAACTCAGACCTGTGTTCCTTTAAAGTATGTCGCTCATTATACAGGAAAAAACTCCTATCCACTAAATCATCATACTTTACTAACTTGCTTTGTAAATATGGCACCTCATCTAAGCAAGCCTACAACCTATCATTCACCTTAGTATGTAAATCAAAACCCAGGCACCTTCCTGACCAACCGGATACAGTCCTCTGCTCCTCCTTTGCTAATTTCTTCCAGAATAAAGTATCGAACATCATAGCTGCTCTCCCCAATGTGGATGTTGATATCCTCACTCTCAACTCATATTCACTAGCTTCCCATAATCACTGGTCCTCCTTCACTCTCCCTACTCGTCCATATGTGCTCTCTCTAATGGCATCCCTAAAATCCAATTCCCCACTCGACCCTATTCCCCTTACTTTACTTCGTACCCTTTCGCCATTACTAATTGAACCCATAACAATGATCATGCATGCGTCCCTTATTACATCGATCGTACCAAAGTCTATGAAACACTCATATATCACCCCAATTATAAAAAAAACTACCCTTAGCCACTCGAACCTGTCGAGCTATCGACCCATCTCCCAGCTTTCATCAATCTCTAAGACCTTAGAGCGAATTGTATCTGCTCAACTTATTCACTATATCACTACCAATTCAATTATTGATAAGTTTCAAAGTGCTTACTTACCCCATCGGAGCACTGAATCAGCACTGAATCTTATCATTAATGATCTACTAATATCCCTTGACAACAAAGCCCCGTGCTACCTTGTGTTACTTGACCTATCCAGTGCCTTTGACACTCTAAACCATGACATTCTTTCTTTACGACTCAATGAAATCGGTATTCATGGTCAAGTACACAGCTGGTTTATGTCATTCTTTTCCTTAAGGTCCTCTTCAGTGAAAATTAACTCATCCTTCTCTATCCCGTTTATCAGCACTCATGGTGTTCCACAAGGCTCCGTGCTTGGTCCTTTACTTTTTATTATTTATATTTTACCCATACAATCCATATTTCGTAAATATCCTTACATCCACTACCATCTCTTTGCAGATGATCTACAAATTTATACTTCTTTTTCCATTTCCTGTGACTCCAACTCTATTCAACTGTATATTTTTAACTGCCTCACAGAACTTACTGACTGGTTCTCTCATAATTCCCTATCACTTAACATGACCAAAACTGACACCATAATTATCTCCAGACCTACCTACCCCCTAATCATCACCCACCCCTTTCTACTAGCCCTCCCTACACCACAATCCATAACAACTCTTGGTTTCACCATCAACTCCCATCTAGATTACTCTGACCACATATCTATAATGATTCGCAATGCCAACTATTTTCTTTACAATATTAGAAAATCACGTAATAAATTGACTTTTTCAATGACTAAAATACACTCGCTAGTCTTCAGTAGACTCATATACTGCTGCTCACTTCTATGCAATCTACCCCTAAAGCTTATGCTTAAACTTGAGAAGATACAACGACGTGCTATACGCACCCTATATAAACTGAAGTTCTCTTCAATAGTATCAATATCGACTCTAATGCGATCACTCGGCTGGCTTAAGTTTAGATATCTCTGCAGGTACAGACTACTATGCATCACCCATAAGGTGATACATCTTAGATCTCCCGAATACCTAGCTGACTTGATCAGTATGCATACCCTTAGTCGAGCTAGCAGGAAATGTCACACGATGAAAATTGTGCAACGCTCGACTATCTCTGCTCACTCTGAATCTGCTTTCTCTGTGGTAGCTCCAAAATACTGGAATTCTCTACCATATGACATTAGGTGTTTGAAATCCTTGTCACTATTTAAATGTAAACTCTCCACGCACATATTAACATTGTAACCTACCCTCCCTTTTCCTTTATTTTTATTGTACTTTATTTATTTTATTTTTGTTTCCTTCTCATGACGCCCATAACCACCACGTGATTTTGTAGTCAATAAAATATTTTAAAATAAAATAAAATAAAAAGTTATTGACGTTTACCTAAGCAACATACATTTTCATAATACCGACACCCTAATTGCACGTAATATCGACACCCTTTAATCAATCAGCGTTATTTGTTTATAATGTGCGTAAGTTATGATAATATTCATAAATTAATAGACATACCTAATAATATACACATATAATATATTGCTTCTACTTGGAATTAAATAGTATTTCAGAAACTATATAAAACTCCCATGTAGGTGACGTGAGAGGGTTTTGGTCAGTGCGAAATATTCGGAAAACGGTGAAAACAACGTATGAATTGTGTCTGTTAACGCGCATTAAATTCTGTTTGGATAGTGGATATTAAATAATATATGGCATATCTAAATATTGCTATATTTAGGGTGTTGATATTATGCGTCAATATGTCGGTATTCGATGCAGTGCGTGTAATATCGATACCCCTGTTATCTCAGAATTAAACAAACTAAATTAAATTTTAAAATAACTATTATATGTATATACCTACTTAATACTTATAATAAAATTTGTAAATATTTAATTGAGAAATAATAAAGATATGGTGATTTATTGTTAGGGTGTCGGTATTCGAGTACTCTCGCGGGAGTAAATATATAGGGCCCTATATATTTATATATATATATATTTTATTTATATATTATCGTTTATTGATTTATTTCTCGTAATCTCGTAAATAGGTGAATGGCCAGTCAATATTTTGCTTTTTCATTCATCTAGGCCTTTAATTCAACTCTTAATATTATTATTATTATTATTATTATTATTATTATTATATATGTCTGTTAGAAAGGTACCCCTTTCTAATCACAATATTGCATATGTAGAAAATATACATAAAGTTAAGGGGGAGTGCGACGTTCGTTTTTTTCTAAAAAAAATTGTAATATCAATTTTTATTTTATTGAATAATTATATTATATAATTAATTATCTTTCATTTATAAAAAAAAATCGTTAAGAAATGTGCAATATAACTATAAATATGTAATAATACTAAAATTTGATGTTACATATGACAATACAAATATTTTGTAAATAAATAAAATAATAATTATTGTAATATATTAGGTATTATAAATTCATTCCATTTTATGAATAAAAGATCGTTTTAAAATCTTTTTAAAATATATTCTTTAGCTTGTAAATATTAAAAAAAAATATGACTTTATTAATTTACTCAGTAACTTTTTTTTATGATAAGTAATGTTACTAAAACATTAATATATTTTTTATTTGTGAATATTTTTTCATAACACCTTCTGCATTGGAAATATATTTATATATAGATTAAAAAAAATAAAATGAAATTTATAAATTTATAAAAATAAAATATATATATGACATTATTTTGAATAATATCTAATAATTTATAATTATATATGATATATATATATATATATATGATATATATATATATATATATATATATATATATATATATTATAAATTTATATACTGCTTGTATATATTTATATATAATTTTATTTTATTGCATATAAAGCCGTATTTTTTAGCTATATATAGAAGAAGAAAACGAGGTAATTAGCTATTATAGATAATATATTGAACCATATTACATAATA
This sequence comes from Osedax fenrisi, assembly GCA_964019155.1. Taxonomy (NCBI): domain Eukaryota; kingdom Metazoa; phylum Annelida; class Polychaeta; order Sabellida; family Siboglinidae; genus Osedax; species Osedax fenrisi. Next base: position 15,474,149 of record OZ025241.1, read on the forward strand.
ATACTCCATGCCTATTTATCTTATCTTTTTAACACGGTGAATTATATTATTTCTATATTTATCGGCAATGTCGTACCCTTAACTAGTTAACTATAATATACTATAGTATATTTATATAGTATATATATAGTATATATACTGTTATAACACATGGTAGACACGTCATGCATCGCTAATTCCAGGGTATACTGTGGTATGATACACGACCCCGTATCCAGCAAGGGTAACTATCAATATCTATATATATATATATAGATATCGAGAGGGGCGGCCATAGATTTATATTTTACATTACATAATACATTAAATACATTTGATTTATTTTCTATATACGCTTAGAAAGTGCGTTTTAATTATATAAAAATAAACATTTATATTTATTTATAAATTATATATTTATACGGCGATATAAGCGCAACATTTAATTTGATTAAATAATACTTTATATGTAATGGTCGGCCATCTTAAGTTTCCTATATCGAGGCACCATGTCTGTTGAAGAAAAATCACCTGACTATATATAGTCAGGTGATTTTTCTTTTTCCTGACTATATATAGTCAGTATAGTCCAGAGAACTAGAGAGAAAGTTTATTTCTAGATTTTTCTCTCTAGCTCTATGGTATACAATATATATATATACTATATATAGCCCATCGATGTAAATAAAAGTTATATTTATATCGATGGTATAGTCACTATAGTAGGTATACCACTCTAGGTAAACTATAACTCTACGGGGGCGGCAAACACGTGCGCGCCGCACAACTTTTGATTGACAGCTAATCAAGCACGTGACTACGGCGACGTCACGAGTGTAGTCACGAGTGTAGTAGGTAAGTAGTTGTATCGGACAATAACAATATCGGAATGCTATCGATCTCGATGCGCATGCGTGTGTCAGATATCCGCTAGGTGGCGTTCCTCACCGATATACGGTGTGTGCTAGGGATGTAAACGGGTACCTGAAAACCCGGTTCTCCCGGGTATTAGTACACCCGTAAATTCACGGGTTTTTATAAAGACAAAAATGTTTCAGTTCAAATTTCCCGGGTATTAGATAAATTAAACCGGGAATTCATTATTGAAACCGGGTATGTATTTTGTATTTTTATATTAAATTATTCTGAATATTTTGTCTTTTGTATTCACTATATTCACGATCTTTGTTAATGTTTACTTCCATAGACATAGCATTTATTCTAATTCTACTTTTAAATATTTGATATTTCCAAAATATCTGTAATTTTCAAACTCATGTAAAATAGTAATTAATAAATATTTTTAAACCAATTAAAATGATTTATAATCAGTGCAACATCCTCTACGAATAGTATAAAAGTAAATCCAAAATTCAAGGGGTTTCCATTTCAATTTAAGGATTCGCGTAAGTACATGTGCTTTTTTTTAGTAAATTATTTATTTAAAAAATAAATATATATTTATTATTATTATTTATATATCTATATAGATTATTAAATTAGATGTCCTATGGTATATAATATATACACTAATGTTTAATATCGAGTGTTTAATCGAATTTTCAAAATCGTTAAAAAAATATCAATCATTTTAAATATATTTTTAAAATAATTGTGATTTATTAAATCGATTTAACAAGTTTTAATAATTATTTGTTTAAATATTTAATATAATATGTATAAGTATTATATTAATTTATTTTATAGACTATTTAATTATAAAATTAATAATTTATATAAGCATTACAAAATAATGTGTAAATAAATGTAGATTTAGTAAACATTTACAACAAATATCATTTAAAAATGTAAAATAGACATTCATTTATGATTTATAAAATTAATTGTTAACGTAAATTAATTTAGATTAACATTATTCTATGTTACATAGACTCTATGTATCAAACATTTCGATAAGTAATACAAATAATGACGATTAAACTCGGAATGTCTCATATTTTTTAATAAATTTAAATTATCAAAAATACTGAATTAATCTAACTCGATTTAACAAATTTTAATAATTATTTCTATAAATATTCAATATATAATATATTAAATATATATCATTAACTAATATAGCTATTGTTTTAATTTATATCATACACTAATTAATATAAATATATACATTTAAATAATTATTAGAAAATTATATTTATAAATAATATAGATAGTTGGTAATAAATAAAAAAATATCATTTAAAAATGTAAAATAGACTTATTAATTTATGATTTATCAAATTAATTGTGGAAACAAATCGTAATTAATTTAGATTAATATTAGTCTATGTATCAAACATTTAGATATTTAATATATTTAGTAATTCAAATAATGACGATTAAACTCGGAATGTCTCATATTTTTTAATACATTTGTATTATCAAATATACTAAATTAATTTTACTTTAATATAAAATATACTAAATATATATCATTACCTAATATAGCTATGGTATAAAGATTTTTTATATACTAATACATATAAATATATATATATTTATATAATAATGATCTTATTTATTTTCAATTTAATATAATATTACTGTTTAAATTCCTTACAGTATATTTAAAATGACAACGAAGTTTCTAGAAAAGTACCGCTGCACTCTCGCAAACATCAAAGTTGGTAATGTTTTATACCTTATTAAGAATGGTATGTGTGTTGCTGACTGTTTACAAAAACTAACATTAAATCGTAGTTTCCGTGTAACTGAAATAGTATTATCACGTAGACTATGCAGGACATATAACATGCACAGGAATAATGTTGGATTTATATTTTTCGATTAGTGTGAATAATTAATTCTGTAAGAATGACAGAAAGATTCACTAAAATACCTCTACGGTATAATGAACAGTTAATTTCATTTCGAGTTACAAATTTACAGAAGGCATTAATATTTTTGAATACTAAAATAAACAATTGGAAAGTGATAATTTAAATTTAGTTGAAAAATTAAATAATATAGTTCATGAAAAAATCACGCTACTGGATAAATAAAATTCCAATATCTCATATTACTAATGTATGTTGTAATTCGAAAAGAACTATTGAAAAATAAAGCAAATTTTAAATTTTGTAAATTATCGATCCATCAATAATCATAGTTGTATATATAATTGTCTATTATCTGTCTACATAGTGAATTATCATACTAATAATTATCTTATAATGATTTACCTTTAACTTCAATTTTATTCATTACAGATAGTAGATGTATTCCATTTGAGACTAAAGAGGATATCGATATAACTACTGCTGCTATTGGAGACTTGGTATGAAAAGATAACAGTTTTAAATTCAACTCGGAGTACTTCTTCATATGGTAATTATTATTATATTATTTAAAATTTTATATTTACCCATATTAATTTATTAATATTATATAGAGATGATATACTTGCTTATTGGAGTTGGTTCTGAATACTGATGTTCAAGATATATTTCAAATTCGAAGGAAATCGTGGAAATTTGGTATATAGCTATGAATTCTATGTACAAATCTATGTAATGTCGTTATATCATTATGTTGTTGTATTCACATATTATAACTAAACGTATCTATTTATAAACCAAAATAAATATTGAAACACACCTTTAGTAATCATATATCTTATTTATTTATTTTTATTTAAGAAAAAAATATAATTGAATAAAGTAAATAATGTAAAGTATATTTGCTAAACTATAATATGCACCTTTGACATAAATAAGGTATAACATACTCTATGTAAATATAATAATAAAATGTAAAAAGATGTAAAAAATAAATATGATATAGTTAAATATACACAGCAGTGAAATATTTTGAAAATCTTTAGCAGCTTAACATAAATTGATTCTTCTTGGCTCTGTAATCTATAATAATAAATATATTATAATAGAATTAATTTTTGAAGTTAAAAATATTGAATATTAGTTGATCAAAATATTTGTAACTTTTACTTTTATGTAATAGCTGTCTTAATTATTACCCTCAAATCTGGCCATTCTTAACCATAACTTTTTTATTATTAATTATATCAAAAAAGTAAAATATGAAACTTATATTACTTTTTCATCCTCTTTCCAATGGTATTAATAATTTTATTCTAGTTACAAAATAAAAATATCATTGCTATACCTATATAATTAAATTTAATTAGTTTTTTTCACTAATAATTAATGTTTAAATATACTCTTTATAATAATATACCCTGATTGTATAATTATTATATAATATGTATACAACCATAGATTTAGAGTACCAAGTGATACTCCCGATTATATAATTATTAATATAATACCCTCACACATGGTTTATCAATATATGTAGTTATAACAAAGATTTTGCGAAGCAAAGATATAATACTCCCTATGCATGCAACGTAATTTAGTAATATCCCCAGCCGCTGCTAGCAGCAGTATCGAAATCACTTAAATAGATTTAGGTTCGGCTCTGTTTGCATACAACAATGTTTTCATTGCTCTATTAAATTACATGCAATATAAATTAACTTTTACTTATTAAATATATACTATAGCATTTAAAACATAAATATCATATTCGTTTGTTATATATTAGTAATGATCACTTAGTTTTCATCATATAAATATTAATTTAAAGCATATTATTTAACATTTTAAAAGTGTATAGTTAAATACGAATTTACATTATAAACAACGCATAGTTCTTAAAAGTAACCCGCTATAGGTGGCACCAGGGTATTTTGTATACAAATTTGAATTACACGATTTCGTGTGTGTTATATCTTTCCTTCGGAAAATCTTTGGTTATAATGTTATTAAATAGTTTAAATATTTCTATTTATATATAATATATGTTATCGGCTTTATTTATCTGAATGTATTCAATTTTTTTAAATTTATATATTTCTATAACTTAAATTCTATATATTTCTATACTATATCTATATCAAATTTCCTATAATTTGTTATACTTGTTATATAAATGACACCTTACATTAGTGTTCGAAATGAACCCAACTACTGGTGCTTCGAAGCTTCACTTAAAAAAAATGTATAGTTCAAAGTTCATGCAAAGTTCATTTGTAAAATAATGCTAAAGTTTGAACCAGCTTCATAAATAAGGGGAATAGTTTCAACTTGCTTCAAAATTCTAAAAATAATAGTAAAGCTTCGAAGCCATATTAATAATATTGTTATTCTATTTAGTGGAGTCCTTCCATTTCATCCGGAAACTTATATAACGTTTTCACTTATAACCATATAGCTCTATAGATACATTATAATGTCCCTTCGAAGCCGTTCCCATGTTAAGACATCCATAATGTTAATGAGAGCTGGTCATTTATTTATACAAAATTATATAAGATCACTTCTAAATATTATTCTAATACCTATATTAATATCACGGCGGTATCTACACCCACAAACTAATACCTGTTTATTTGTTTTAGTCAATTTACCGTGTGATACTGGCTTCTAATACTATAATACATATTTGTTTTGATAAATAAAGGTAAGATGCATATATATATTTGATCTGTAAATGTTTCGAATGTTTCGAAGCATGCTAAAAATTGTTTCAAATGTTTCGAAACATCTATATTGGAAAAAATGTTTCGTTTCATATGTTTCGAAACATGAGAAGTTGATGTTTCAAATGTTTCGAAACATCAAAAAGTGTACCCGTTTACATCCCTAGTGTGTGCCCTGGCGACCTTAACGTTAACAATAATGTAGCGGATGTACGTATGATTAATGGAACATACAATATTATAATATATATACGTATACGTGTGATTAATAGTATACTATAGATAGTAATTCTATAGATAGAATATTCTAGATTATGTATATTATAAATTTATTTAATCATACGATTTTAATATATGATATTATTGTTATTGTTATTGTTATTGTTATTGTTATTTCGGTGGAGTCATTTCATGCCATCCAGGTAATTAGTTGAATTTTTAACTTATAACCATATATGGTCACATTAAACATTATATACACGTGAACACCTACATAACTCCTTAACAGGACTAACTGTGCAGTAATAATAGTTTATCAGGATATATGGCTTTAAATTGCCTTCGAATTGTTGGCTAAAGTATGAAAACCCAGATACACGGGTAGTTTTTGAATACGAATACGTATAATTGACTGTATATATATATATATATATATATATATATATATATATATATATATGTACAGAGTATGTAGTACATATTATGTACATACAGATACAGTTAATTACGCGTGTGTATAGAATACACTGTATACCAATCTACTATAGTAGTACCGCGATGTAGATACAATATAGTAGTACCGGTATGTTGCTCTATAGAGTGCTACGTAACAGGTGACGTCATACAATCACTAGCGCATGCGTGTCAACGAATTCGTAGGTGTTACGTAATGATTAAGTCTTACTCATCATTAATTCGAAGTCATTCTTTGTTGACGAAACACGAGCGCTCTTCACATGCACACCTGTGCGGCGAACTGTGCACACTGTGCGCGAGGTTGTAGGTGTGCGCTCGCACGAGTGTGCGCGTCTAACGTAAACCGCACACGTAACATTAATTACTAGGATAAGTGTTATTATTCTTGGGTTAACGATTGTCATTCTTTATGATCAATTATTAATATCACCGAGTGTATGTGTTATCAATTATATATATATATAAGAATATTTTACACTTATATATATATATATATATATATATATATATACTTAAGTATAATAATTGTTATACTAGTTTATTATTTTCTATATATATCGTATCATATAGCTATCATGTATGCACTAGTACAATCCCATCGCCACTATAGTTTATAGTATACAATGTATACTATACATTGTATACACATACTATAGTTACTATAGTATAGTATATTACCATGGGCGCACACAGAAGTAAAACATTACACATATTACCGGATAGGTACTACCTATAGGTACTACCTATATATAGGTAGTGTATACACTGCAGTAACTACTATAGTACTATAGTAGGTACTGATACGAATGGGTCTCGCTACTCTATAAAGAAGACCTCGGTTATGAATTATACCTTGCTGGGAGAAGAGAATCCGATAAAGAGGGGTGCAGATATAGAGAAGGGGGGATAGAGAAAGGGGTATAGATAGAGAGAGAAACGATATAGAGATAAATAGAGTATACTCTTATAACATATAGATATATATCAAGACCTCCTATAACCTCACGGTTATAGGAGGTCTTGTATATATAGAGGGGAGAAGAATAGAGATAGATTAAGTGGTCAGGTATTATGACCATTGTAAAACGGTACCAACAGGGGCGGGGAGATATGATTAATCATCCATATTACATATATCTAACACTCGAAGGTGACCTCTAAAGTACGCATGCTACCTCTCACTAGATTGACAGCTGTCCATCAGGGGAAGGGGGTGGGGAGTTAAGTTTAACTCGTAGATTTTCTCTAACCGAGTATTGTTATTATAATGACTACATGCATACATGCATGTATGAGCATGTACATTGTACATTGTATACAATGTACAATGTGTATACACAAGCTGTCCACTACAGTTGACAGTATACCACGTGGGCACGAACGCGCGTGTGTGCACAGTGTATTACACACACGCACACACACATCGTATAGGTACCATGTGACCTTATTAATGTACGCACGTGTGTGTGTGTATATGTGTGCGTAGTGTAATACACACCCGCCGTACGTCGGGTGTGATTAGCTACCATTAATCATATACATGTAGTTTACCCTTCAATGTAGGGTAAACTTTAGGGCATACATGTATACGAGGGGGTAGTTGTGCTATTAACGAGCGCGTATAGTATTAGCAAAGCCCTCGGCTTTGTTATTAGTAACTTTATATATAAAGTTACTAATAACAAAGCCGAGGGCTTTGCTAATACTAATACGCCTATAGGCGAAGTACAATAAAACAAATATATGGAATATTTGTAAAAATAAACTATCGAAAATAAAATATTGATATATCAATTTGTTATTATCAAAAGTAAGGTGTATTAGATTACCTTATATCTACCATACTTTTGATTGTATCATTGCATACATTATCACTATCGTTACATGCAATACGTTATGTATATATTATTGATTAAGGGCACCAATGCCACTATAGTTCGTAGTCTATCTGTAATACGTCTATAGATGTAATATTATATTATTTAAATACTAAAGTCTATATGTAGATATTATTATAATATATTACAATATGCTAGTTTGGGGAATCTCTGGAAGTGTGGACATTAATTAGGAAGTATGTTCCGCTATCTAGAGAACATTGAGCTAAATAGTAGTGGTTTAGTCATATAGTTGTAGTTTATCTAGATCTGTGTTGCTTAATCTTGCTAATATAAAATTCTTAAACATACATATTACCTTGATTTAGGTAACTTAAGATGGCCGACCATCACATGACACATGCATTTAATAACAAATATTCAAACAAATAATATTGATTTTTTTTAAATTTGACTTTTTCCGATATACGCTTATAAAGTACGTTTCTATTATATAAAAATAAACATTTATATTTATTTATATTATTTATACGGCGATATAATTGCAACATTTAATTTCATTAAATACTACTTTATAAATGATAGTCGGCCATCTTAAATATACATAAATCAAGGCACCATGTATATTAAAGAAAATCACGTGACTAACAATCTAGGAAAACTATAAATATATGGATCTAGTCAACTATATATAGGGTATGCCCGGATATTTAAACATGGTTAGTGTTGGTGGTAGTATTGGTGGTAGGGTTAGTGGTAGTGGTAGTGGTAGTGTCGGTGGTAGTGGTAGTGTTAGTGGTTATTAAGCACGTGTTTATCTATATTTAATGTCGCGTGGGTTGTGGTCAGTTAGCATCCAGTGACTACTACTACTATACTATCTAATATATAGTATCTATAGGTATAGCACTATAGTACTATACTATAATATAGTACTATATATATACTAAGTTGTGTATATTGTTATGAGTATTAAGTTTTACGTAACTTTAACACCTCCGTTTTGAGAATAACTACAGTAATTCACACATTATAGTACGTTGGTATCGTTATATGCTGTACAGTGTACACTCGTACAGTGTACACTCGGATGATACTGAACAATGTACACTCGCATGTGTGGCAAGTTTAATAGTGTATGTATTCGTTGAATATCGCAATACAATACCAGCGCTATTGTAATCGACGGATAGTACAATAGAACATTAATGAATTCACTTATAGATTAACTTACGACACATAACAGGAATTAATTCTGAACTATGTTTAATTTAGAATTAGCAGTTGTTGCCTATTGGTTTCCTTATAGTGTACCTTACGTATACTATATATATAGTGTACTTAAGGTATATATATAAATATATATATATATATATATATATATATATATATATATATATAACAAAGATATCTTTGTTGCATAACATATGCATAACATATGCATAACATATGTTAAGCGACATTAAGTATATTGGTAAGCCTAGATATGAATATTTTGCGTGTAATACAAGATATATATGTATATTTATATTTAATGTAGTATTCCACCCATTTATATGTGTATTCTATATATGAAATATAATATATCTACGATATATAACACGTTTCTATATACGATATAAGTGATAACCTTTTGTAAACAATTGCTATATAATGTCTATATAAATATATGAAATATTCAATCGTCATAAATGATATCCGAAGTCATATATATATATATATATATATATATATATATATGTGTGTATGTGTATATGTGTGTATGTGTATACATGCATGTGTAGTATAGTATACATTGTATACATCGATCGCTATATATATTTAACTAACGGTTCGGCCTTCAGATGATAGCCTCGCTGGTTCTGGACATCATCAATGGTCTGAGTGTCCGAAGTCGGTATTGACCAGCAGCAGAACACCACCAGCACGCATATCAGCGTTGGTACAGTGTCGGACATCACCGGCTACAGACCGCGTGTAAGTGTCACGTGATTAACGTAGTAGTACGCGGGTCACGTGTGTAAACAAGAGAGTATCACGTGCGCGTTGGTGGGCGACTTCTGAATGAAATAGAATGTGAATCCTGGTTAATAATATATATTATAAGATTACTCGTATTAACATATGATATTATATTATGAATGAATGAATGAATATTTATTTATTGAATTAATATACAGAAGGATATTCAGAAGTTATATATAGCTTATAATTATATAAACTACGTATACGTAGCTTATATTAAGTATATCCTTATAACAAAAATATAAAATATTTAAAATATAATAATAATTATGAAATAAGAAAATATAATAATAATTATAATAATGGTGTAATACAAGACTATTTATATCGAATATACATAATAATAATAATAATAATAATTTTAACAGAGAGATTACATGATATTAAATATTTAATTGTTGAACAAAATTGGCTAAGTGTGGCTTGCCTATTATGATGTTATATGTATTGTTAGATTATTCAAGCAAATGGGTAGTTATATTACATTTTGTTGCGTTGGTATTAACTATAGTTATTGTATATAGTTATTATATATAATAGTAATTTAATTATAATAGTATTAATAATAATACATATATATATATATATATATATATATATATATATATTTTATTATTATTATTATTTTTATTTGGTGGAGTCCTTTCATCCCATCCAGGAACTTAGATGAAGTTTTCACTTATAACCATATATGGCTCTAATGTCCCTTCGAAGCCGCTCTCATGTTAAGGCATCCATGGTTTTAACGAGAGCCGATCATTTATTTATACACAATTATATAAGATCACTTCTAAATAATATTTTAAGACCCATTTTATAAAATTAATTAATGGTCCGGACGAGGGTCGAACCCGTGTCCTACTGCTTGTGTGTCTGACGCCTTAGCAACTGAGCCGCACAGGCAGTTAATATTTTATATATTTATATATATGTATATATATATGTGTGTGTGTTAACGTATTAGTATATATAATTCTTAAAATTCAATTAATTAGTATTTGTATAATAAAATAACCCACTACAATCAAATAGTAAATATAAAATATATAAATACTAATTACTAATTACACCACGTGACAAACACGTGAAAACACGTGACATAACTTTACAAACCTTTTATATGAAACTTATATATTATAATACTTTATCTGAATAAGGAGTAATACTACATTTACAACATTTAATTAGTAAACGGATATCTATAATTATATGTTATATATATAAATATATAATTATAGACTATGATATTAGAGTCTATAGTATCTATACATAGATATGTAGATATATTGTTGGAATATACTTGTTATCCTATGGCTGACTCTTACGATAATGTAGTACATTTGACGAGCGCGACATTTATATAGAGAGCATTACGTAATCCATCATGGAATGATGTCATTGTTGTTGTTATTGTTGTTGTTATTGTTCTAGTGTATACATCAATCTATAGATTAGCGTGTCGTCTGTGGTTATTTATGCGAAAATATACACTAGATGTATTACAAAATACCTATATATAAATAATTCGTATATATATATATATTTATATATATATACGCATATGTATTACATATTTTTTACGTCATTATATTACGAAATATTACAAAACAACTGCATAATAATAATATATCATATATGACAAACGAGCTATGTTAGCGGTTGCGAAATGTGAATGTCGTAATAATTATCATTAACATCACGAGCCGATTATGTAATGATGCTAAAACGATTGCTATACTATTACAATTATGAATAGTAATTAGCAGCCAAACAACGGATACGTATTTAAATATAATTATCTATCTATATATAAATATCTATAATTAAAATAACCTATCCGTACACATGCGTGTCATATTCTCGTAATACATCCATTGAAATCTGTACCACTTTATTAAAGTCACTTTATTAGATTAGGTTTGATTATTTCTGGAACAAATACTTATACTAATAAGTTAGGTTGTGAAGCTGGTCACGATATAAGCGTTAGTTAATACGGATATAGGGAATGAAAACAAATTCAATAACGACTCGATGTATATATACACGAACGTCGTCACGTATGAGTGATTCTACTAGTTATCAGTTTAGTACGTCCTTACGTGCTGTATTATAATCACAATTACGAATGATTATGTTATATTAGTTTCCTAGTTTCCTAGATTATATATATATATATATATATATATATATTCTAGTAGATTCAAGATTCTAGTTAGAACCCGAGTCGATTGATATATATATATATATCAATTCGATATACACCATGTTACTTCATATACATTCGATATCTCTGTTATCCTATATTACATCTCTATTAGATCCCTCAATAGTTTGATAAATCTTACTATTATTTTCTCTCTACCATTATATAATAAAACTTAGTATTGTTGTATTCGTTATTTTTGTATCGTTTTATCGATATCGTATTAGTAAAATCAATTATTATCGGAAAATGTTTTAAAATTAATTCATTGTTATTTTATTAATATTTTATTATTATTTTGTATGCCCGCACGAGCGAAGTAAGGGTCCTTAATATGACTTATAATATATTACTTCTAACAGTGTGGCCTACACTGTTAGAAATAAGGGTTCTTTGGACGATCATTGTAGTTCAAAGAACCCCATGATATTAATATCAATTGGCATGGTTCGCCTTTTACTAAATATTTCCGTTGAGAGGAGTAATATAATAAGTCTTATTACATATTTCTATCCCTGAATATTTTAAATGTTGTCTTTCCTTTTGATATAAGTATCAATGAATCATATTTGAATTAGTATACTATATCTAAATTATATTATTATATATTTCATAATATATACTAAACTTTATTTATATTATAATAAGGAACCAACAATCTAACATATTTTCTTATATATTTATAATTCCAAATAATAAAAAAGGTTCTTATATATTTACGATTCCAGACCCTTTATATGTAGGTTATTTTGTCCAAAGTACTATTTTGAAATAATATTCAGAAAGTGTTCTTTAGGTTATTTGTGTCCAAAGAACCCCACAAAGGGTTCGCGTACAGAGTCATCCAATGAACCCTTAATTTGAGTTTAAAGAACCATTATTTCTAACAGTGTACATATCCCTATTTTAGTGCACATAACCCATTATTCATCATCGTCATCTTATTACATAATAGGCTGATAACGATTATGCAATGGTCACTTATTACGTAACACATCCTTCTACGTATGTATGAAATACGCGACTATCTCTTGTACTTATTGTATTAACATTATAGTTGTGTTCACGATTCGATATAGCACGCTAGTATTATCTTTTTGTGAATTATTCATATTTAATTATATAGTTAGTGATCTAGAGTACACATACATACATAGATTTATATATATATATATATATATATATATATATATATATAATTATCTATTTATGTAGGTATTCATGTAGTACCATTACCTATACATATCATATCATTAAAACCACGCGTGTTTAACATACCCATGTATAGATTGAAACACGTCTATAACCAAAAATCTAACATATATTCTTATATATTTATAATTCCGAATAATAAAAAGGGTTCTTATATATTTACGATTACAAAGTCCCTTTATAAATGATATCAAAAAGGATTCTGTAGGTTATTTTGTCCAAAGAACCCTATTGAAATAATATTCAGAAAGGGTTCTTTTGGTTATTTGTATCCAAAGAACCCCACAAATTGTTCGCGTACAATGTACAATACGCCGTACATAGTCATCTAATGGATATAGTTTTCTAGGCATGAAATCAAATGATATTATACTTTACAGTTAGATAGCCTATGTGATATATAGATAGCCTATCGCTATATTGAATTGAATTGAATGCATTTAATTGAAAGTATATGTAGACAGTTAAATAAAATGTAAATGATCTATCAATAGTGTATTTATGTATAATTTCTATATTTGTTATCAAATATTCATTAAGTTATATGCATATATATAGAGGTCATATAAGTACAATAATAAAAATAGGTAATATAAAACCATTTAAAATAATAAAATAAAATATACCGAAAGTAAATAAATAAATAACAATACATTGTTAAATATACAGCCAATATCAAATATCAGACTATATTAAATCTCATCCCATCTGAAAGTGTTGGTTTAATCGAATAATCTGGAATTATATTTAACATGGACTCTATAGGCGTTTCTTATAGATTTCAAACTTAAAAATTATAGTATCCCACAATATTAGAGTAAGTTAAAAAATACAATAGAGTATTAATTATGATTTAATTGTAACTAACACGAAAACAAGGCTGTTTATTTATACCATTAGTAATTAGTACATGGTTGCATATTAATCTCTACTTCCCCTGAATCGAATACTAAAGCATCTACATGATTATAACACGTTGCGGTCGAGTGATTTTTCATCAATAGACCCGGCCAGATGTAGCCTGTTGCCATAGTATTTGCGGATGAGCACATATCCGTTGTTCTTTGAGAATACGCTAAAAGAATATTGAACTGTTTCGCAATTATTAATCGATATTTTTTTATATTATATATATATTACAATATATTGTGATATTATGTTTATTTTTCTTTTATATTATTGCTTTGTGTTATTAATGTTATTTTTCCATTATACACCAGTCAGGGTATTCTTATACCGTATTAATCTTATGCCATATCTAAATATATATCCTATGTTGTAATAAATGAAATAGTGATTCTTTTAAAATACGTTTCCTTCTTGAAACTAGATTATAACATAATAACAACTATAGCATTTCATTCCCATTACTGAAATATGATAATTATCTCTCAGTTCACATGTGAGTCATTACTAAAATCCTGTCTAAACTATTCAACCATCTTGAATATGCTTAGGTATATCGATGATATTATGGAGAAAAAAGAACACATATTGTTCTTCTATACATATAGAATAAATGTTACCGTTAATTAAAAGTAATATTTAACATAACAACTATATTTAATAATAATGGAATCATATGATATACATCGTATACTTTATACTTTCGATTGTATACTATATAATACAATCGAAAGTATAAAGTTTAAAAATTTGCAAACGATAACACAGCTAAATAAATATGTTATATAATCCGGAAAACATCGGCTGCAAATCTGCAATGCCAATAGACGACTACTACACAATGTATTACAAGTTTAAAGCTTAACTTAAGTTAAATATCTAATTATATACTACTATATTCGTATTACTCTCTTTCTATACATATGTGTAGTTCTATGTTTTCTATCTATACGTAATATATCTCCAATTTAGTTATTTACCCTTGCTCCTTACCATTACCTACGTATACGTGTTTAATAGAATAATCGTTATACAAATCCTTTTTACAACACATAATTTCACAACTGACTTTTTATGTTGAAACTTCCTAATATTATACCTTAATGTTAGTTTTTTAAATTTATCGAGTAATATATTGGAAGTTTCAACATAAAAAGTCAGTAAATAATTAACACATTTTTTATTAACTTTTTTATATCTATTAATAAATAAATTTAACTATATACCACAATCTACAAATGGGCAGCTTATATGTACATTTATATTATTATGATTAATTAAGAATAAATTACTTCTAAATGAAAATATATTACAAAATAGATATAAAAAAGTTAATAAAAATTGTTTTAATTATTTATAAAAAAATTGAAAATATTGGATACCTATTGACTTATTTAAAATATACATATTGATATATGATAATTTGAGTATAGGCGATACTATTATAGACGATAATAGACTATATAATGATGTAATATATGTATATATATTTATTAAAAAATAATATTTAATAATGAGTTTATATTTATATTTATTTTGAATATTTTCTTATATGTAAAATTCTTGTAATTAATCCTATTTTAATACTGATTTATGTAATATAGATTATATATATATATATATATATATATACATGTTACCCGTAAGTTATATTATAATGTTTAGATTATTTTTTGATTTTATTTATCAATTTGTTTATATTATGAACATTATTCTATTTATATAGATGGTATATATGCTATATAAAAATAATAATTTAATACAACTTTTTATATCAAATCAATTAATGTATAAATATTAAATTAAAAATCAATATTATTAATTATTTAAATTATTATTTAATAATTATAAGATACGTTTACATTAACTACTTTGATTATTATCATATATGATAATAGCGTAAACGGGAAGTCGATATTTTAATTTATGATAATAATTAATTGTGTTTTTAATTTAATTTTTAATTAATAAAACAGTATTATATAAAACCTGTCATTATTTGGGTCGATAAACTTTGCCTATAAAATTAAAAAAATTACAAACTTATTCTTCTGTATACAATCCGAAATCTGGTAAATAACGAATACATAAATATATATTATTAGGCACGCACATCGAGTAGGTATCCTACTTGCATTACGCAATACCGCGTGACATACACGTGACGCACGTACTGCATACCTGTTCAGATCATCAGAGACACCTATTGGTATAACATTGAGAGTACTGTTCGAAATAGCGCCTAACTAGTATACCACTGAATCTGAGTGGGTCAGAGAGAGCTCTCTATCACTTTCTATTACCCGAGAGATAGAGAGAGAGGAAAGCGATATAGATATATAGAGAGAGAGATAGTGAGCGAGATAGAGTGACAGAGAGAGAGAGAGTGAGAGATATATATATATATATATATATATATAGAGATGGATAGTGAGATAGAGTGATATATCAATAATTATATAGATATAAAGCTAGAGATAAATATAGCGAGGACGCTATAACGAAAGAGCGTGTTATTAACATCGCTATGTATACCGTGTACGGAACAGGTTACGGGTGCTACAGCGATAGTAACGCCCCCTACAGTGACCGGTAAGGTGTTGATGGTCACTGCGGTATCGCCTAATGAGGTGTATCGTTTACCCGTGACGTGTAGGTATCGATCGACGCGACCCCTATCGAGTGTTAACTTCGGCTTTATTTAATGAACTTATGATCACGTGACTCGGTTTCTATCCTGACTACGCATGCGCGGTATGCATGTACGTATACAGCCATACTATGCCTACCTATATGTAACTATATGTATTGCTGTGTGTGTAATATTACACGTATGTTACAACCGTGTATGTATATATATATAAATTATATCATAAAATAAAATTATTTAAATAATCCAGTATTTTATATATAAATAATATTTATATATATGCTTTGTATATATATATATATATATATATATATAGGTAGTATAATAAGTATGCATTCTTTAAACATCGCTGACTGATTTACAATAGCGATGTGCCTATTTCGTAATAGGTCAACGCCGTATGACGTGAATTCGACCTTTAGGTTAACGTCTCGAAGTTATGTAATATTAGGTAATATATTAACGCGTGTCTATTTCGAAATAATGAATTAATTAGAATCGCTGATGCGCATTTTATAAAAGTAGAACAGATTATCGTCCACGTGTGTGTGCGCACAGTGTGCGGTTACATCCCGAGGTGCGGGAGTGAAAGATTATAGTTTAACGAATGAAATACAATAATGAAATTGAATTTAATTATATAAATACTTCTGCAGTATAATACTATATATATATATACACACCATAGAGTTTATAATTTGTATTTGTGATAGTGTTTACATTAATAGTAATAGTACCTATGTATATATATTATAATCCATTATATTATAAGGATTATAATATCTATAGTATACTAATATTAGTAATAACTGTAATAACAATACTAACACTAATAACAATACATAGTGGTAGCGATAATATTCATAATATATATATATATATATATATATATATATATCTATTATGCCCAAACACAATGTTATAAGGGTCAGATATATCGAAATGTGTATTAATCGACTTTGTTTACATAGCAACCAATATATAGTTGTGTTATTAACAGCTTAGCTTCTAAATATATTTTAATTGTATTATTATTATAAAGATAAGTACGTATTCATTTATTTTTTACATTATCTATTATATTAATATATATTAAATATTAATATCCAACTTGTTTGAAATACATAATAGTTGTCTTTAAATTATAATCATATCTTATTTAGATATAATTATATTTAGTATTTGTTTACATTTTATGATTATCAAAATAAAAATCCTAAAAAATAAATAATAATCACAAAGACAATAGAATTATAAATTCGATTAATTTTTCAAATTCAAATATATATTACATACTATTTATGTATATTTATGTCTTAGCTACATTATTTACTACTTATAAAATTGATTAATTATTAGTTTATAATAATATCTATAACTGATATTCTCCCGTGGATCTTGCTTTTGGTAGTCGGATCTACCAACCTTCATTTGAGGTTAGCTACCAAATTACACCTAGATAGTCTACTGCTGTATTTACTTACATACAGATTCATCAATTCTATCTCGGACGATACACTGCCTTAAATCTCTGAAAATCTGACCATCATTGCCCGGCTGCCACCAAGCATACCAGAAGCCTACTAAAGTCATTCTATGCTTGTCAAGTCATCTCGTCATATAGCAAAACGGACTGAATACCAAAATTCTTCAAAAATATCCCATTAACGACCAGTTTTTATACATTTATTATTATTTATTTCATTCAATTTAATCCCACAATCTCAACTATACCATGTCCTCAAATTGTTCACAGTGTAACCTTCCCGCATGCGAATATTATCTCAAATGTAAAACATGTCCATCTATATTACATTATAATTGTTTATACCCCGCAGCTATTATTTCTAAATCCTGGTTTCATTCTAAAAACCCCCCTCATGCTTATGCTATTGCTATATTTAATTCACCTAACTTATCCTTCACATGTTCCTCATGCCTAGCCTTAAATAAGTTTCCTTCGACTAATCATACAACTACTCCACCGATTACTATGTTATATTCACCTTCTACTTTAACTGCCAAATCTATAGATAATACTTGTGCCAAGGTAACGCCAAATCTAACTTCTGATGTATATACTTCTACTACGACTATTAATATCCAGCCCAAGCATCAGCCCAATGCTAATACTCATAGAAACATTCCAAAGCTAATGGACTTACAATTTTCCTCATATCACACACCAACCCCTATATTATCTAGTTCAACTTCCTTAAAGTCTTCATCCATACGCTCCATAGATAATTCCCTCACACTAGTACTTAAACACCTTCTACCTTCTGAAGTTAACTATAATTTCATAGTATCATTAATTTACTATATAAAACTTCCCCATTCTTATATTACTTCTGCCTCATTTCTTACCAGTACTGCTATCTTACGTTTCAATAATATTTCTGCTCGTGATATATGTTTCTCCTCCCTTCAAAAATATCACCACATAGTAATTTTAAGCATATATTTATTCGTCATTATTTACCTGACTCTACTAGACTTCTGGTAAGGTACTATATCATGCCCTAAAACAAAAACTCACCCCCACTTTGTATAAAGTATTTTTTAATAATCGTTCCTAAACATTTGAACTAAGGGATAAAAAAAATCCTCTTTCATATCCCCCTTTTCTCATCCCTGAATCTGATCTAACAAAATGGTTTAATTCTTTTGATCACTATAAGAAATCATTTATAAATAATTCTTCCTCTCAAGCCTGACTATCCTCTAATATAGCCTTGATCAATATTCGCTCCTTGAGATCAAATATATCCCTTCTGTTCCCATACCTTAAATTACAAAAAATTATTATAATCGCATTAACTGAGACCTGGATTTCTAATAATGACTCTGATATATTTGCCTCCATCTTGGACTTTGGATATACACTCTATCCTACTCCACGACAAACGGGCAGTGGTGGTGGGGTAGAATTTATGATACGTAATGATGTTTACCTATCTTCATCCATTTCATTCCCCCCCCCTTTTCATATAGTGATTGTCTTTCGCTGACCCTCAAGCTTCCTAACTTAACTCTACATCTCACCGTTATCTATCGTCCCCCAAAACCTGAAACCATTTTATTATTTGATGAATTTCATGATTTTATCCATAAACTTCCTTCATCTTCATCCTATCTACCAATAGTTCTTGGTGACTTAAACTATAACTATAATTCTCCCATATATCCCCATGGTGACTTTAAACTCCTAACTGAGTCTCTTTCCTTGTGCCAACATATATCATTTCCTACCCATTCTAGTGGTAATACACTTGATATGATATTTACACCACTATCCAGTCCTCTTGTTAGATGTATAAACCCTAACTCCTTCCAAAAAATTGAACTACTAACTGATCATTTTATTATTGAATTCTCTATAAATCTAAAATTCTCAAAGATTAAACGAAAACGTATTACATATAGAGATTTTAAGTCTATCGACCTACCAAGATTTGTAAAAAATATCATAACTGAGATCTCTTCTTCAACTTCCCTCTGTCCGGTACTCCTAAACTCCACTCTCCTAAATATTATCAATATACATGCACCTACAAAAACTACATTAATTACCGACCGCCCTTTTTTCCCTGGTTCTCCCACGAACTTTTCATCTTCAAAAAGAGTGTTCGCAAATTTGAGAAGAAATTTCTTAAAAATCCTTCTACTGAAACTAAATTAGCTCAATCACTAGCTAGAAAAAATTACAAATCTACTATATCTCGTTCAAAATCTATCTATTATAACAAAAAGATAGCATTGATCTCCTCCAATCCTCGCAAATTATTTAAAATAGCAAATAAAATTATCTCTCCTCCAGATGAAAAAATCCTCCCCATTTTACCAAACACGTCAAATTTTCAACTGTGTTCTCTTTTTGAAAAATTCTTTAAAAAAAAATTGCAAGCATTAATAATATTATTTGCGCATCTACTCAATCCATACTCAATCCTACCATATATATTACCCATCATATTGACTCATTAAGCACATTCACTATTCCTTCACTGTATGAAGTAAATGACCTACTCATGAAATCTCACTGTACCTCCCCCACTGATCCCCTACCTTTATCATTATATCACAAACTGTCACCCTTATTTTCTCCGATTTTCTTGGATATTATTGCGAACTCATTAAACTCTGGCCAAGTTTCACAATGTCTTAAGACTGCCATAATATCCCCTATTCTAAAAAAACAAAACCTAGACCCAAACTCATTTAGCAATTATCGCCCGATCTCCCACCTACTCTTATTAAGTAAAATATTAAAAGAATTGTTTCCAAACAACTTATCTCCCATGTAAATAAAAATAATCTTTTCGACCCGTTTCAAAGCGCTTTTCGTAAGGGTCATTCAACTGAAACAGCTATCCTCCGTATAACTGACACAATATTATCTACCTTAAATAGCAACACGTGTTGCCAGCTAATCCTACTTGATCTCTCATCTGCTTTTGATACCCTGGACCATAACATATTAATCTCGCGACTTACTTCAATGGGTATATCTGGCTTAGCATTCAAATGGTTTACTTCATATCTGACTAACAGAAATATCTCTATTATGATTGACAAATCTTACTCGCCTCTTTCTCCTCTTAATTACGGTATTCCCCAAGGATCCGTTCTAGGTCCATCCCTCTTTTCTATTTATATCCGCCCTATTGCTGATCTAATTAATAAATTTCCAAATATTCACTATCATATTTTTGCTGATGATATTCAACTGTTTACCTTTTTCCCTATAAATTCTCATAATATCATTAACTCTGAATTAATCGAGTGTGCTAACTCCATAAGATTATGGCTCCTCTCCAATAAACTACTAATTAATTCCTTTAAGACTACTGTACTTAACATATCTACTTCTGAAACTTCCTTTCCAAACTTTACTCTAAATAACATGATTATTTCTCCTTCTCATTCCTCCAAAAACCTAGGATTAGTATTTGATGATAAATTATCATTTAAGAATCACATATCATCCATTACAAAATCCTCCAACTTTCATCTCTTCAGAATTAAAAAAATACGGTCATCACTTTCCAGAAAACTTACAAAAACTCTAATTAATACTCTTGTACTTTCCCGAATTGACTACTGTTCTTCCATACTGAATTTACTTCCTGCTAAAGCTACTGCTCCACTTAATCAGATTATCCGTTCCTCAATACGTACTACTTACTGTTTAACTCGACTGGATCACTCTACTACAACATCTCATCAATCATCTCGTATGTGGCTACCCTTCTCCCTTAGGTGTAAATTACGTATACTATCTATAATCCATAAATCAATATATTCTTTCACCCCTAGCTATATCTCTGATCTAATTAAAAAACGTATTATATTATCTTCTCTTCGTTATCAACATGCTCCTATACTTATCTCCCATAACTCTAGTAAAACTTCCATAAATTCTAGAGCTTTTAAAAATGCAGGTCCAACCCTATGGAATTCCCTCCCTCCTACCATTCGTTCTATTAGATCCCACAACAAATTTATAAATCTTACTTCTTCTTTTCTCTCTACCCATAATCATTAAATCATCCAACTTATTATTTGTGTCCGTGTTATATTAAATGTATACCATTATTAAATTGTTATTGTATTATTATTATATTATTATTATATAACACTATACTATATCAATGCAGACTGTAGTATATATACCTAATAGTCCTTTATATTATTTAGTATTGTTTTACATGGTATATTGAATGTATATTATTATTAAATTATTATCGTATTACTATTATTTTATTATTTTCTTCCCGCACGAGCGAAGGGGTCTACATGACCCTATTTTAGTGCTAATAAACTTAATATCATCATCATCATCATTAATCGTATATCACTTATTATTATTATTATACATAGCTGGCAATCGAAAGCATTATTTTACTATTTACTTGTTAACAATGTATCATATAAATAAGAATAAATATAATGAAAATAATGTATAAGAAATTAAATTGTTTAGTAAAATAATATTCATCAATATTCATTAATTTTAATTTATAAATATAAAATAATAATAAATATAACAATATTAAACGATTTGTAATTATACTTTATTGTAATAGTAGCAGAGAAATAACAAGGTAAACAATTCATGTTTCATATATAATATATATATATATATATATATATATAATTTTCTTTCCATTCTTTATATACGAAAATATATATATATAGGAAAAATCTATAGATTTTTCCTGACATATTTGTTTAAGATAATTTATATTCAATGTTTATATTAAATATATAATACATATAATGTTTATATTTATATTCAATGTTATATATAGATAATTCAATAGAGTTGTGCTAAATAATAGTGAAACCAAATCGGAACGAAATCTATTCATATCGCTGCTCTATATAACCACATTCAGTTTAAGATTACACAGGACATGCTTACCGTACCTATGTATTACATCACCATGCCATTACTCACGAGTCTTACTCCCGCGAGGAATCGTCTTAAGATTAGTCACAATTGTGATTATTTGTATTGTAAAGATTAATTTAAAACTATGCGAATCAGCATATAATTAATGTTGTTGTTCTATAGAATGTTATTCTATGTCCTATAGGACATTTGGAGAGTGATTACTAGTAGGGGAGGGAGGGGGTAGTGGCCGAGGAGGGAGTAGTTGCCGTTTTAATTAACGCTTAATGGTGCTTGATAGGATAAAAAGTTCTATATACAATATTTAGATAATGCAGATATCTATAATATATAGTACATTTTTTTTTTAAATAATTAATTAATTACTCTAATTTATTATATAATCATTTTTTGTCAAATTTTGACAAAAAAACGTGATTATATATATTTATGCTTATTTATATGTAAGAGTATGTGTATATATAGGTGATTACCAACCGTGGCAGTACTCGGAATTTGCGTACGTTGTAGGAGGTGTGTTTATGTTTTAAGATAATGATTGACGCGTGATTGCATATTCTAGATGCAGACACTAATTGATTATATAACCAGATTAATATTTATATATTAAATTTAATTAAATGAAATTAATTAATTTAATTAATCTACTAATTTATTTTATTAATTATGTATATATAAATGTAATATATAAATACATTACCTATACATAGATACTATAGTATAATTATATATAATACTAAATATATATAAATAATTATTATAATAAAGTATATATAAATACATTACCTATATATAGATACTATAGTATAATTATATATAATACTAGATATATATATATATATATATATATATATATATATATAAATATAAATAAATCATTATTATAATAAAGTATATATAAATACATTACCTATACATAGATACTATAGTATAATTATATATAATACTAGATATATATATATATATATATATATATATAAATAAATAATTATTATAATAAAGTATATATAAATACATTACCTATACATAGATACTATAGTATACTTATATATAATATTAGATATATATATATATATATATATATATATATATATTTTATATATATATATATATAAACTTTATATTATAAAGTATATAGAAATATAGCCTATACATTACATTCAATTTAAATTGATTTTATATTATACAAATTAATTTATAATTAGCTTCAATTGATTTAATAATTTAATTTAGTTTTTTTTTACAAACTTGTTATTACAAACTATATAAAAAATATAATTATATAACCAATTAGTAAATATATCACAACTCTTGTATATATAACCATGCCTATTAGGGATGTAAACGGGTACACTTTTTGATGTTTCGAAACATTTGAAACATCCACTTCTCATGTTTCGAAACATATGAAACGAAACATTTTTCCAATATAGATGTTTCGAAACATTTGAAACAATTTTTAGCATGCTTCGAAACATTCGAAACATTTACAGATCAAATATATATATGCATCTTACCTTTATTTATCAAAACAAATATGTATTATAGTATTAGAAGCCAGTATCACACGGTAACTTGACTAAAACAAATAAACAGGTATTAGTTTGTGGGTGTAGATACCTTTGTGATATTAATATAGGTATTAGAATAATATTTAGAAGTGATATTATATAATTTTGTATAAATAAATGACCAGCTCTCATTAACATTATGGATGCCTTAACATGGGAACGGCTTCGAAGGGACATTATAATGTATCTATAGAGCTATATGGTTATAAGTGAAAACGTTATATAAGTTTCTGGATGAAATGGAAGGACTCCACTAAATAGAATAACAATATTATTAATTTGGCTTCGAAGCTTTACTATTATTTTTAGAATTTTGAAGCAAGTTAAAACTATTCCCATATTTATGAAGCTGGTTCAAACTTTAGCATTATTTTAATAACAAATGAACTTTGCATGAACTTTGAACTATACATTTTTTTAAGTGAAGCTTCGAAGCACCAGTAGTTGGGTTCATTTGGAACACTAATGTAAGGTGTCATTTATATAACAAGTATAACAAATTATAGGACATTTGATATAGATATAGTATAGAAATATATAGAATTTAAGTTATAGAAATATATAAATTTAAAAAAATTGAATACATTCAAATAAATAAAGCCGATAACATATATTATATATAAATAGAAATATTTAAACTATTTAATAACAAATTTAATAACATTATAACCAAAGATTTTCCGAAGGAAAGATATAACACTTACGCGAAATCGTGTAATTCGAATTTGTATACAAAATACACTGGTGCCACCTATAGCGGGTTACTTTTAGGAACTATGCGTTGTTAGATATTATAATGTAAATTCGTATTTAACTATACACTTTTAAAATGTTAAATAATATGCTTTAAATTAATATTTATATGATGAAAACTAAGTGTTCATTACTAATATATAACAAACGAATATGATATTTATGTTTTAAATGCTATAAGTATATATTTAGTAAGTAAAAGTTAATTTATATTGCATGTAATTTAATAGAGCAATGAAAACATTGTTGTATGCAAACAGAGCCGAACCTAAATCTATTTCAGTGATTTCGATACTGCTGCTAGCAGCGGGTGGGGATATTACTAAATTACGTTGCATGCATAGGGAGTGTTATATCTTTGCTTCGCAAAATCTTTGTTATAACTACATATATTGATAACCCATGTGTGAGGGTATTATATTAATAATTATATAATCGGAAGTATCACTTGGTATTCTAAATCTATGGTTGTATACATATTATATAATAATTATACAATCGGGGTATATTATTATAAAGTGAATATATTTAAACATTAGACGTTAAATTTAAACATTAATTATTAGTGAAAAAAACTAATTAAATTATAATTATATAGGCATAGCAATGATATTTTTATTTTGTAGCTAGAATAAAATTATTAATACCATTGGAAAGAGGATGAAAAAGTAATATAAGTTTCATATTTTACTTTTTTGATATAATTAATAATAAAAAAGTTATGGTTAAGAATGGCCAGATTTGAGGGTAATAATTAAGACAGCTATTACATAAAAGTAAAAGTTACAAATATTTTGATCAACTAATATTCAATATTTTTAAATTCAAAAATTAATTCTATTATAATATATTTATTATTACAGATTACAGAGCCAAGAAGAATCAATTTATGTTAAGCTGCTAAAGTTTTTCAAAATATTTCACTGCTGTGTATATTTAACTATATCATATTTATTTTTTACATCTTTTTACATTTTATCTGTATATTTACATAGAGTATGTTATACATTATTTATGTCAAAGGTGCATGTTATAGTTTAGCAAATATATTTTACATTATTTACTTTATTCAATTATATTTTTTTCTTAAATAAAAATAAATAAATAAGATATATGATTACTAAAGGTGTGTTTCAATATTTATTTTGGTTTATAAATAGATACGTTTAGTTATAATATGTGAATACAACAACATAATGATATAACGACATTACATAGATTTGTACATAGAATTCATAGCTATATACGAAATTTCCACGATTTCCTACGAATTTGAAATATATCTTGAACATCAGTATTCAGA
The DNA here is from genome assembly GCA_964019155.1 of Osedax fenrisi. Lineage (NCBI taxonomy): Eukaryota > Metazoa > Annelida > Polychaeta > Sabellida > Siboglinidae > Osedax > Osedax fenrisi. The sequence goes on from OZ025241.1 coordinate 15,501,209, forward strand.
ACCAACTCCAATAAGCAAGTATATCATCTCTATATAATATTAATAAATTAATATGGGTAAATATAAAATTTTAAATAATATAATAATAATTACCATATGAAGAAGTACTCAGAGTTGAATTTAAAACTGTTATCTTTTCATACCAAGTCTCCAATAGCAGCAGTAGTTATATCGATATCCTCTTTAGTCTCAAATGGAATACATCGTCTATCTGTAATGAATAAAATTGAAGTTAAAGGTAAATCATAGATATTATTAGTATGATAATTCACTATGTAGACAGATAATAGACAATTATATATACAACATTATTAGATTATTGATGGATCGATAATTTACAAAATTTAAAATTTGCTTTATTTTTCAATAGTCTTTTCGAATTACAACATACATTAGTAATATGAGATATTGGAATTTTATTTATCCAGTAGCGTGATTTTTTCATGAACTATATTATTTAATTTTTCAACTAAATTTAAATTATCACTTTCCAATTGTTTATTTTAGTATTCAAAAATATTAATGCCTTCTGTAAATTTGTAACTCGAAATGAAATTAACTGTTCATTATACCGTAGAGGTATTTTAGTGAATCTTTCTGTCATTCTTACAGAATTAATTATTCACACTAATCGAAAAATATAAATCCAACATTATTCCTGTGCATGTTATATGTCCTGCATAGTCTACGTGATAATCCTATTTCAGTTACACGGAAACTACGATTTAATGTTAGTTTTTGTAAACAGTCAGCAACACACATACCATTCTTAATAAGGTATAAAACATTACCAACTCTGATGTTTGCGAGAGGGCAGCGGTACTTTTCTAGAAACTTCGTTGTCATTTTAAATATACTGTAAGGAATTTAAACAGTAATATTATATTAAATATAAAATAAATAAGATCATTATTATATAAATATATATATATATATATATTTATATGTATTAGTATATAAAAAATCTTTATACCATAGCTATACTAGGTAATGATATATATTTAGTATATTTTATATTATAGTAAAATTAATTTAGTATATTTGATAATACAAATGTATTAAAAAATATGAGACATTCCGAGTTTAATCGTCATTATTTGTATTACTAAATATATTAAATATCTAAATGTTTGATACATAGACTAATATTAATCTAAATTAATTACGATTTGTTTCCACAATTAATTTGATAACTCATAAATTAATAAGTCTATTTTACATTTTTAAATGATATTTTTTTATTTATTACCAACTATCTATATTATTTATAAATATAATTTTCTAATAATTATTTAAATGTATATTTATATTAATTAGTATATGATATAAATTAAAACAATAGCTATATTATTTAATGATATTTATTTAATATATTATATATTGAATATTTATAGAAATAATTATTAAAATTTGTTAAATCGAGTTAGATTAATTCAGTATTTTTGATAATTTAAATTTATTAAAAAATATGAGACATTCCGAGTTTAATCGTCATTATTTGTATTACTTATCGAAATGTTTGATACGTAGAGTCTATGTAACATAGAATAATATTAATCTAAATTAATTTACGTTAACAATTAATTTTATAAATCATAAATGAATGTATATTTTACATTTTTAAATGATATTTGTTGTAAATGTTTACTAAATCAACATTTATTTACACATTATTTTGTAATGCTTATATAAATTATTAATTTTATAATTAAATAGTCTATAAAATAAATTAATATAATACTTATACATATTATATTAAATATTTAAACAAATAATTATTAAAACTTGTTAAATCGATTTAATAAATCACAATTATTTTAAAAATATATTTAAAATGATTGATATTTTTTTAACGATTTTAACGATTTTGAAAATTCGATTAAACACTCGATATTAAACATTAGTGTATATATTATATACCATAGGACATCTAATTTAATAATCTATATAGATATATAAATAATAATAATAAATATATATTTATTTTTAAAATAAATAATTTACTAAAAAAAAGCACATGGACTTACCGCGAATCCTTAAATTGAAATGGAAACCCCTTGAATTTTGGATTTACTTTTATACTGTTCGTAGAGGATGTTGCACTGATTATAAATCATTTTAATTGGTTTAAAAATATTTATTAATTACTATTTTACATGAGTTTGAAAATTACAGATATTTTGGAAATATTAAATATTTACAAGTAGAATTAGAATAAATGCTATGTCTGGAAGTAAACATTAACAAAGATCGTGAATATAGTGAATACAAAAGACAAAATATTCAGAATAATTTAATATAAGAATACAAAATACATACCCGGTTTCAATAATGAATTCCCGGTTTAATTTATCTAATACCCGGGAAATTTGAACTGAAACATTTTTGTCTTTATAAAAACCCGTGAATTTACGGATATACTAATACCCGGGAGAACCGGGTTTTCGGGTACCCGTTTACATCCCTAATGCCTATATACGCCTATACATACGCCCATTTATAAGTTACAACGTCCAATCTGTTATAACAGTATACTAGCGGCCACTATAGTGTACTAGAGCCTTGCCTTATTTTAGTGATTTTTTTAATGCCTAATCAAACGTTTATATTATTAGGATAAATACTCTATATATAAAAGTGAAATCACAGTATTCTAGAACTATATGATTTCTAGTTAATTCAAAAAAATAAGAGCCTAAAATTCAGTATTTATCGATATATTAGAAATCTTCTGAGGCATATTAATTATCGGCCACTACCCCATTCCCTCCCCTACATTTAACATTCGCTCTTTTGATATTGTTTAATAAATTGATATGTTATACATGTATATGGTTCATTTTTAATAATATATGACTAGTTATATAATTCATAACTTTTATATATTTTGAAGATTTAGAATAGATTTATTAGAACATATTAAATTTGTATCGTACTCAAATAAAATTAGTTAAAAATATGTTATATATTAACATATTTTGTAGATTATTTATGTATATATATATATATATATATATATTTGGTGGAGTCCTTTAATCCCATCCAGAAACTTAGATGAGGTGTTCACTTATAACCATATGGCTCTAATATCCCTTGGAAGCCGCTCTCATGTTAAGGCGCCAGTAAACCAAACTGTTACAATATGTATATTATAATATATATTTAGTTTATAAACTAAATATATATTATAATATACATGCATATAAGCATACTATACAATATATTAATACGTAATAATGCCTATAACGATACGGCGAGGGCACGCATTAACACCCGCGTACCCCCTAGAATAGATAACCCCAACACACGTGACAGCCCCGACATGGCACTACGTCCTTGGCTACTAATGCACACCTACGTGACCCTGGCGATACTGGCAATAGTGATATGTTCCAGTGTATTCTTCGCCGCTCGACGCTGGTCCAAGAGCCCGGTCAGTCTACGAGATAGGTTCGTTAAACGGCGAGATTACGCGATATATAAACAAGAACTAGAACGGATGACTATGACGGCCGTTAAGCGTCACCTGGTGGTCACGAATAAAGAGTACGCGGCCAACTTGGTGAACATCGAAATCACGCAACATGTTATCGGTTTGTTTAAAAGGCGAATCCTGCGTACGAAATTCGCGGAATTCGAACGTAACGTACGCTACAGAACGAACAGAAACGGCGACCCCGTCCAGAATCGACGAGCTCGCCACCTTTACCTGCAAGACAAGGCCGAACTCATACGTCAGGTGGATAGACATACGAATAGTCTTCGAGTTCAGCTGGGTAACAATCGAGTACTCGGAGCCAAGAGCGCCAATACGAGGAGGTACATCAGCGAGGAGGATTAGCGTACAGCCGGCTACGTACTTGCTGTATTGTTATGTCGATAATAATAATGTGTATAATAATGTGTATTTATTTATTCTATATCATATATATATATATATATATTCATTATAATTATAATTCTTCGAGGTATAACGAGAACCAGCTTATATGACAGCATAACTAGGCTATAACTAACCTATATAACAGATTAAGAGTGGGGAATTATAATAATGTATTAACCTGTTAACCTGTGCCGTCGAGTCGTATCCGACCCCTGGCGACATCGATGACAGCAGCTCTCCAACTCCTCCTACATCTTGAATCTCGAATCATGTTGAAGAGAGTTCCATTGAAGTTTTTCTTTATGCTATCTAGCCATCTTTGCCGTGGTCTCCCTCTGCTTCTATAACCCCCCATTCTTCCTACCATCACTTCATATTCCATTCCGCCTGCTCTTATAACATGTCGTGTTTTAATAAATGACGCTACAATTACGATTACGATATAGGATATAAATAAATAACGCAATATTAATCATAATTCGATGAATGGCGAAATGCAGCTCGGCCCAAAAATCCTTTAAGGGCGGGTGGGAGTGGGGGAGGGCGGGCGGGTTAGTCGTGTTTTTATCGTTATACTAACGTATTGGGTTGGGTTTTTGGTTGGGTTTGTGTTTAGCTATACAGTTCGTATACCCCGACGTTGTTATGGTTATATTCTCCTCGCCTATATAATAGGTCAGCTGTCGTATCCTCGATGCAGACACACGAACCGCCTATTGTTAGCCACACCAAATTGACAAGTCGCATTCGCTGTATTCCGTTACCTAATTCATATAGATATTGGTTGGTGTTTGGTTTGGGTTTGGGTTTGGGTTTGGGTTTGGGTTTGGGTTTGAGTTTAAGTTTGAGTTTGGGTTTATGTTTGAGTTTGGGTTTGTGTTTTTACTATAATATAGTACATTTTATTGATGGGGTGATTTTGAATACAAAGGGGTGGGTTTGAAAATAGTTTATAACTCCGTAATTATAGAAGTCGCATTCGCTGTATTCCGTTACCTAATTCATATAGATATTGGTTGGGTTTGGGTTTGGGTTTGGGTTTGAGTTTGGGTTTATGTTTGAGTTTGGGTTTGGGTTTATGTTTGAGTTTGGGTTTTGGGTTTGGATTTATGTTTGAGTTTGGGTTTGGGTTTATGTTTGAGTTTGGGTTTGGGTTTGGGTTTGTGTTTTTACTATAATATAGTACATTTTATTGGCCGGGATTTTTAATACATAGGGATGAGTTAGAAAATAGTTTATAACTCCGTAATTATAGAAATACGCATATCGTTACTTACCAATTTTCTCTTCGTATTAATTATATATACGTTATGCTATCGAGTATTAACGATTTAGAGTTATATTCGCAATTTTATCTTACCTAGAATAGGTGAATAGGGGGAACTAATCGATTATAATCTATTAGTTCTCCCGATTATAATAATTATTATATATATATATATATATATATATATATATATATATATATATATTGGTATACATATGTGTGTGTGTGTATATATTTTACATTATATTATTCATATTAGTATTTGTTTGATCATTTTATCAATTATATTATATTATAACATTGATTTTACATTATATTATTCATATTAGTATTTTATTGATTATTTTATAAATTATATATCTTTCTTCTATATATTTATATACTTATATAATTAATAAATTATTATTTCTTATGTTTACATTCATATTAGTATTGTATTGATTATTTCATAAATTCTATATCTTTCTTCTATATATTTATATATTTATTTAATTAAAAAATTATTATTTCCTATGTTTACATTCATATTAGAATTTTATTGATTATTTTATAAATTCTATTATATTTTAACATTGATTTTACATTATACTATTTTTATGTATACTATTATATAATAATAATGTATTATATAACGATTTGACACTATCTCAGTGATAAGAATGCACATAGCCGACTATTTAAAACCATACATACAAATACTTCATCATTTAATTTTAATTATATATATATATATATATATAATGTTTATAGCGTATTATTTACCCATAAATGTACGAATTAATAATAATATAATAAATATTTATAAATATAAAAAATAAATAATGTGGATAACATATATGTATAAACCTATAGGTTTGGGTTTAGCTATACAGTTCGTAGGCCCCGACGACGTCGTAGCAGAGGAACACACACCTATGTATAGAGTATCAACCCCCGCAGAGAACAACGCAGTCGACAACAGGGGTAGTCGTGTAATATAGTACATTTTATTGGCCGCGATTTTTAATACATAGGGGTGGGTTGGGTTTGGGCTTGGGTTTGGGTTTGGGTTTGTGTTTTTATATATTTTTAAGATTTAGAATAGATTTATTAGAACGTATTAAATTTGTATCGTACTCAAATAAAATTAGTTAAAACATATGTTATATATTAACATATTTTGTAGATTATGTATGTATATATATATATATATATATATATATATATATATATATATTTGGTGGAGTCCTTTAATCTGGTGAGGGGGAGGGTGGGCTGGGTAAGTCGTGTTTTAATAAATGACGCTACAATTACGATTACGATATAGGATATAAATAAATAACGCAATATTAATCATAATTCGATGAATGGCGAAATGCAGCTCGGCCCAAAAATCCTTTAAGGGCGGGTGGGAGTGGGGGAGGGCGGGCGGGTTAGTCGTGTTTTTATCGTTATACTAACGTATTGGGTTGGGTTTTTGGTTGGGTTTGGGTTTAGCTATACAGTTCGTATACCCCGACGTTGTTATGGTTATATTCTCCTCGCCTATATAATAGGTCAGCTGTCGTATCCTCGATGCAGACACACGAACCGCCTATTGTTAGCCACACCAAATTGACAAGTCGCATTCGCTGTATTCCGTTACCTAATTCATATAGATATTGGTTGGTGTTTGGTTTGGGTTTGGGTTTGGGTTTGGGTTTGGGTTTGGGTTTGGGTTTGGGTTTGGGTTTGGGTTTGGGTTTGAGTTTAAGTTTGAGTTTGGGTTTATGTTTGAGTTTGGGTTTGTGTTTTTACTATAATATAGTACATTTTATTGATGGTGTGATTTTGAATACAAAGGGGTGGGTTTGAAAATAGTTTATAACTCCGTAATTATAGAAGTCGCATTCGCTGTATTCCGCTCTATTGTTAGCCACACCAAATTGACAAGTCGCATTCGCTGTATTCCGTTACCTAATTCATATAGATATTGGTTGGTGTTTGGTTTGGGTTTGGGTTTGGGTTTGGGTTTGGGTTTGGGTTTGGGTTTGGGTTTGGGTTTGGGTTTGGGTTTGAGTTTAAGTTTGAGTTTGGGTTTATGTTTGAGTTTGGGTTTGTGTTTTTACTATAATATAGTACATTTTATTGATGGTGTGATTTTGAATACAAAGGGGTGGGTTTGAAAATAGTTTATAACTCCGTAATTATAGAAGTCGCATTCGCTGTATTCCGTTACCTAATTCATATAGATATTGGTTGGGTTTGGGTTTGGGTTTGAGTTTGGGTTTATGTTTGAGTTTGGGTTTGGGTTTATGTTTGAGTTTGGGTTTGGGTTTGAGTTTGGGTTTATGTTTGAGTTTGGGTTTGGGTTTATGTTTGAGTTTGGGTTTGGGTTTGGGTTTGTGTTTTTACTATAATATAGTACATTTTATTGGCCGGGATTTTTAATACATAGGGATGAGTTAGAAAATAGTTTATAACTCCGTAATTATAGAAATACGCATATCGTTACTTACCAATTTTCTCTTCGTATTAATTATATATACGTTATGCTATCGAGTATTAACGATTTAGAGTTATATTCGCAATTTTATCTTACCTAGAATAGGTGAATAGGGGGAACTAATCGATTATAATCTATTAGTTCTCCCGATTATAATAATTATTATATATATATATATATATATATATATATATATATATATATATTGGTATACATATGTGTGTGTGTGTGTATATATTTTACATTATATTATTCATATTAGTATTTGTTTGATCATTTTATCAATTATATTATATTATAACATTGATTTTACATTATATTATTCATATTAGTATTTTATTGATTATTTTATAAATTATATATCTTTCTTCTATATATTTATATATTTATATAATTAAAAAATTATTATTTCTTATGTTTACATTCATATTAGTATTGTATTGATTATTTCATAAATTCTATATCTTTCTTCTATATATTTATATATTTATTTAATTAAAAAATTATTATTTCCTATGTTTACATTCATATTAGAATTTTATTGATTATTTTATAAATTCTATTATATTTTAACATTGATTTTACATTATACTATTTTTATGTATACTATTATATAATAATAATGTATTATATAAAGATTTGACACTATCTCAGTGATAAGAATGCACATAGCCGACTATTTAAAACCATACATACAAATACTTCATCATTTAATTTTAATTATATATATATATATATATATAATGTTTATAGCGTATTATTTACCCATAAATGTACGAATTAATAATAATATAATAAATATTTATAAATATAAAAAATAAATAATGTGGATAACATATATGTATAAACCTATAGGTTTGGGTTTAGCTATACAGTTCGTAGGCCCCGACGACGTCGTAGCAGAGGAACACACACCTATGTATAGAGTATCAACCCCCGCAGAGAACAACGCAGTCGACAACAGGGGTAGTCGTGTAATATAGTACATTTTATTGGCCGCGATTTTTAATACATAGGGGTGGGTTGGGTTTGGTCTTGGGTTTGGGTTTGGGTTTGAGTTTGAGTTTGGGTTTGTGTTTTTATATATTTTGAAGATTTAGAATAGATTTATTAGAACGTATTAAATTTGTATCGTACTCAAATAAAATTAGTTAAAACATATGTTATATATTAACATATTTTTTAGATTATGTATGTATATATATATATATATATATATATATATATATTTGGTGGAGTCCTTTAATCCCATCCAGAAACTTAGATGATATTTATGTAGTATATAATATTCCCATTTACATAGATAATTAATTCCTATCAAACTTCAGAGGTGTAAAGTAGTATATTAAGGATCCATAGTTATGTTACTTCTTTACTCTAGTAACTCCTTTGTTTGAAAGTTTAACTAGTAATGAATTGGCGTAGTAGATTTGTGAAACTATAGATGTCACATTAATAGTATATTGACGAGTTCATTTTACATGCAAGGTATTATTAATGCTCGGTTGAAGACTTTTTATATATCAGTAGTAAAGGGATTCTACATTTATTAGGTGCAAGTCACTATTTTATCAAGTATTAATCTTAAGAATTGAGTAATGGAGTGTTTTTGATATGGTTTTTTATAGTGTAATGTAGAGTAGAGTTTTAAAAGTATTGTTTAGAATTTCAGTTGTTTTATATATATATATATATATATATATATATATATATATAGCTATAGCTATTTAATGTTAATGCATTTCTGGCAAACAAATATATTATATCAGTCATTTAGTGTTGATATGTTTTGAATGATATTATAATAATAGCAGCATAATAGACATTTAAAATTAATAGCAGCATAATATCAGCATAATAGACATTTAATAGCAGCATAATAGCACAATGTAAATATTTGAGGCTCTAGCATATGCTGTTATGCTGCTATTATGCTGCTCTTACTGTTTGCTGGGGGGCTATTACAATGCGAAGTAGATATAATACTAAAGACCAACTTAAACTTACTGAAATGTATTTCAGACTAACTTTCTCTTGTTATCCTATAACATATCTAGTATTATATTCTCAACGTAGATCGAGTCTTGAGAGAACGTGTTATATACTACCCCGATTACTATATTACAGGTGTAATATATATGCTATTCGTAATGTATGAATTGGTTTAGGTATCCTAAACAATGATAACGATGTCAACTCACGGATTGTATTCTTGTTAGCGGCCGTGTCGCAGTTCTCCTCACCGGGTTGAGATGTCAAGTGGGCTGGCTATAGCCATATCGAATAGTACAACATATACGACGTAGTATTATCATATAAAAGTCTATAGGCTATTCGTATATATATATATATATATATATATATATATACACACATATATAGTCCACATATATATATACACCGAATAGCCTATAGACTTTTATATGATAATACTACGTTGTGTATGATGTACTATTCGATAGATAGTGTATAGGCCGAATGATTTCGTTGTTACCGTAATAGTCACGTTACTATCACGTGACATTCACTTATGAGCTGTTACAGATAGTTATGCTCTCTAGTGTGGAATTTTCCTATGGATGACTCATATACGGAGATAACGGTTCGTCGCTTATCTTACGCTTAGTCATCAATGTTAGTTCTACATATAGTAGTGACTCGGCACTATATATAAGTTTTGAATTTTCCTGAACAATTAAAACTATTCTAGAATATAAGGTTATTAATATATTCTAATGATATCGCATAATTAATATTTACTGTTAAAATAATATCTAGTTGAACACACTAATTCAGAAAACCTTTCTTAAATGAGATACTTGATATACATATATGTGATAATATGTTTGACATAGTTTAAGCTAAAATTAATTATTCAAATATTAGTATACCTTATAAAATACACATAGTACATATTACATTTAATTATGATTAATAAAGTACATTTATAATAAATAATACAAATAAGTATAAATATATTGGTAGGAATAGGATAGATCATGAACAAAATAAAGAAATATATATATATATATATATATATATATTGTCAAGTATAAATCTGAAAAGAAATAATGTTTAGTGAACGCATATATAGCAGCGGTGTTCGAAGTATTACGAAGGAGATAAACATGGACATCAGTCGTGCAAGTGTAGGTTTTATACATATATATATATATATTGGTATATATAATAAATAAATAAATAATATAAATTGGTATATTATATTATCATGGTAAGCTGGGTGGATTATGTGTATAGTAGTTTTGCTGAACGTGGATCAAGGTATCATATGATGAATTTAAATATTAAATATTATATTTTCAAATTTTATTATAAACCACTTTTTCGACACATTTTGTACATTTTTACATTGTATATATTCATATATTTTAACATTGACTAACGCAATATTAGTAATAATTCGATGAAATGCGAAATGCAACTCACGCCAAATTTCAAATAGGGCGGGAGGGTGAGGGGGAGGGTGGGCTGGGTAAGTTGTGTTTTAATAAATTACGCTACAATTACGATTACGATATAGGATATAAATAAATAACGCAATATTAATCATAATTCGATGAATGGCGAAATGCAGCTCGGCCCAAAAATCCTTTAAGGGCGGGTGGGAGTGGATGAGGGCGGGCGGGGTAGTCGTGTTTTTATCGTTATACTAACGTATTGGGGTGGGTTTTTGGTTGGGTTTGGGTTTAGCTATACAGTTCGTATACCCCGACGTTGTTATGGTTATATTCTCCTCGCCTATATAATAGGTCAGCTGTCGTATCCTCGATGCAGACACACGAACCGCCTATTGTTAGCCACACCAAATTGACAAGTCGCATTCGCTGTATTCCGTTACCTAGTTCATATAGATATTGGTTGGTGTTTGGTTTGGGTTTGGGTTTGGGTTTGGGTTTGGGTTTGGGTTTGGGTTTGGGTTTGGGTTTGAGTTTAAGTTTGAGTTTGGGTTTATGTTTGAGTTTGGGTTTGTGTTTTTACTATAATATAGTACATTTTATTGATGGTGTGATTTTGAATACAAAGGGGTGGGTTTGAAAATAGTTTATAACTCCGTAATTATAGAAGTCGCATTCGCTGTATTCCGTTACCTAATTCATATAGATATTGGTTGGGTTTGGGTTTGGGTTTGAGTTTGGGTTTATGTTTGAGTTTGGGTTTGGGTTTATGTTTGAGTTTGGGTTTGGGTTTGAGTTTGGGTTTATGTTTGAGTTTGGGTTTGGGTTTATGTTTGAGTTTGGGTTTGGGTTTGGGTTTGTGTTTTTACTATAATATAGTACATTTTATTGGCCGGGATTTTTAATACATAGGGATGAGTTAGAAAATAGTTTATAACTCCGTAATTATAGAAATACGCATATCGTTACTTACCAATTTTCTCTTCGTATTAATTATATATACGTTATGCTATCGAGTATTAACGATTTAGAGTTATATTCGCAATGTTATCTTACCTAGAATAGGTGAATAGGGGGAACTAATCGATTATAATCTATTAGTTCTCCCGATTATAATAATTATTATATATATATATATATATATATATATATATATTGGTATACATATGTGTGTGTGTGTAAATATTTTACATTATATTATTCATATTAGTATTTGTTTGATCATTTTATCAATTATATTATATTATAACATTGATTTTACATTATATTATTCATATTAGTATTTTATTGATTATTTTATAAATTATATATCTTTCTTCTATATATTTATATATTTATATAATTAAAAAATTATTATTTCTTATGTTTACATTCATATTAGTATTTTATTGATTATTTCATAAATTCTATATATTTATATATTTATATAATTAAAAAATTATTATTTCCTATGTTTACATTCATATTAGAATTTTATTGATTATTTTATAAATTCTATTATATTTTAACATTGATTTTACATTATACTATTTTTATGTATACTATTATATAATAATAATGTATTATATAAAGATTTGACACTATCTCAGTGATAAGAATGCACATAGCCGACTATTTAAAACCATACATACAAATACTTCATCATTTAATTTTAATTATATATATATATATATATATAATGTTTATAGCGTATTATTTACCCATAAATGTACGAATTAATAATAATATAATAAATATTTATAAATATAAAAAATAAATAATGTGGATAACATATATGTATAAACCTATAGGTTTGGGTTTAGCTATACAGTTCGTAGGCCCCGACGACGTCGTAGCAGAGGAACACACACCTATGTATAGAGTATCAACCCCCGCAGAGAACAACGCAGTAGACAACAGGGGTAGTCGTGTAATATAGTACATTTTATTGGCCGCGATTTTTAATACATAGGGGTGGGTTGGGTTTGGGCTTGGGTTTGGGTTTGGGTTTGAGTTTGAGTTTGGGTTTGTGTTTTTATATATTTTGAAGATTTAGAATAGATTTATTAGAACGTATTAAATTTGTATCGTACTCAAATAAAATTAGTTAAAACATATGTTATATATTAACATATTTTGTAGATTATGTATGTATATATATATATATATATATATATATATATATATATATTTGGTGGAGTCCTTTAATCCCATCCAGAAACTTAGATGATATTTATGTAGTATATAATATTCCCATTTACATAGATAATTAATTCCTATCAAACTTCAGAGGTGTAAAGTAGTATATTAAGGATCCATAGTTATGTTACTTCTTTACTCTAGTAACTCCTTTGTTTGAAAGTTTAACTAGTAATGAATTGGCGTAGTAGATTTGTGAAACTATAGATGTCACATTACTAGTATATTGACGAGTTCATTTTACATGCAAGGTATTATAAATGCTCGGTTGAAGACTTTTTATATATCAGTAGTAAAGGGATTCTACATTTATTAGGTGCAAGTCACTATTTTATCAAGTATTAATCTTAAGAATTGAGTAATTGAGTGTTTTTGATATGGTTTTTTATAGTGTAATGTAGAGTAGAGTTTTAAAAGTATTGTTTAGAATTTCAGTTGTTTTATATATATATATATATATATATATAGCTATAGCTATTTAATGTTAATGCATTTCTGGCAAACAAATATATTATATCAGTCATTTAGTGTTGATATGTTTTGAATGATATTATAATAATAGCAGCATAATAGACATTTAAAATTAATAGCAGCATAATATCAGCATAATAGACATTTAATAGCAGCATAATAGCACAATGTAAATATTTGAGGCTCTAGCATATGCTGTTATGCTGCTATTATGCTGCTCTTACTGTTTGCTGGGGGGCTATTACAATGCGAAGTAGATATAATACTAAAGACCAACTTAAACTTACTGAAATGTATTTCAGACTAACTTTCTCTTGTTATCCTATAACATATCTAGTATTATATTCTCAACGTAGATCGAGTCTTGAGAGAACGTGTTATATACTACCCCGATTACTATATTACAGGTGTAATATATATGCTATTCGTAATGTATGAATTGGTTTAGGTATCCTAAACAATGATAACGATGTCAACTCACGGATTATATTCTTGTTAGCGGCCGTGTCGCAGTTCTCCTCACCGGGTTGAGATGTCAAGTGGGCTGGCTATAGCCATATCGAATAGTACAACATATACGACGTAGTATTATCATATAAAAGTCTATAGGCTATTCGTATATATATATATATATATATATATATATATATACACATATATAGTCCACATATATATACACCGAATAGCCTATAGACTTTTATATGATAATACTACGTTGTGTATGATGTACTATTCGATAGATAGTGTATAGGCCGAATGATTTCGTTGTTACCGTAATAGTCACGTTACTATCACGTGACATTCACTTATGAGCTGTTACAGATAGTTATGCTCTCTAGTGTGGACTTTTCCTATGGATGACTCATATACGGAGATAACGGTTCGTCGCTTATCTTACGCTTAGTCATCAATGTTAGTTCTACATGTAGTAGTGACTCGGCACTATATATAAGTTTTGAATTTTCCTGAACAATTAAAACTATTCTAGAATATAAGGTTATTAATATATTCTAATGATATCGCATAATTAATATTTACTGTTAAAATAATATCTAGTTGAACACACTAATTCAGAAAACCTTTCTTAAATGAGATACTTGATATACATATATGTGATAATATGTTTGACATAGTTTAAGCTAAAATTAATTATTCAAATATTAGTATACCTTATAAAATACACATAGTACATATTACATTTAATTATGATTAATAAAGTACATTTATAATAAATAATACAAATAAGTATAAATATATTGGTAGGAATAGGATAGATCATGAACAAAATAAAGAAATATATATATATATATATATATATTGTCAAGTATAAATCTGAAAAGAAATAATGTTTAGTGAACGCATATATAGCAGCGGTGTTCGAAGTATTACGAAGGAGATAAACATGGATATCAGTCGTGCAAGTGTAGGTTTTATACATATATATATATATATATTGGTATATATAATAAATAAATAAATAATATAAATTGGTATATTATATTATCATGGTAAGCTGGGTGGATTATGTGTATAGTAGTTTTGCTGAACGTGGATCAAGGTATCATATGATGAATTTAAATATTAAATATTATATTTTCAAATTTTATTATAAACCACTTTTTCGACACATTTTGTACATTTTTACATTGTATATATTCATATATTTTAACATTGACTAACGCAATATTAGTAATAATTCGATGAAATGCGAAATGCAACTCACGCCAAATTTCAAATAGGGCGGGAGGGTGAGGGGGAGGGTGGGCTGGGTAAGTTGTGTTTTAATAAATTACGCTACAATTACGATTACGATATAGGATATAAATAAATAACGCAATATTAATCATAATTCGATGAATGGCGAAATGCAGCTCGGCCCAAAAATCCTTTAAGGGCGGGTGGGAGTGGGGGAGGGCGGGCGGGGTAGTCGTGTTTTTATCGTTATACTAACGTATTGGGTTGGGTTTTTGGTTGGGTTTGGGTTTAGCTATACAGTTCGTATACCCCGACGTTGTTATGGTTATATTCTCCTCGCCTATATAATAGGTCAGCTGTCGTATCCTCGATGCAGACACACGAACCGCCTATTGTTAGCCACACCAAATTGACAAGTCGCATTCGCTGTATTCCGTTACCTAATTCATATAGATATTGGTTGGTGTTTGGTTTGGGTTTGGGTTTGGGTTTGGGTTTGGGTTTGGGTTTGGGTTTGGGTTTGGGTTTGGGTTTGGGTTTGAGTTTAAGTTTTAGTTTGGGTTTATGTTTGAGTTTGGGTTTGTGTTTTTACTATAATATAGTACATTTTATTGATGGGGTGATTTTGAATACAAAGGGGTGGGTTTGAAAATAGTTTATAACTCCGTAATTATAGAAGTCGCATTCGCTGTATTCCGTTACCTAATTCATATAGATATTGGTTGGGTTTGGGTTTGGGTTTGGGTTTGAGTTTGGGTTTATGTTTGAGTTTGGGTTTGGGTTTATGTTTGAGTTTGGGTTTGGGTTTGGGTTTGTGTTTTTACTATAATATAGTACATTTTATTGGCCGGGATTTTTAATACATAGGGATGAGTTAGAAAATAGTTTATAACTCCGTAATTATAGAAATACGCATATCGTTACTTACCAATTTTCTCTTCGTATTAATTATATATACGTTATGCTATCGAGTATTAACGATTTAGAGTTATATTCGCAATGTTATCTTACCTAGAATAGGTGAATAGGGGGAACTAATCGATTATAATCTATTAGTTCTCCCGATTATAATAATTATTATATATATATATATATATATATATATATATATTGGTATACATATGTGTGTGTGTGTAAATATTTTACATTATATTATTCATATTAGTATTTGTTTGATCATTTTATCAATTATATTATATTATAACATTGATTTTACATTATATTATTCATATTAGTATTTTATTGATTATTTTATAAATTATATATCTTTCTTCTATATATTTATATATTTATATAATTAAAAAATTATTATTTCTTATGTTTACATTCATATTAGTATTTTATTGATTATTTCATAAATTCTATATATTTATATATTTATATAATTAAAAAATTATTATTTCCTATGTTTACATTCATATTAGAATTTTATTGATTATTTTATAAATTCTATTATATTTTAACATTGATTTTACATTATACTATTTTTATGTATACTATTATATAATAATAATGTATTATATAAAGATTTGACACTATCTCAGTGATAAGAATGCACATAGCCGACTATTTAAAACCATACATACAAATACTTCATCATTTAATTTTAATTATATATATATATATATATATAATGTTTATAGCGTATTATTTACCCATAAATGTACGAATTAATAATAATATAATAAATATTTATAAATATAAAAAATAAATAATGTGGATAACATATATGTATAAACCTATAGGTTTGGGTTTAGCTATACAGTTCGTAGGCCCCGACGACGTCGTAGCAGAGGAACACACACCTATGTATAGAGTATCAACCCCCGCAGAGAACAACGCAGTAGACAACAGGGGTAGTCGTGTAATATAGTACATTTTATTGGCCGCGATTTTTAATACATAGGGGTGGGTTGGGTTTGGGCTTGGGTTTGGGTTTGGGTTTGAGTTTGAGTTTGGGTTTGTGTTTTTATATATTTTGAAGATTTAGAATAGATTTATTAGAACGT
The DNA here is from genome assembly GCA_964019155.1 of Osedax fenrisi. NCBI lineage: Eukaryota > Metazoa > Annelida > Polychaeta > Sabellida > Siboglinidae > Osedax > Osedax fenrisi. The sequence continues at coordinate 15,518,592 of OZ025241.1, forward strand.
ATTAAATTTGTATCGTACTCAAATAAAATTAGTTAAAACATATGTTATATATTAACATATTTTGTAGATTATGTATGTATATATATATATATATATATATATATATATATATATATATGGTGGAGTCCTTTAATCCCATCCAGAAACTTAGATGATATTTATGTAGTATATAATATTCCCATTTACATAGATAATTAATTCCTATCAAACTTCAGAGGTGTAAAGTAGTATATTAAGGATCCATAGTTATGTTACTTCTTTACTCTAGTAACTCCTTTGTTTGAAAGTTTAACTAGTAATGAATTGGCGTAGTAGATTTGTGAAACTATAGATGTCACATTACTAGTATATTGACGAGTTCATTTTACATGCAAGGTATTATAAATGCTCGGTTGAAGACTTTTTATATATCAGTAGTAAAGGGATTCTACATTTATTAGGTGCAAGTCACTATTTTATCAAGTATTAATCTTAAGAATTGAGTAATTGAGTGTTTTTGATATGGTTTTTTATAGTGTAATGTAGAGTAGAGTTTTAAAAGTATTGTTTAGAATTTCAGTTGTTTTATATATATATATATATATATATATAGCTATAGCTATTTAATGTTAATGCATTTCTGGCAAACAAATATATTATATCAGTCATTTAGTGTTGATATGTTTTGAATGATATTATAATAATAGCAGCATAATAGACATTTAAAATTAATAGCAGCATAATATCAGCATAATAGACATTTAATAGCAGCATAATAGCACAATGTAAATATTTGAGGCTCTAGCATATGCTGTTATGCTGCTATTATGCTGCTCTTACTGTTTGCTGGGGGGCTATTACAATGCGAAGTAGATATAATACTAAAGACCAACTTAAACTTACTGAAATGTATTTCAGACTAACTTTCTCTTGTTATCCTATAACATATCTAGTATTATATTCTCAACGTAGATCGAGTCTTGAGAGAACGTGTTATATACTACCCCGATTACTATATTACAGGTGTAATATATATGCTATTCGTAATGTATGAATTGGTTTAGGTATCCTAAACAATGATAACGATGTCAACTCACGGATTGTATTCTTGTTAGCGGCCGTGTCGCAGTTCTCCTCACCGGGTTGAGATGTCAAGTGGGCTGGCTATAGCCATATCGAATAGTACAACATATACGACGTAGTATTATCATATAAAAGTCTATAGGCTATTCGTATATATATATATATATATATATATATATATATACACATATATAGTCCACATATATATACACCGAATAGCCTATAGACTTTTATATGATAATACTACGTTGTGTATGATGTACTATTCGATAGATAGTGTATAGGCCGAATGATTTCGTTGTTACCGTAATAGTCACGTTACTATCACGTGACATTCACTTATGAGCTGTTACAGATAGTTATGCTCTCTAGTGTGGACTTTTCCTATGGATGACTCATATACGGAGATAACGGTTCGTCGCTTATCTTACGCTTAGTCATCAATGTTAGTTCTACATGTAGTAGTGACTCGGCACTATATATAAGTTTTGAATTTTCCTGAACAATTAAAACTATTCTAGAATATAAGGTTATTAATATATTCTAATGATATCGCATAATTAATATTTACTGTTAAAATAATATCTAGTTGAACACACTAATTCAGAAAACCTTTCTTAAATGAGATACTTGATATACATATATGTGATAATATGTTTGACATAGTTTAAGCTAAAATTAATTATTCAAATATTAGTATACCTTATAAAATACACATAGTACATATTACATTTAATTATGATTAATAAAGTACATTTATAATAAATAATACAAATAAGTATAAATATATTGGTAGGAATAGGATAGATCATGAACAAAATAAAGAAATATATATATATATATATATATATTGTCAAGTATAAATCTGAAAAGAAATAATGTTTAGTGAACGCATATATAGCAGCGGTGTTCGAAGTATTACGAAGGAGATAAACATGGATATCAGTCGTGCAAGTGTAGGTTTTATACATATATATATATATATATTGGTATATATAATAAATAAATAAATAATATAAATTGGTATATTATATTATCATGGTAAGCTGGGTGGATTATGTGTATAGTAGTTTTGCTGAACGTGGATCAAGGTATCATATGATGAATTTAAATATTAAATATTATATTTTCAAATTTTATTATAAACCACTTTTTCGACACATTTTGTACATTTTTACATTGTATATATTCATATATTTTAACATTGACTAACGCAATATTAGTAATAATTCGATGAAATGCGAAATGCAACTCACGCCAAATTTCAAATAGGGCGGGAGGGTGAGGGGGAGGGTGGGCTGGGTAAGTTGTGTTTTAATAAATTACGCTACAATTACGATTACGATATAGGATATAAATAAATAACGCAATATTAATCATAATTCGATGAATGGCGAAATGCAGCTCGGCCCAAAAATCCTTTAAGGGCGGGTGGGAGTGGGGGAGGGCGGGCGGGGTAGTCGTGTTTTTATCGTTATACTAACGTATTGGGTTGGGTTTTTGGTTGGGTTTGGGTTTAGCTATACAGTTCGTATACCCCGACGTTGTTATGGTTATATTCTCCTCGCCTATATAATAGGTCAGCTGTCGTATCCTCGATGCAGACACACGAACCGCCTATTGTTAGCCACACCAAATTGACAAGTCGCATTCGCTGTATTCCGTTACCTAATTCATATAGATATTGGTTGGTGTTTGGTTTGGGTTTGGGTTTGGGTTTGGGTTTGGGTTTGGGTTTGGGTTTGGGTTTGGGTTTGGGTTTGGGTTTGAGTTTAAGTTTTAGTTTGGGTTTATGTTTGAGTTTGGGTTTGTGTTTTTACTATAATATAGTACATTTTATTGATGGGGTGATTTTGAATACAAAGGGGTGGGTTTGAAAATAGTTTATAACTCCGTAATTATAGAAGTCGCATTCGCTGTATTCCGTTACCTAATTCATATAGATATTGGTTGGGTTTGGGTTTGGGTTTGGGTTTGAGTTTGGGTTTATGTTTGAGTTTGGGTTTGGGTTTATGTTTGAGTTTGGGTTTGGGTTTGGGTTTGTGTTTTTACTATAATATAGTACATTTTATTGGCCGGGATTTTTAATACATAGGGATGAGTTAGAAAATAGTTTATAACTCCGTAATTATAGAAATACGCATATCGTTACTTACCAATTTTCTCTTCGTATTAATTATATATACGTTATGCTATCGAGTATTAACGATTTAGAGTTATATTCGCAATGTTATCTTACCTAGAATAGGTGAATAGGGGGAACTAATCGATTATAATCTATTAGTTCTCCCGATTATAATAATTATTATATATATATATATATATATATATATATATATTGGTATACATATGTGTGTGTGTGTAAATATTTTACATTATATTATTCATATTAGTATTTGTTTGATCATTTTATCAATTATATTATATTATAACATTGATTTTACATTATATTATTCATATTAGTATTTTATTGATTATTTTATAAATTATATATCTTTCTTCTATATATTTATATATTTATATAATTAAAAAATTATTATTTCTTATGTTTACATTCATATTAGTATTTTATTGATTATTTCATAAATTCTATATATTTATATATTTATATAATTAAAAAATTATTATTTCCTATGTTTACATTCATATTAGAATTTTATTGATTATTTTATAAATTCTATTATATTTTAACATTGATTTTACATTATACTATTTTTATGTATACTATTATATAATAATAATGTATTATATAAAGATTTGACACTATCTCAGTGATAAGAATGCACATAGCCGACTATTTAAAACCATACATACAAATACTTCATCATTTAATTTTAATTATATATATATATATATATATAATGTTTATAGCGTATTATTTACCCATAAATGTACGAATTAATAATAATATAATAAATATTTATAAATATAAAAAATAAATAATGTGGATAACATATATGTATAAACCTATAGGTTTGGGTTTAGCTATACAGTTCGTAGGCCCCGACGACGTCGTAGCAGAGGAACACACACCTATGTATAGAGTATCAACCCCCGCAGAGAACAACGCAGTAGACAACAGGGGTAGTCGTGTAATATAGTACATTTTATTGGCCGCGATTTTTAATACATAGGGGTGGGTTGGGTTTGGGCTTGGGTTTGGGTTTGGGTTTGAGTTTGAGTTTGGGTTTGTGTTTTTATATATTTTGAAGATTTAGAATAGATTTATTAGAACGTATTAAATTTGTATCGTACTCAAATAAAATTAGTTAAAACATATGTTATATATTAACATATTTTGTAGATTATGTATGTATATATATATATATATATATATATATATATATATATATTGGTGGAGTCCTTTAATCCCATCCAGAAACTTAGATGATATTTATGTAGTATATAATATTCCCATTTACATAGATAATTAATTCCTATCAAACTTCAGAGGTGTAAAGTAGTATATTAAGGATCCATAGTTATGTTACTTCTTTACTCTAGTAACTCCTTTGTTTGAAAGTTTAACTAGTAATGAATTGGCGTAGTAGATTTGTGAAACTATAGATGTCACATTACTAGTATATTGACGAGTTCATTTTACATGCAAGGTATTATAAATGCTCGGTTGAAGACTTTTTATATATCAGTAGTAAAGGGATTCTACATTTATTAGGTGCAAGTCACTATTTTATCAAGTATTAATCTTAAGAATTGAGTAATTGAGTGTTTTTGATATGGTTTTTTATAGTGTAATGTAGAGTAGAGTTTTAAAAGTATTGTTTAGAATTTCAGTTGTTTTATATATATATATATATATATATATAGCTATAGCTATTTAATGTTAATGCATTTCTGGCAAACAAATATATTATATCAGTCATTTAGTGTTGATATGTTTTGAATGATATTATAATAATAGCAGCATAATAGACATTTAAAATTAATAGCAGCATAATATCAGCATAATAGACATTTAATAGCAGCATAATAGCACAATGTAAATATTTGAGGCTCTAGCATATGCTGTTATGCTGCTATTATGCTGCTCTTACTGTTTGCTGGGGGGCTATTACAATGCGAAGTAGATATAATACTAAAGACCAACTTAAACTTACTGAAATGTATTTCAGACTAACTTTCTCTTGTTATCCTATAACATATCTAGTATTATATTCTCAACGTAGATCGAGTCTTGAGAGAACGTGTTATATACTACCCCGATTACTATATTACAGGTGTAATATATATGCTATTCGTAATGTATGAATTGGTTTAGGTATCCTAAACAATGATAACGATGTCAACTCACGGATTGTATTCTTGTTAGCGGCCGTGTCGCAGTTCTCCTCACCGGGTTGAGATGTCAAGTGGGCTGGCTATAGCCATATCGAATAGTACAACATATACGACGTAGTATTATCATATAAAAGTCTATAGGCTATTCGTATATATATATATATATATATATATATATATATACACATATATAGTCCACATATATATACACCGAATAGCCTATAGACTTTTATATGATAATACTACGTTGTGTATGATGTACTATTCGATAGATAGTGTATAGGCCGAATGATTTCGTTGTTACCGTAATAGTCACGTTACTATCACGTGACATTCACTTATGAGCTGTTACAGATAGTTATGCTCTCTAGTGTGGACTTTTCCTATGGATGACTCATATACGGAGATAACGGTTCGTCGCTTATCTTACGCTTAGTCATCAATGTTAGTTCTACATGTAGTAGTGACTCGGCACTATATATAAGTTTTGAATTTTCCTGAACAATTAAAACTATTCTAGAATATAAGGTTATTAATATATTCTAATGATATCGCATAATTAATATTTACTGTTAAAATAATATCTAGTTGAACACACTAATTCAGAAAACCTTTCTTAAATGAGATACTTGATATACATATATGTGATAATATGTTTGACATAGTTTAAGCTAAAATTAATTATTCAAATATTAGTATACCTTATAAAATACACATAGTACATATTACATTTAATTATGATTAATAAAGTACATTTATAATAAATAATACAAATAAGTATAAATATATTGGTAGGAATAGGATAGATCATGAACAAAATAAAGAAATATATATATATATATATATATATTGTCAAGTATAAATCTGAAAAGAAATAATGTTTAGTGAACGCATATATAGCAGCGGTGTTCGAAGTATTACGAAGGAGATAAACATGGATATCAGTCGTGCAAGTGTAGGTTTTATACATATATATATATATATATTGGTATATATAATAAATAAATAAATAATATAAATTGGTATATTATATTATCATGGTAAGCTGGGTGGATTATGTGTATAGTAGTTTTGCTGAACGTGGATCAAGGTATCATATGATGAATTTAAATATTAAATATTATATTTTCAAATTTTATTATAAACCACTTTTTCGACACATTTTGTACATTTTTACATTGTATATATTCATATATTTTAACATTGACTAACGCAATATTAGTAATAATTCGATGAAATGCGAAATGCAACTCACGCCAAATTTCAAATAGGGCGGGAGGGTGAGGGGGAGGGTGGGCTGGGTAAGTTGTGTTTTAATAAATTACGCTACAATTACGATTACGATATAGGATATAAATAAATAACGCAATATTAATCATAATTCGATGAATGGCGAAATGCAGCTCGGCCCAAAAATCCTTTAAGGGCGGGTGGGAGTGGGGGAGGGCGGGCGGGGTAGTCGTGTTTTTATCGTTATACTAACGTATTGGGTTGGGTTTTTGGTTGGGTTTGGGTTTAGCTATACAGTTCGTATACCCCGACGTTGTTATGGTTATATTCTCCTCGCCTATATAATAGGTCAGCTGTCGTATCCTCGATGCAGACACACGAACCGCCTATTGTTAGCCACACCAAATTGACAAGTCGCATTCGCTGTATTCCGTTACCTAATTCATATAGATATTGGTTGGTGTTTGGTTTGGGTTTGGGTTTGGGTTTGGGTTTGGGTTTGGGTTTGGGTTTGGGTTTGGGTTTGGGTTTGGGTTTGAGTTTAAGTTTTAGTTTGGGTTTATGTTTGAGTTTGGGTTTGTGTTTTTACTATAATATAGTACATTTTATTGATGGGGTGATTTTGAATACAAAGGGGTGGGTTTGAAAATAGTTTATAACTCCGTAATTATAGAAGTCGCATTCGCTGTATTCCGTTACCTAATTCATATAGATATTGGTTGGGTTTGGGTTTGGGTTTGGGTTTGAGTTTGGGTTTATGTTTGAGTTTGGGTTTGGGTTTATGTTTGAGTTTGGGTTTGGGTTTGGGTTTGTGTTTTTACTATAATATAGTACATTTTATTGGCCGGGATTTTTAATACATAGGGATGAGTTAGAAAATAGTTTATAACTCCGTAATTATAGAAATACGCATATCGTTACTTACCAATTTTCTCTTCGTATTAATTATATATACGTTATGCTATCGAGTATTAACGATTTAGAGTTATATTCGCAATGTTATCTTACCTAGAATAGGTGAATAGGGGGAACTAATCGATTATAATCTATTAGTTCTCCCGATTATAATAATTATTATATATATATATATATATATATATATATATATTGGTATACATATGTGTGTGTGTGTAAATATTTTACATTATATTATTCATATTAGTATTTGTTTGATCATTTTATCAATTATATTATATTATAACATTGATTTTACATTATATTATTCATATTAGTATTTTATTGATTATTTTATAAATTATATATCTTTCTTCTATATATTTATATATTTATATAATTAAAAAATTATTATTTCTTATGTTTACATTCATATTAGTATTTTATTGATTATTTCATAAATTCTATATATTTATATATTTATATAATTAAAAAATTATTATTTCCTATGTTTACATTCATATTAGAATTTTATTGATTATTTTATAAATTCTATTATATTTTAACATTGATTTTACATTATACTATTTTTATGTATACTATTATATAATAATAATGTATTATATAAAGATTTGACACTATCTCAGTGATAAGAATGCACATAGCCGACTATTTAAAACCATACATACAAATACTTCATCATTTAATTTTAATTATATATATATATATATATATAATGTTTATAGCGTATTATTTACCCATAAATGTACGAATTAATAATAATATAATAAATATTTATAAATATAAAAAATAAATAATGTGGATAACATATATGTATAAACCTATAGGTTTGGGTTTAGCTATACAGTTCGTAGGCCCCGACGACGTCGTAGCAGAGGAACACACACCTATGTATAGAGTATCAACCCCCGCAGAGAACAACGCAGTAGACAACAGGGGTAGTCGTGTAATATAGTACATTTTATTGGCCGCGATTTTTAATACATAGGGGTGGGTTGGGTTTGGGCTTGGGTTTGGGTTTGGGTTTGAGTTTGAGTTTGGGTTTGTGTTTTTATATATTTTGAAGATTTAGAATAGATTTATTAGAACGTATTAAATTTGTATCGTACTCAAATAAAATTAGTTAAAACATATGTTATATATTAACATATTTTGTAGATTATGTATGTATATATATATATATATATATATATATATATATATATATATGGTGGAGTCCTTTAATCCCATCCAGAAACTTAGATGATATTTATGTAGTATATAATATTCCCATTTACATAGATAATTAATTCCTATCAAACTTCAGAGGTGTAAAGTAGTATATTAAGGATCCATAGTTATGTTACTTCTTTACTCTAGTAACTCCTTTGTTTGAAAGTTTAACTAGTAATGAATTGGCGTAGTAGATTTGTGAAACTATAGATGTCACATTACTAGTATATTGACGAGTTCATTTTACATGCAAGGTATTATAAATGCTCGGTTGAAGACTTTTTATATATCAGTAGTAAAGGGATTCTACATTTATTAGGTGCAAGTCACTATTTTATCAAGTATTAATCTTAAGAATTGAGTAATTGAGTGTTTTTGATATGGTTTTTTATAGTGTAATGTAGAGTAGAGTTTTAAAAGTATTGTTTAGAATTTCAGTTGTTTTATATATATATATATATATATATATAGCTATAGCTATTTAATGTTAATGCATTTCTGGCAAACAAATATATTATATCAGTCATTTAGTGTTGATATGTTTTGAATGATATTATAATAATAGCAGCATAATAGACATTTAAAATTAATAGCAGCATAATATCAGCATAATAGACATTTAATAGCAGCATAATAGCACAATGTAAATATTTGAGGCTCTAGCATATGCTGTTATGCTGCTATTATGCTGCTCTTACTGTTTGCTGGGGGGCTATTACAATGCGAAGTAGATATAATACTAAAGACCAACTTAAACTTACTGAAATGTATTTCAGACTAACTTTCTCTTGTTATCCTATAACATATCTAGTATTATATTCTCAACGTAGATCGAGTCTTGAGAGAACGTGTTATATACTACCCCGATTACTATATTACAGGTGTAATATATATGCTATTCGTAATGTATGAATTGGTTTAGGTATCCTAAACAATGATAACGATGTCAACTCACGGATTGTATTCTTGTTAGCGGCCGTGTCGCAGTTCTCCTCACCGGGTTGAGATGTCAAGTGGGCTGGCTATAGCCATATCGAATAGTACAACATATACGACGTAGTATTATCATATAAAAGTCTATAGGCTATTCGTATATATATATATATATATATATATATATATACACATATATAGTCCACATATATATACACCGAATAGCCTATAGACTTTTATATGATAATACTACGTTGTGTATGATGTACTATTCGATAGATAGTGTATAGGCCGAATGATTTCGTTGTTACCGTAATAGTCACGTTACTATCACGTGACATTCACTTATGAGCTGTTACAGATAGTTATGCTCTCTAGTGTGGACTTTTCCTATGGATGACTCATATACGGAGATAACGGTTCGTCGCTTATCTTACGCTTAGTCATCAATGTTAGTTCTACATGTAGTAGTGACTCGGCACTATATATAAGTTTTGAATTTTCCTGAACAATTAAAACTATTCTAGAATATAAGGTTATTAATATATTCTAATGATATCGCATAATTAATATTTACTGTTAAAATAATATCTAGTTGAACACACTAATTCAGAAAACCTTTCTTAAATGAGATACTTGATATACATATATGTGATAATATGTTTGACATAGTTTAAGCTAAAATTAATTATTCAAATATTAGTATACCTTATAAAATACACATAGTACATATTACATTTAATTATGATTAATAAAGTACATTTATAATAAATAATACAAATAAGTATAAATATATTGGTAGGAATAGGATAGATCATGAACAAAATAAAGAAATATATATATATATATATATATATTGTCAAGTATAAATCTGAAAAGAAATAATGTTTAGTGAACGCATATATAGCAGCGGTGTTCGAAGTATTACGAAGGAGATAAACATGGATATCAGTCGTGCAAGTGTAGGTTTTATACATATATATATATATATATTGGTATATATAATAAATAAATAAATAATATAAATTGGTATATTATATTATCATGGTAAGCTGGGTGGATTATGTGTATAGTAGTTTTGCTGAACGTGGATCAAGGTATCATATGATGAATTTAAATATTAAATATTATATTTTCAAATTTTATTATAAACCACTTTTTCGACACATTTTGTACATTTTTACATTGTATATATTCATATATTTTAACATTGACTAACGCAATATTAGTAATAATTCGATGAAATGCGAAATGCAACTCACGCCAAATTTCAAATAGGGCGGGAGGGTGAGGGGGAGGGTGGGCTGGGTAAGTTGTGTTTTAATAAATTACGCTACAATTACGATTACGATATAGGATATAAATAAATAACGCAATATTAATCATAATTCGATGAATGGCGAAATGCAGCTCGGCCCAAAAATCCTTTAAGGGCGGGTGGGAGTGGGGGAGGGCGGGCGGGGTAGTCGTGTTTTTATCGTTATACTAACGTATTGGGTTGGGTTTTTGGTTGGGTTTGGGTTTAGCTATACAGTTCGTATACCCCGACGTTGTTATGGTTATATTCTCCTCGCCTATATAATAGGTCAGCTGTCGTATCCTCGATGCAGACACACGAACCGCCTATTGTTAGCCACACCAAATTGACAAGTCGCATTCGCTGTATTCCGTTACCTAATTCATATAGATATTGGTTGGTGTTTGGTTTGGGTTTGGGTTTGGGTTTGGGTTTGGGTTTGGGTTTGGGTTTGGGTTTGGGTTTGGGTTTGGGTTTGAGTTTAAGTTTTAGTTTGGGTTTATGTTTGAGTTTGGGTTTGTGTTTTTACTATAATATAGTACATTTTATTGATGGGGTGATTTTGAATACAAAGGGGTGGGTTTGAAAATAGTTTATAACTCCGTAATTATAGAAGTCGCATTCGCTGTATTCCGTTACCTAATTCATATAGATATTGGTTGGGTTTGGGTTTGGGTTTGGGTTTGAGTTTGGGTTTATGTTTGAGTTTGGGTTTGGGTTTATGTTTGAGTTTGGGTTTGGGTTTGGGTTTGTGTTTTTACTATAATATAGTACATTTTATTGGCCGGGATTTTTAATACATAGGGATGAGTTAGAAAATAGTTTATAACTCCGTAATTATAGAAATACGCATATCGTTACTTACCAATTTTCTCTTCGTATTAATTATATATACGTTATGCTATCGAGTATTAACGATTTAGAGTTATATTCGCAATGTTATCTTACCTAGAATAGGTGAATAGGGGGAACTAATCGATTATAATCTATTAGTTCTCCCGATTATAATAATTATTATATATATATATATATATATATATATATATATTGGTATACATATGTGTGTGTGTGTAAATATTTTACATTATATTATTCATATTAGTATTTGTTTGATCATTTTATCAATTATATTATATTATAACATTGATTTTACATTATATTATTCATATTAGTATTTTATTGATTATTTTATAAATTATATATCTTTCTTCTATATATTTATATATTTATATAATTAAAAAATTATTATTTCTTATGTTTACATTCATATTAGTATTTTATTGATTATTTCATAAATTCTATATATTTATATATTTATATAATTAAAAAATTATTATTTCCTATGTTTACATTCATATTAGAATTTTATTGATTATTTTATAAATTCTATTATATTTTAACATTGATTTTACATTATACTATTTTTATGTATACTATTATATAATAATAATGTATTATATAAAGATTTGACACTATCTCAGTGATAAGAATGCACATAGCCGACTATTTAAAACCATACATACAAATACTTCATCATTTAATTTTAATATATATATATATATATATATATAATGTTTATAGCGTATTATTTACCCATAAATGTACGAATTAATAATAATATAATAAATATTTATAAATATAAAAAATAAATAATGTGGATAACATATATGTATAAACCTATAGGTTTGGGTTTAGCTATACAGTTCGTAGGCCCCGACGACGTCGTAGCAGAGGAACACACACCTATGTATAGAGTATCAACCCCCGCAGAGAACAACGCAGTAGACAACAGGGGTAGTCGTGTAATATAGTACATTTTATTGGCCGCGATTTTTAATACATAGGGGTGGGTTGGGTTTGGGCTTGGGTTTGGGTTTGGGTTTGAGTTTGAGTTTGGGTTTGTGTTTTTATATATTTTGAAGATTTAGAATAGATTTATTAGAACGTATTAAATTTGTATCGTACTCAAATAAAATTAGTTAAAACATATGTTATATATTAACATATTTTGTAGATTATGTATGTATATATATATATATATATATATATATATATATATATATATTGGTGGAGTCCTTTAATCCCATCCAGAAACTTAGATGATATTTATGTAGTATATAATATTCCCATTTACATAGATAATTAATTCCTATCAAACTTCAGAGGTGTAAAGTAGTATATTAAGGATCCATAGTTATGTTACTTCTTTACTCTAGTAACTCCTTTGTTTGAAAGTTTAACTAGTAATGAATTGGCGTAGTAGATTTGTGAAACTATAGATGTCACATTACTAGTATATTGACGAGTTCATTTTACATGCAAGGTATTATAAATGCTCGGTTGAAGACTTTTTATATATCAGTAGTAAAGGGATTCTACATTTATTAGGTGCAAGTCACTATTTTATCAAGTATTAATCTTAAGAATTGAGTAATTGAGTGTTTTTGATATGGTTTTTTATAGTGTAATGTAGAGTAGAGTTTTAAAAGTATTGTTTAGAATTTCAGTTGTTTTATATATATATATATATATATATATAGCTATAGCTATTTAATGTTAATGCATTTCTGGCAAACAAATATATTATATCAGTCATTTAGTGTTGATATGTTTTGAATGATATTATAATAATAGCAGCATAATAGACATTTAAAATTAATAGCAGCATAATATCAGCATAATAGACATTTAATAGCAGCATAATAGCACAATGTAAATATTTGAGGCTCTAGCATATGCTGTTATGCTGCTATTATGCTGCTCTTACTGTTTGCTGGGGGGCTATTACAATGCGAAGTAGATATAATACTAAAGACCAACTTAAACTTACTGAAATGTATTTCAGACTAACTTTCTCTTGTTATCCTATAACATATCTAGTATTATATTCTCAACGTAGATCGAGTCTTGAGAGAACGTGTTATATACTACCCCGATTACTATATTACAGGTGTAATATATATGCTATTCGTAATGTATGAATTGGTTTAGGTATCCTAAACAATGATAACGATGTCAACTCACGGATTGTATTCTTGTTAGCGGCCGTGTCGCAGTTCTCCTCACCGGGTTGAGATGTCAAGTGGGCTGGCTATAGCCATATCGAATAGTACAACATATACGACGTAGTATTATCATATAAAAGTCTATAGGCTATTCGTATATATATATATATATATATATATATATATATACACATATATAGTCCACATATATATACACCGAATAGCCTATAGACTTTTATATGATAATACTACGTTGTGTATGATGTACTATTCGATAGATAGTGTATAGGCCGAATGATTTCGTTGTTACCCCGTAATAGTCACGTTACTATCACGTGACATTCACTTATGAGCTGTTACAGATAGTTATGCTCTCTAGTGTGGACTTTTCCTATGGATGACTCATATACGGAGATAACGGTTCGTCGCTTATCTTACGCTTAGTCATCAATGTTAGTTCTACATGTAGTAGTGACTCGGCACTATATATAAGTTTTGAATTTTCCTGAACAATTAAAACTATTCTAGAATATAAGGTTATTAATATATTCTAATGATATCGCATAATTAATATTTACTGTTAAAATAATATCTAGTTGAACACACTAATTCAGAAAACCTTTCTTAAATGAGATACTTGATATACATATATGTGATAATATGTTTGACATAGTTTAAGCTAAAATTAATTATTCAAATATTAGTATACCTTATAAAATACACATAGTACATATTACATTTAATTATGATTAATAAAGTACATTTATAATAAATAATACAAATAAGTATAAATATATTGGTAGGAATAGGATAGATCATGAACAAAATAAAGAAATATATATATATATATATATATATTGTCAAGTATAAATCTGAAAAGAAATAATGTTTAGTGAACGCATATATAGCAGCGGTGTTCGAAGTATTACGAAGGAGATAAACATGGATATCAGTCGTGCAAGTGTAGGTTTTATACATATATATATATATATATATTGGTATATATAATAAATAAATAAATAATATAAATTGGTATATTATATTATCATGGTAAGCTGGGTGGATTATGTGTATAGTAGTTTTGCTGAACGTGGATCAAGGTATCATATGATGAATTTAAATATTAAATATTATATTTTCAAATTTTATTATAAACCACTTTTTCGACACATTTTGTACATTTTTACATTGTATATATTCATATATTTTAACATTGACTAACGCAATATTAGTAATAATTCGATGAAATGCGAAATGCAACTCACGCCAAATTTCAAATAGGGCGGGAGGGTGAGGGGGAGGGTGGGCTGGGTAAGTTGTGTTTTAATAAATTACGCTACAATTACGATTACGATATAGGATATAAATAAATAACGCAATATTAATCATAATTCGATGAATGGCGAAATGCAGCTCGGCCCAAAAATCCTTTAAGGGCGGGTGGGAGTGGGGGAGGGCGGGCGGGGTAGTCGTGTTTTTATCGTTATACTAACGTATTGGGTTGGGTTTTTGGTTGGGTTTGGGTTTAGCTATACAGTTCGTATACCCCGACGTTGTTATGGTTATATTCTCCTCGCCTATATAATAGGTCAGCTGTCGTATCCTCGATGCAGACACACGAACCGCCTATTGTTAGCCACACCAAATTGACAAGTCGCATTCGCTGTATTCCGTTACCTAATTCATATAGATATTGGTTGGTGTTTGGTTTGGGTTTGGGTTTGGGTTTGGGTTTGGGTTTGGGTTTGGGTTTGGGTTTGGGTTTGGGTTTGGGTTTGAGTTTAAGTTTTAGTTTGGGTTTATGTTTGAGTTTGGGTTTGTGTTTTTACTATAATATAGTACATTTTATTGATGGGGTGATTTTGAATACAAAGGGGTGGGTTTGAAAATAGTTTATAACTCCGTAATTATAGAAGTCGCATTCGCTGTATTCCGTTACCTAATTCATATAGATATTGGTTGGGTTTGGGTTTGGGTTTGGGTTTGAGTTTGGGTTTATGTTTGAGTTTGGGTTTGGGTTTATGTTTGAGTTTGGGTTTGGGTTTGGGTTTGTGTTTTTACTATAATATAGTACATTTTATTGGCCGGGATTTTTAATACATAGGGATGAGTTAGAAAATAGTTTATAACTCCGTAATTATAGAAATACGCATATCGTTACTTACCAATTTTCTCTTCGTATTAATTATATATACGTTATGCTATCGAGTATTAACGATTTAGAGTTATATTCGCAATGTTATCTTACCTAGAATAGGTGAATAGGGGGAACTAATCGATTATAATCTATTAGTTCTCCCGATTATAATAATTATTATATATATATATATATATATATATATATATATTGGTATACATATGTGTGTGTGTGTAAATATTTTACATTATATTATTCATATTAGTATTTGTTTGATCATTTTATCAATTATATTATATTATAACATTGATTTTACATTATATTATTCATATTAGTATTTTATTGATTATTTTATAAATTATATATCTTTCTTCTATATATTTATATATTTATATAATTAAAAAATTATTATTTCTTATGTTTACATTCATATTAGTATTTTATTGATTATTTCATAAATTCTATATATTTATATATTTATATAATTAAAAAATTATTATTTCCTATGTTTACATTCATATTAGAATTTTATTGATTATTTTATAAATTCTATTATATTTTAACATTGATTTTACATTATACTATTTTTATGTATACTATTATATAATAATAATGTATTATATAAAGATTTGACACTATCTCAGTGATAAGAATGCACATAGCCGACTATTTAAAACCATACATACAAATACTTCATCATTTAATTTTAATTATATATATATATATATATATAATGTTTATAGCGTATTATTTACCCATAAATGTACGAATTAATAATAATATAATAAATATTTATAAATATAAAAAATAAATAATGTGGATAACATATATGTATAAACCTATAGGTTTGGGTTTAGCTATACAGTTCGTAGGCCCCGACGACGTCGTAGCAGAGGAACACACACCTATGTATAGAGTATCAACCCCCGCAGAGAACAACGCAGTAGACAACAGGGGTAGTCGTGTAATATAGTACATTTTATTGGCCGCGATTTTTAATACATAGGGGTGGGTTGGGTTTGGGCTTGGGTTTGGGTTTGGGTTTGAGTTTGAGTTTGGGTTTGTGTTTTTATATATTTTGAAGATTTAGAATAGATTTATTAGAACGTATTAAATTTGTATCGTACTCAAATAAAATTAGTTAAAACATATGTTATATATTAACATATTTTGTAGATTATGTATGTATATATATATATATATATATATATATATATATATATATATATTGGTGGAGTCCTTTAATCCCATCCAGAAACTTAGATGATATTTATGTAGTATATAATATTCCCATTTACATAGATAATTAATTCCTATCAAACTTCAGAGGTGTAAAGTAGTATATTAAGGATCCATAGTTATGTTACTTCTTTACTCTAGTAACTCCTTTGTTTGAAAGTTTAACTAGTAATGAATTGGCGTAGTAGATTTGTGAAACTATAGATGTCACATTACTAGTATATTGACGAGTTCATTTTACATGCAAGGTATTATAAATGCTCGGTTGAAGACTTTTTATATATCAGTAGTAAAGGGATTCTACATTTATTAGGTGCAAGTCACTATTTTATCAAGTATTAATCTTAAGAATTGAGTAATTGAGTGTTTTTGATATGGTTTTTTATAGTGTAATGTAGAGTAGAGTTTTAAAAGTATTGTTTAGAATTTCAGTTGTTTTATATATATATATATATATATATATAGCTATAGCTATTTAATGTTAATGCATTTCTGGCAAACAAATATATTATATCAGTCATTTAGTGTTGATATGTTTTGAATGATATTATAATAATAGCAGCATAATAGACATTTAAAATTAATAGCAGCATAATATCAGCATAATAGACATTTAATAGCAGCATAATAGCACAATGTAAATATTTGAGGCTCTAGCATATGCTGTTATGCTGCTATTATGCTGCTCTTACTGTTTGCTGGGGGGCTATTACAATGCGAAGTAGATATAATACTAAAGACCAACTTAAACTTACTGAAATGTATTTCAGACTAACTTTCTCTTGTTATCCTATAACATATCTAGTATTATATTCTCAACGTAGATCGAGTCTTGAGAGAACGTGTTATATACTACCCCGATTACTATATTACAGGTGTAATATATATGCTATTCGTAATGTATGAATTGGTTTAGGTATCCTAAACAATGATAACGATGTCAACTCACGGATTGTATTCTTGTTAGCGGCCGTGTCGCAGTTCTCCTCACCGGGTTGAGATGTCAAGTGGGCTGGCTATAGCCATATCGAATAGTACAACATATACGACGTAGTATTATCATATAAAAGTCTATAGGCTATTCGTATATATATATATATATATATATATATATATATATATACACATATATAGTCCACATATATATACACCGAATAGCCTATAGACTTTTATATGATAATACTACGTTGTGTATGATGTACTATTCGATAGATAGTGTATAGGCCGAATGATTTCGTTGTTACCGTAATAGTCACGTTACTATCACGTGACATTCACTTATGAGCTGTTACAGATAGTTATGCTCTCTAGTGTGGACTTTTCCTATGGATGACTCATATACGGAGATAACGGTTCGTCGCTTATCTTACGCTTAGTCATCAATGTTAGTTCTACATGTAGTAGTGACTCGGCACTATATATAAGTTTTGAATTTTCCTGAACAATTAAAACTATTCTAGAATATAAGGTTATTAATATATTCTAATGATATCGCATAATTAATATTTACTGTTAAAATAATATCTAGTTGAACACACTAATTCAGAAAACCTTTCTTAAATGAGATACTTGATATACATATATGTGATAATATGTTTGACATAGTTTAAGCTAAAATTAATTATTCAAATATTAGTATACCTTATAAAATACACATAGTACATATTACATTTAATTATGATTAATAAAGTACATTTATAATAAATAATACAAATAAGTATAAATATATTGGTAGGAATAGGATAGATCATGAACAAAATAAAGAAATATATATATATATATATATATATTGTCAAGTATAAATCTGAAAAGAAATAATGTTTAGTGAACGCATATATAGCAGCGGTGTTCGAAGTATTACGAAGGAGATAAACATGGATATCAGTCGTGCAAGTGTAGGTTTTATACATATATATATATATATATTGGTATATATAATAAATAAATAAATAATATAAATTGGTATATTATATTATCATGGTAAGCTGGGTGGATTATGTGTATAGTAGTTTTGCTGAACGTGGATCAAGGTATCATATGATGAATTTAAATATTAAATATTATATTTTCAAATTTTATTATAAACCACTTTTTCGACACATTTTGTACATTTTTACATTGTATATATTCATATATTTTAACATTGACTAACGCAATATTAGTAATAATTCGATGAAATGCGAAATGCAACTCACGCCAAATTTCAAATAGGGCGGGAGGGTGAGGGGGAGGGTGGGCTGGGTAAGTTGTGTTTTAATAAATTACGCTACAATTACGATTACGATATAGGATATAAATAAATAACGCAATATTAATCATAATTCGATGAATGGCGAAATGCAGCTCGGCCCAAAAATCCTTTAAGGGCGGGTGGGAGTGGGGGAGGGCGGGCGGGGTAGTCGTGTTTTTATCGTTATACTAACGTATTGGGTTGGGTTTTTGGTTGGGTTTGGGTTTAGCTATACAGTTCGTATACCCCGACGTTGTTATGGTTATATTCTCCTCGCCTATATAATAGGTCAGCTGTCGTATCCTCGATGCAGACACACGAACCGCCTATTGTTAGCCACACCAAATTGACAAGTCGCATTCGCTGTATTCCGTTACCTAATTCATATAGATATTGGTTGGTGTTTGGTTTGGGTTTGGGTTTGGGTTTGGGTTTGGGTTTGGGTTTGGGTTTGGGTTTGGGTTTGGGTTTGGGTTTGAGTTTAAGTTTTAGTTTGGGTTTATGTTTGAGTTTGGGTTTGTGTTTTTACTATAATATAGTACATTTTATTGATGGGGTGATTTTGAATACAAAGGGGTGGGTTTGAAAATAGTTTATAACTCCGTAATTATAGAAGTCGCATTCGCTGTATTCCGTTACCTAATTCATATAGATATTGGTTGGGTTTGGGTTTGGGTTTGGGTTTGAGTTTGGGTTTATGTTTGAGTTTGGGTTTGGGTTTATGTTTGAGTTTGGGTTTGGGTTTGGGTTTGTGTTTTTACTATAATATAGTACATTTTATTGGCCGGGATTTTTAATACATAGGGATGAGTTAGAAAATAGTTTATAACTCCGTAATTATAGAAATACGCATATCGTTACTTACCAATTTTCTCTTCGTATTAATTATATATACGTTATGCTATCGAGTATTAACGATTTAGAGTTATATTCGCAATGTTATCTTACCTAGAATAGGTGAATAGGGGGAACTAATCGATTATAATCTATTAGTTCTCCCGATTATAATAATTATTATATATATATATATATATATATATATATATATATTGGTATACATATGTGTGTGTGTGTAAATATTTTACATTATATTATTCATATTAGTATTTGTTTGATCATTTTATCAATTATATTATATTATAACATTGATTTTACATTATATTATTCATATTAGTATTTTATTGATTATTTTATAAATTATATATCTTTCTTCTATATATTTATATATTTATATAATTAAAAAATTATTATTTCTTATGTTTACATTCATATTAGTATTTTATTGATTATTTCATAAATTCTATATATTTATATATTTATATAATTAAAAAATTATTATTTCCTATGTTTACATTCATATTAGAATTTTATTGATTATTTTATAAATTCTATTATATTTTAACATTGATTTTACATTATACTATTTTTATGTATACTATTATATAATAATAATGTATTATATAAAGATTTGACACTATCTCAGTGATAAGAATGCACATAGCCGACTATTTAAAACCATACATACAAATACTTCATCATTTAATTTTAATTATATATATATATATATATATATAATGTTTATAGCGTATTATTTACCCATAAATGTACGAATTAATAATAATATAATAAATATTTATAAATATAAAAAATAAATAATGTATATGTATAAACCTATAGGTTTGGGTTTAGCTATACAGTTCGTAGGCCCCGACGACGTCGTAGCAGAGGAACACACACCTATGTATAGAGTATCAACCCCCGCAGAGAACAACGCAGTAGACAACAGGGGTAGTCGTGTAATATAGTACATTTTATTGGCCGCGATTTTTAATACATAGGGGTGGGTTGGGTTTGGGCTTGGGTTTGGGTTTGGGTTTGAGTTTGAGTTTGGGTTTGTGTTTTTATATATTTTGAAGATTTAGAATAGATTTATTAGAACGTATTAAATTTGTATCGTACTCAAATAAAATTAGTTAAAACATATGTTATATATTAACATATTTTGTAGATTATGTATGTATATATATATATATATATATATATATATATATATATATATTGGTGGAGTCCTTTAATCCCATCCAGAAACTTAGATGATATTTATGTAGTATATAATATTCCCATTTACATAGATAATTAATTCCTATCAAACTTCAGAGGTGTAAAGTAGTATATTAAGGATCCATAGTTATGTTACTTCTTTACTCTAGTAACTCCTTTGTTTGAAAGTTTAACTAGTAATGAATTGGCGTAGTAGATTTGTGAAACTATAGATGTCACATTACTAGTATATTGACGAGTTCATTTTACATGCAAGGTATTATAAATGCTCGGTTGAAGACTTTTTATATATCAGTAGTAAAGGGATTCTACATTTATTAGGTGCAAGTCACTATTTTATCAAGTATTAATCTTAAGAATTGAGTAATTGAGTGTTTTTGATATGGTTTTTTATAGTGTAATGTAGAGTAGAGTTTTAAAAGTATTGTTTAGAATTTCAGTTGTTTTATATATATATATATATATATATATAGCTATAGCTATTTAATGTTAATGCATTTCTGGCAAACAAATATATTATATCAGTCATTTAGTGTTGATATGTTTTGAATGATATTATAATAATAGCAGCATAATAGACATTTAAAATTAATAGCAGCATAATATCAGCATAATAGACATTTAATAGCAGCATAATAGCACAATGTAAATATTTGAGGCTCTAGCATATGCTGTTATGCTGCTATTATGCTGCTCTTACTGTTTGCTGGGGGGCTATTACAATGCGAAGTAGATATAATACTAAAGACCAACTTAAACTTACTGAAATGTATTTCAGACTAACTTTCTCTTGTTATCCTATAACATATCTAGTATTATATTCTCAACGTAGATCGAGTCTTGAGAGAACGTGTTATATACTACCCCGATTACTATATTACAGGTGTAATATATATGCTATTCGTAATGTATGAATTGGTTTAGGTATCCTAAACAATGATAACGATGTCAACTCACGGATTGTATTCTTGTTAGCGGCCGTGTCGCAGTTCTCCTCACCGGGTTGAGATGTCAAGTGGGCTGGCTATAGCCATATCGAATAGTACAACATATACGACGTAGTATTATCATATAAAAGTCTATAGGCTATTCGTATATATATATATATATATATATATATATATATATACACATATATAGTCCACATATATATACACCGAATAGCCTATAGACTTTTATATGATAATACTACGTTGTGTATGATGTACTATTCGATAGATAGTGTATAGGCCGAATGATTTCGTTGTTACCGTAATAGTCACGTTACTATCACGTGACATTCACTTATGAGCTGTTACAGATAGTTATGCTCTCTAGTGTGGACTTTTCCTATGGATGACTCATATACGGAGATAACGGTTCGTCGCTTATCTTACGCTTAGTCATCAATGTTAGTTCTACATGTAGTAGTGACTCGGCACTATATATAAGTTTTGAATTTTCCTGAACAATTAAAACTATTCTAGAATATAAGGTTATTAATATATTCTAATGATATCGCATAATTAATATTTACTGTTAAAATAATATCTAGTTGAACACACTAATTCAGAAAACCTTTCTTAAATGAGATACTTGATATACATATATGTGATAATATGTTTGACATAGTTTAAGCTAAAATTAATTATTCAAATATTAGTATACCTTATAAAATACACATAGTACATATTACATTTAATTATGATTAATAAAGTACATTTATAATAAATAATACAAATAAGTATAAATATATTGGTAGGAATAGGATAGATCATGAACAAAATAAAGAAATATATATATATATATATATATATTGTCAAGTATAAATCTGAAAAGAAATAATGTTTAGTGAACGCATATATAGCAGCGGTGTTCGAAGTATTACGAAGGAGATAAACATGGATATCAGTCGTGCAAGTGTAGGTTTTATACATATATATATATATATATTGGTATATATAATAAATAAATAAATAATATAAATTGGTATATTATATTATCATGGTAAGCTGGGTGGATTATGTGTATAGTAGTTTTGCTGAACGTGGATCAAGGTATCATATGATGAATTTAAATATTAAATATTATATTTTCAAATTTTATTATAAACCACTTTTTCGACACATTTTGTACATTTTTACATTGTATATATTCATATATTTTAACATTGACTAACGCAATATTAGTAATAATTCGATGAAATGCGAAATGCAACTCACGCCAAATTTCAAATAGGGCGGGAGGGTGAGGGGGAGGGTGGGCTGGGTAAGTTGTGTTTTAATAAATTACGCTACAATTACGATTACGATATAGGATATAAATAAATAACGCAATATTAATCATAATTCGATGAATGGCGAAATGCAGCTCGGCCCAAAAATCCTTTAAGGGCGGGTGGGAGTGGGGGAGGGCGGGCGGGGTAGTCGTGTTTTTATCGTTATACTAACGTATTGGGTTGGGTTTTTGGTTGGGTTTGGGTTTAGCTATACAGTTCGTATACCCCGACGTTGTTATGGTTATATTCTCCTCGCCTATATAATAGGTCAGCTGTCGTATCCTCGATGCAGACACACGAACCGCCTATTGTTAGCCACACCAAATTGACAAGTCGCATTCGCTGTATTTACCTAATTCATATAGATATTGGTTGGTGTTTGGTTTGGGTTTGGGTTTGGGTTTGGGTTTGGGTTTGGGTTTGGGTTTGGGTTTGGGTTTGGGTTTGGGTTTGAGTTTAAGTTTTAGTTTGGGTTTATGTTTGAGTTTGGGTTTGTGTTTTTACTATAATATAGTACATTTTATTGATGGGGTGATTTTGAATACAAAGGGGTGGGTTTGAAAATAGTTTATAACTCCGTAATTATAGAAGTCGCATTCGCTGTATTCCGTTACCTAATTCATATAGATATTGGTTGGGTTTGGGTTTGGGTTTGGGTTTGAGTTTGGGTTTATGTTTGAGTTTGGGTTTGGGTTTATGTTTGAGTTTGGGTTTGGGTTTGGGTTTGTGTTTTTACTATAATATAGTACATTTTATTGGCCGGGATTTTTAATACATAGGGATGAGTTAGAAAATAGTTTATAACTCCGTAATTATAGAAATACGCATATCGTTACTTACCAATTTTCTCTTCGTATTAATTATATATACGTTATGCTATCGAGTATTAACGATTTAGAGTTATATTCGCAATGTTATCTTACCTAGAATAGGTGAATAGGGGGAACTAATCGATTATAATCTATTAGTTCTCCCGATTATAATAATTATTATATATATATATATATATATATATATATATATTGGTATACATATGTGTGTGTGTGTAAATATTTTACATTATATTATTCATATTAGTATTTGTTTGATCATTTTATCAATTATATTATATTATAACATTGATTTTACATTATATTATTCATATTAGTATTTTATTGATTATTTTATAAATTATATATCTTTCTTCTATATATTTATATATTTATATAATTAAAAAATTATTATTTCTTATGTTTACATTCATATTAGTATTTTATTGATTATTTCATAAATTCTATATATTTATATATTTATATAATTAAAAAATTATTATTTCCTATGTTTACATTCATATTAGAATTTTATTGATTATTTTATAAATTCTATTATATTTTAACATTGATTTTACATTATACTATTTTTATGTATACTATTATATAATAATAATGTATTATATAAAGATTTGACACTATCTCAGTGATAAGAATGCACATAGCCGACTATTTAAAACCATACATACAAATACTTCATCATTTAATTTTAATATATATATATATATATATATATAATGTTTATAGCGTATTATTTACCCATAAATGTACGAATTAATAATAATATAATAAATATTTATAAATATAAAAAATAAATAATGTGGATAACATATATGTATAAACCTATAGGTTTGGGTTTAGCTATACAGTTCGTAGGCCCCGACGACGTCGTAGCAGAGGAACACACACCTATGTATAGAGTATCAACCCCCGCAGAGAACAACGCAGTAGACAACAGGGGTAGTCGTGTAATATAGTACATTTTATTGGCCGCGATTTTTAATACATAGGGGTGGGTTGGGTTTGGGCTTGGGTTTGGGTTTGGGTTTGAGTTTGAGTTTGGGTTTGTGTTTTTATATATTTTGAAGATTTAGAATAGATTTATTAGAACGTATTAAATTTGTATCGTACTCAAATAAAATTAGTTAAAACATATGTTATATATTAACATATTTTGTAGATTATGTATGTATATATATATATATATATATATATATATATATATATATATTGGTGGAGTCCTTTAATCCCATCCAGAAACTTAGATGATATTTATGTAGTATATAATATTCCCATTTACATAGATAATTAATTCCTATCAAACTTCAGAGGTGTAAAGTAGTATATTAAGGATCCATAGTTATGTTACTTCTTTACTCTAGTAACTCCTTTGTTTGAAAGTTTAACTAGTAATGAATTGGCGTAGTAGATTTGTGAAACTATAGATGTCACATTACTAGTATATTGACGAGTTCATTTTACATGCAAGGTATTATAAATGCTCGGTTGAAGACTTTTTATATATCAGTAGTAAAGGGATTCTACATTTATTAGGTGCAAGTCACTATTTTATCAAGTATTAATCTTAAGAATTGAGTAATTGAGTGTTTTTGATATGGTTTTTTATAGTGTAATGTAGAGTAGAGTTTTAAAAGTATTGTTTAGAATTTCAGTTGTTTATATATATATATATATATATATATAGCTATAGCTATTTAATGTTAATGCATTTCTGGCAAACAAATATATTATATCAGTCATTTAGTGTTGATATGTTTTGAATGATATTATAATAATAGCAGCATAATAGACATTTAAAATTAATAGCAGCATAATATCAGCATAATAGACATTTAATAGCAGCATAATAGCACAATGTAAATATTTGAGGCTCTAGCATATGCTGTTATGCTGCTATTATGCTGCTCTTACTGTTTGCTGGGGGGCTATTACAATGCGAAGTAGATATAATACTAAAGACCAACTTAAACTTACTGAAATGTATTTCAGACTAACTTTCTCTTGTTATCCTATAACATATCTAGTATTATATTCTCAACGTAGATCGAGTCTTGAGAGAACGTGTTATATACTACCCCGATTACTATATTACAGGTGTAATATATATGCTATTCGTAATGTATGAATTGGTTTAGGTATCCTAAACAATGATAACGATGTCAACTCACGGATTGTATTCTTGTTAGCGGCCGTGTCGCAGTTCTCCTCACCGGGTTGAGATGTCAAGTGGGCTGGCTATAGCCATATCGAATAGTACAACATATACGACGTAGTATTATCATATAAAAGTCTATAGGCTATTCGTATATATATATATATATATATATATATATATATACACATATATAGTCCACATATATATACACCGAATAGCCTATAGACTTTTATATGATAATACTACGTTGTGTATGATGTACTATTCGATAGATAGTGTATAGGCCGAATGATTTCGTTGTTACCGTAATAGTCACGTTACTATCACGTGACATTCACTTATGAGCTGTTACAGATAGTTATGCTCTCTAGTGTGGACTTTTCCTATGGATGACTCATATACGGAGATAACGGTTCGTCGCTTATCTTACGCTTAGTCATCAATGTTAGTTCTACATGTAGTAGTGACTCGGCACTATATATAAGTTTTGAATTTTCCTGAACAATTAAAACTATTCTAGAATATAAGGTTATTAATATATTCTAATGATATCGCATAATTAATATTTACTGTTAAAATAATATCTAGTTGAACACACTAATTCAGAAAACCTTTCTTAAATGAGATACTTGATATACATATATGTGATAATATGTTTGACATAGTTTAAGCTAAAATTAATTATTCAAATATTAGTATACCTTATAAAATACACATAGTACATATTACATTTAATTATGATTAATAAAGTACATTTATAATAAATAATACAAATAAGTATAAATATATTGGTAGGAATAGGATAGATCATGAACAAAATAAAGAAATATATATATATATATATATATATTGTCAAGTATAAATCTGAAAAGAAATAATGTTTAGTGAACGCATATATAGCAGCGGTGTTCGAAGTATTACGAAGGAGATAAACATGGATATCAGTCGTGCAAGTGTAGGTTTTATACATATATATATATATATATTGGTATATATAATAAATAAATAAATAATATAAATTGGTATATTATATTATCATGGTAAGCTGGGTGGATTATGTGTATAGTAGTTTTGCTGAACGTGGATCAAGGTATCATATGATGAATTTAAATATTAAATATTATATTTTCAAATTTTATTATAAACCACTTTTTCGACACATTTTGTACATTTTTACATTGTATATATTCATATATTTTAACATTGACTAACGCAATATTAGTAATAATTCGATGAAATGCGAAATGCAACTCACGCCAAATTTCAAATAGGGCGGGAGGGTGAGGGGGAGGGTGGGCTGGGTAAGTTGTGTTTTAATAAATTACGCTACAATTACGATTACGATATAGGATATAAATAAATAACGCAATATTAATCATAATTCGATGAATGGCGAAATGCAGCTCGGCCCAAAAATCCTTTAAGGGCGGGTGGGAGTGGGGGAGGGCGGGCGGGGTAGTCGTGTTTTTATCGTTATACTAACGTATTGGGTTGGGTTTTTGGTTGGGTTTGGGTTTAGCTATACAGTTCGTATACCCCGACGTTGTTATGGTTATATTCTCCTCGCCTATATAATAGGTCAGCTGTCGTATCCTCGATGCAGACACACGAACCGCCTATTGTTAGCCACACCAAATTGACAAGTCGCATTCGCTGTATTCCGTTACCTAATTCATATAGATATTGGTTGGTGTTTGGTTTGGGTTTGGGTTTGGGTTTGGGTTTGGGTTTGGGTTTGGGTTTGGGTTTGGGTTTGGGTTTGGGTTTGAGTTTAAGTTTTAGTTTGGGTTTATGTTTGAGTTTGGGTTTGTGTTTTTACTATAATATAGTACATTTTATTGATGGGGTGATTTTGAATACAAAGGGGTGGGTTTGAAAATAGTTTATAACTCCGTAATTATAGAAGTCGCATTCGCTGTATTCCGTTACCTAATTCATATAGATATTGGTTGGGTTTGGGTTTGGGTTTGGGTTTGAGTTTGGGTTTATGTTTGAGTTTGGGTTTGGGTTTATGTTTGAGTTTGGGTTTGGGTTTGGGTTTGTGTTTTTACTATAATATAGTACATTTTATTGGCCGGGATTTTTAATACATAGGGATGAGTTAGAAAATAGTTTATAACTCCGTAATTATAGAAATACGCATATCGTTACTTACCAATTTTCTCTTCGTATTAATTATATATACGTTATGCTATCGAGTATTAACGATTTAGAGTTATATTCGCAATGTTATCTTACCTAGAATAGGTGAATAGGGGGAACTAATCGATTATAATCTATTAGTTCTCCCGATTATAATAATTATTATATATATATATATATATATATATATATATATTGGTATACATATGTGTGTGTGTGTAAATATTTTACATTATATTATTCATATTAGTATTTGTTTGATCATTTTATCAATTATATTATATTATAACATTGATTTTACATTATATTATTCATATTAGTATTTTATTGATTATTTTATAAATTATATATCTTTCTTCTATATATTTATATATTTATATAATTAAAAAATTATTATTTCTTATGTTTACATTCATATTAGTATTTTATTGATTATTTCATAAATTCTATATATTTATATATTTATATAATTAAAAAATTATTATTTCCTATGTTTACATTCATATTAGAATTTTATTGATTATTTTATAAATTCTATTATATTTTAACATTGATTTTACATTATACTATTTTTATGTATACTATTATATAATAATAATGTATTATATAAAGATTTGACACTATCTCAGTGATAAGAATGCACATAGCCGACTATTTAAAACCATACATACAAATACTTCATCATTTAATTTTAATTATATATATATATATATATATAATGTTTATAGCGTATTATTTACCCATAAATGTACGAATTAATAATAATATAATAAATATTTATAAATATAAAAAATAAATAATGTGGATAACATATATGTATAAACCTATAGGTTTGGGTTTAGCTATACAGTTCGTAGGCCCCGACGACGTCGTAGCAGAGGAACACACACCTATGTATAGAGTATCAACCCCCGCAGAGAACAACGCAGTAGACAACAGGGGTAGTCGTGTAATATAGTACATTTTATTGGCCGCGATTTTTAATACATAGGGGTGGGTTGGGTTTGGGCTTGGGTTTGGGTTTGGGTTTGAGTTTGAGTTTGGGTTTGTGTTTTTATATATTTTGAAGATTTAGAATAGATTTATTAGAACGTATTAAATTTGTATCGTACTCAAATAAAATTAGTTAAAACATATGTTATATATTAACATATTTTGTAGATTATGTATGTATATATATATATATATATATATATATATATATATATATAGGTGGAGTCCTTTAATCCCATCCAGAAACTTAGATGATATTTATGTAGTATATAATATTCCCATTTACATAGATAATTAATTCCTATCAAACTTCAGAGGTGTAAAGTAGTATATTAAGGATCCATAGTTATGTTACTTCTTTACTCTAGTAACTCCTTTGTTTGAAAGTTTAACTAGTAATGAATTGGCGTAGTAGATTTGTGAAACTATAGATGTCACATTACTAGTATATTGACGAGTTCATTTTACATGCAAGGTATTATAAATGCTCGGTTGAAGACTTTTTATATATCAGTAGTAAAGGGATTCTACATTTATTAGGTGCAAGTCACTATTTTATCAAGTATTAATCTTAAGAATTGAGTAATTGAGTGTTTTTGATATGGTTTTTTATAGTGTAATGTAGAGTAGAGTTTTAAAAGTATTGTTTAGAATTTCAGTTGTTTATATATATATATATATATATATATAGCTATAGCTATTTAATGTTAATGCATTTCTGGCAAACAAATATATTATATCAGTCATTTAGTGTTGATATGTTTTGAATGATATTATAATAATAGCAGCATAATAGACATTTAAAATTAATAGCAGCATAATATCAGCATAATAGACATTTAATAGCAGCATAATAGCACAATGTAAATATTTGAGGCTCTAGCATATGCTGTTATGCTGCTATTATGCTGCTCTTATACTGTTTGCTGGGGGGCTATTACAATGCGAAGTAGATATAATACTAAAGACCAACTTAAACTTACTGAAATGTATTTCAGACTAACTTTCTCTTGTTATCCTATAACATATCTAGTATTATATTCTCAACGTAGATCGAGTCTTGAGAGAACGTGTTATATACTACCCCGATTACTATATTACAGGTGTAATATATATGCTATTCGTAATGTATGAATTGGTTTAGGTATCCTAAACAATGATAACGATGTCAACTCACGGATTGTATTCTTGTTAGCGGCCGTGTCGCAGTTCTCCTCACCGGGTTGAGATGTCAAGTGGGCTGGCTATAGCCATATCGAATAGTACAACATATACGACGTAGTATTATCATATAAAAGTCTATAGGCTATTCGTATATATATATATATATATATATATATATATATACACATATATAGTCCACATATATATACACCGAATAGCCTATAGACTTTTATATGATAATACTACGTTGTGTATGATGTACTATTCGATAGATAGTGTATAGGCCGAATGATTTCGTTGTTACCGTAATAGTCACGTTACTATCACGTGACATTCACTTATGAGCTGTTACAGATAGTTATGCTCTCTAGTGTGGACTTTTCCTATGGATGACTCATATACGGAGATAACGGTTCGTCGCTTATCTTACGCTTAGTCATCAATGTTAGTTCTACATGTAGTAGTGACTCGGCACTATATATAAGTTTTGAATTTTCCTGAACAATTAAAACTATTCTAGAATATAAGGTTATTAATATATTCTAATGATATCGCATAATTAATATTTACTGTTAAAATAATATCTAGTTGAACACACTAATTCAGAAAACCTTTCTTAAATGAGATACTTGATATACATATATGTGATAATATGTTTGACATAGTTTAAGCTAAAATTAATTATTCAAATATTAGTATACCTTATAAAATACACATAGTACATATTACATTTAATTATGATTAATAAAGTACATTTATAATAAATAATACAAATAAGTATAAATATATTGGTAGGAATAGGATAGATCATGAACAAAATAAAGAAATATATATATATATATATATATATTGTCAAGTATAAATCTGAAAAGAAATAATGTTTAGTGAACGCATATATAGCAGCGGTGTTCGAAGTATTACGAAGGAGATAAACATGGATATCAGTCGTGCAAGTGTAGGTTTTATACATATATATATATATATATTGGTATATATAATAAATAAATAAATAATATAAATTGGTATATTATATTATCATGGTAAGCTGGGTGGATTATGTGTATAGTAGTTTTGCTGAACGTGGATCAAGGTATCATATGATGAATTTAAATATTAAATATTATATTTTCAAATTTTATTATAAACCACTTTTTCGACACATTTTGTACATTTTTACATTGTATATATTCATATATTTTAACATTGACTAACGCAATATTAGTAATAATTCGATGAAATGCGAAATGCAACTCACGCCAAATTTCAAATAGGGCGGGAGGGTGAGGGGGAGGGTGGGCTGGGTAAGTTGTGTTTTAATAAATTACGCTACAATTACGATTACGATATAGGATATAAATAAATAACGCAATATTAATCATAATTCGATGAATGGCGAAATGCAGCTCGGCCCAAAAATCCTTTAAGGGCGGGTGGGAGTGGGGGAGGGCGGGCGGGGTAGTCGTGTTTTTATCGTTATACTAACGTATTGGGTTGGGTTTTTGGTTGGGTTTGGGTTTAGCTATACAGTTCGTATACCCCGACGTTGTTATGGTTATATTCTCCTCGCCTATATAATAGGTCAGCTGTCGTATCCTCGATGCAGACACACGAACCGCCTATTGTTAGCCACACCAAATTGACAAGTCGCATTCGCTGTATTCCGTTACCTAATTCATATAGATATTGGTTGGTGTTTGGTTTGGGTTTGGGTTTGGGTTTGGGTTTGGGTTTGGGTTTGGGTTTGGGTTTGGGTTTGGGTTTGGGTTTGAGTTTAAGTTTTAGTTTGGGTTTATGTTTGAGTTTGGGTTTGTGTTTTTACTATAATATAGTACATTTTATTGATGGGGTGATTTTGAATACAAAGGGGTGGGTTTGAAAATAGTTTATAACTCCGTAATTATAGAAGTCGCATTCGCTGTATTCCGTTACCTAATTCATATAGATATTGGTTGGGTTTGGGTTTGGGTTTGGGTTTGAGTTTGGGTTTATGTTTGAGTTTGGGTTTGGGTTTATGTTTGAGTTTGGGTTTGGGTTTGGGTTTGTGTTTTTACTATAATATAGTACATTTTATTGGCCGGGATTTTTAATACATAGGGATGAGTTAGAAAATAGTTTATAACTCCGTAATTATAGAAATACGCATATCGTTACTTACCAATTTTCTCTTCGTATTAATTATATATACGTTATGCTATCGAGTATTAACGATTTAGAGTTATATTCGCAATGTTATCTTACCTAGAATAGGTGAATAGGGGGAACTAATCGATTATAATCTATTAGTTCTCCCGATTATAATAATTATTATATATATATATATATATATATATATATATATTGGTATACATATGTGTGTGTGTGTAAATATTTTACATTATATTATTCATATTAGTATTTGTTTGATCATTTTATCAATTATATTATATTATAACATTGATTTTACATTATATTATTCATATTAGTATTTTATTGATTATTTTATAAATTATATATCTTTCTTCTATATATTTATATATTTATATAATTAAAAAATTATTATTTCTTATGTTTACATTCATATTAGTATTTTATTGATTATTTCATAAATTCTATATATTTATATATTTATATAATTAAAAAATTATTATTTCCTATGTTTACATTCATATTAGAATTTTATTGATTATTTTATAAATTCTATTATATTTTAACATTGATTTTACATTATACTATTTTTATGTATACTATTATATAATAATAATGTATTATATAAAGATTTGACACTATCTCAGTGATAAGAATGCACATAGCCGACTATTTAAAACCATACATACAAATACTTCATCATTTAATTTTAATTATATATATATATATATATATAATGTTTATAGCGTATTATTTACCCATAAATGTACGAATTAATAATAATATAATAAATATTTATAAATATAAAAAATAAATAATGTGGATAACATATATGTATAAACCTATAGGTTTGGGTTTAGCTATACAGTTCGTAGGCCCCGACGACGTCGTAGCAGAGGAACACACACCTATGTATAGAGTATCAACCCCCGCAGAGAACAACGCAGTAGACAACAGGGGTAGTCGTGTAATATAGTACATTTTATTGGCCGCGATTTTTAATACATAGGGGTGGGTTGGGTTTGGGCTTGGGTTTGGGTTTGGGTTTGAGTTTGAGTTTGGGTTTGTGTTTTTATATATTTTGAAGATTTAGAATAGATTTATTAGAACGTATTAAATTTGTATCGTACTCAAATAAAATTAGTTAAAACATATGTTATATATTAACATATTTTGTAGATTATGTATGTATATATATATATATATATATATATATATATATATATATATTGGTGGAGTCCTTTAATCCCATCCAGAAACTTAGATGATATTTATGTAGTATATAATATTCCCATTTACATAGATAATTAATTCCTATCAAACTTCAGAGGTGTAAAGTAGTATATTAAGGATCCATAGTTATGTTACTTCTTTACTCTAGTAACTCCTTTGTTTGAAAGTTTAACTAGTAATGAATTGGCGTAGTAGATTTGTGAAACTATAGATGTCACATTACTAGTATATTGACGAGTTCATTTTACATGCAAGGTATTATAAATGCTCGGTTGAAGACTTTTTATATATCAGTAGTAAAGGGATTCTACATTTATTAGGTGCAAGTCACTATTTTATCAAGTATTAATCTTAAGAATTGAGTAATTGAGTGTTTTTGATATGGTTTTTTATAGTGTAATGTAGAGTAGAGTTTTAAAAGTATTGTTTAGAATTTCAGTTGTTTTATATATATATATATATATATATATAGCTATAGCTATTTAATGTTAATGCATTTCTGGCAAACAAATATATTATATCAGTCATTTAGTGTTGATATGTTTTGAATGATATTATAATAATAGCAGCATAATAGACATTTAAAATTAATAGCAGCATAATATCAGCATAATAGACATTTAATAGCAGCATAATAGCACAATGTAAATATTTGAGGCTCTAGCATATGCTGTTATGCTGCTATTATGCTGCTCTTACTGTTTGCTGGGGGGCTATTACAATGCGAAGTAGATATAATACTAAAGACCAACTTAAACTTACTGAAATGTATTTCAGACTAACTTTCTCTTGTTATCCTATAACATATCTAGTATTATATTCTCAACGTAGATCGAGTCTTGAGAGAACGTGTTATATACTACCCCGATTACTATATTACAGGTGTAATATATATGCTATTCGTAATGTATGAATTGGTTTAGGTATCCTAAACAATGATAACGATGTCAACTCACGGATTGTATTCTTGTTAGCGGCCGTGTCGCAGTTCTCCTCACCGGGTTGAGATGTCAAGTGGGCTGGCTATAGCCATATCGAATAGTACAACATATACGACGTAGTATTATCATATAAAAGTCTATAGGCTATTCGTATATATATATATATATATATATATATATATATACACATATATAGTCCACATATATATACACCGAATAGCCTATAGACTTTTATATGATAATACTACGTTGTGTATGATGTACTATTCGATAGATAGTGTATAGGCCGAATGATTTCGTTGTTACCGTAATAGTCACGTTACTATCACGTGACATTCACTTATGAGCTGTTACAGATAGTTATGCTCTCTAGTGTGGACTTTTCCTATGGATGACTCATATACGGAGATAACGGTTCGTCGCTTATCTTACGCTTAGTCATCAATGTTAGTTCTACATGTAGTAGTGACTCGGCACTATATATAAGTTTTGAATTTTCCTGAACAATTAAAACTATTCTAGAATATAAGGTTATTAATATATTCTAATGATATCGCATAATTAATATTTACTGTTAAAATAATATCTAGTTGAACACACTAATTCAGAAAACCTTTCTTAAATGAGATACTTGATATACATATATGTGATAATATGTTTGACATAGTTTAAGCTAAAATTAATTATTCAAATATTAGTATACCTTATAAAATACACATAGTACATATTACATTTAATTATGATTAATAAAGTACATTTATAATAAATAATACAAATAAGTATAAATATATTGGTAGGAATAGGATAGATCATGAACAAAATAAAGAAATATATATATATATATATATATATTGTCAAGTATAAATCTGAAAAGAAATAATGTTTAGTGAACGCATATATAGCAGCGGTGTTCGAAGTATTACGAAGGAGATAAACATGGATATCAGTCGTGCAAGTGTAGGTTTTATACATATATATATATATATATTGGTATATATAATAAATAAATAAATAATATAAATTGGTATATTATATTATCATGGTAAGCTGGGTGGATTATGTGTATAGTAGTTTTGCTGAACGTGGATCAAGGTATCATATGATGAATTTAAATATTAAATATTATATTTTCAAATTTTATTATAAACCACTTTTTCGACACATTTTGTACATTTTTACATTGTATATATTCATATATTTTAACATTGACTAACGCAATATTAGTAATAATTCGATGAAATGCGAAATGCAACTCACGCCAAATTTCAAATAGGGCGGGAGGGTGAGGGGGAGGGTGGGCTGGGTAAGTTGTGTTTTAATAAATTACGCTACAATTACGATTACGATATAGGATATAAATAAATAACGCAATATTAATCATAATTCGATGAATGGCGAAATGCAGCTCGGCCCAAAAATCCTTTAAGGGCGGGTGGGAGTGGGGGAGGGCGGGCGGGGTAGTCGTGTTTTTATCGTTATACTAACGTATTGGGTTGGGTTTTTGGTTGGGTTTGGGTTTAGCTATACAGTTCGTATACCCCGACGTTGTTATGGTTATATTCTCCTCGCCTATATAATAGGTCAGCTGTCGTATCCTCGATGCAGACACACGAACCGCCTATTGTTAGCCACACCAAATTGACAAGTCGCATTCGCTGTATTCCGTTACCTAATTCATATAGATATTGGTTGGTGTTTGGTTTGGGTTTGGGTTTGGGTTTGGGTTTGGGTTTGGGTTTGGGTTTGGGTTTGGGTTTGGGTTTGGGTTTGAGTTTAAGTTTTAGTTTGGGTTTATGTTTGAGTTTGGGTTTGTGTTTTTACTATAATATAGTACATTTTATTGATGGGGTGATTTTGAATACAAAGGGGTGGGTTTGAAAATAGTTTATAACTCCGTAATTATAGAAGTCGCATTCGCTGTATTCCGTTACCTAATTCATATAGATATTGGTTGGGTTTGGGTTTGGGTTTGGGTTTGAGTTTGGGTTTATGTTTGAGTTTGGGTTTGGGTTTATGTTTGAGTTTGGGTTTGGGTTTGGGTTTGTGTT
This sequence comes from Osedax fenrisi, assembly GCA_964019155.1. NCBI lineage: Eukaryota > Metazoa > Annelida > Polychaeta > Sabellida > Siboglinidae > Osedax > Osedax fenrisi. The sequence goes on from OZ025241.1 coordinate 15,556,099, forward strand.
TTTACTATAATATAGTACATTTTATTGGCCGGGATTTTTAATACATAGGGATGAGTTAGAAAATAGTTTATAACTCCGTAATTATAGAAATACGCATATCGTTACTTACCAATTTTCTCTTCGTATTAATTATATATACGTTATGCTATCGAGTATTAACGATTTAGAGTTATATTCGCAATGTTATCTTACCTAGAATAGGTGAATAGGGGGAACTAATCGATTATAATCTATTAGTTCTCCCGATTATAATAATTATTATATATATATATATATATATATATATATATATTGGTATACATATGTGTGTGTGTGTAAATATTTTACATTATATTATTCATATTAGTATTTGTTTGATCATTTTATCAATTATATTATATTATAACATTGATTTTACATTATATTATTCATATTAGTATTTTATTGATTATTTTATAAATTATATATCTTTCTTCTATATATTTATATATTTATATAATTAAAAAATTATTATTTCTTATGTTTACATTCATATTAGTATTTTATTGATTATTTCATAAATTCTATATATTTATATATTTATATAATTAAAAAATTATTATTTCCTATGTTTACATTCATATTAGAATTTTATTGATTATTTTATAAATTCTATTATATTTTAACATTGATTTTACATTATACTATTTTTATGTATACTATTATATAATAATAATGTATTATATAAAGATTTGACACTATCTCAGTGATAAGAATGCACATAGCCGACTATTTAAAACCATACATACAAATACTTCATCATTTAATTTTAATTATATATATATATATATATATAATGTTTATAGCGTATTATTTACCCATAAATGTACGAATTAATAATAATATAATAAATATTTATAAATATAAAAAATAAATAATGTGGATAACATATATGTATAAACCTATAGGTTTGGGTTTAGCTATACAGTTCGTAGGCCCCGACGACGTCGTAGCAGAGGAACACACACCTATGTATAGAGTATCAACCCCCGCAGAGAACAACGCAGTAGACAACAGGGGTAGTCGTGTAATATAGTACATTTTATTGGCCGCGATTTTTAATACATAGGGGTGGGTTGGGTTTGGGCTTGGGTTTGGGTTTGGGTTTGAGTTTGAGTTTGGGTTTGTGTTTTTATATATTTTGAAGATTTAGAATAGATTTATTAGAACGTATTAAATTTGTATCGTACTCAAATAAAATTAGTTAAAACATATGTTATATATTAACATATTTTGTAGATTATGTATGTATATATATATATATATATATATATATATATATATATATTTGGTGGAGAGTCCTTTAATCCCATCCAGAAACTTAGATGATATTTATGTAGTATATAATATTCCCATTTACATAGATAATTAATTCCTATCAAACTTCAGAGGTGTAAAGTAGTATATTAAGGATCCATAGTTATGTTACTTCTTTACTCTAGTAACTCCTTTGTTTGAAAGTTTAACTAGTAATGAATTGGCGTAGTAGATTTGTGAAACTATAGATGTCACATTACTAGTATATTGACGAGTTCATTTTACATGCAAGGTATTATAAATGCTCGGTTGAAGACTTTTTATATATCAGTAGTAAAGGGATTCTACATTTATTAGGTGCAAGTCACTATTTTATCAAGTATTAATCTTAAGAATTGAGTAATTGAGTGTTTTTGATATGGTTTTTTATAGTGTAATGTAGAGTAGAGTTTTAAAAGTATTGTTTAGAATTTCAGTTGTTTTATATATATATATATATATATATATAGCTATAGCTATTTAATGTTAATGCATTTCTGGCAAACAAATATATTATATCAGTCATTTAGTGTTGATATGTTTTGAATGATATTATAATAATAGCAGCATAATAGACATTTAAAATTAATAGCAGCATAATATCAGCATAATAGACATTTAATAGCAGCATAATAGCACAATGTAAATATTTGAGGCTCTAGCATATGCTGTTATGCTGCTATTATGCTGCTCTTACTGTTTGCTGGGGGGCTATTACAATGCGAAGTAGATATAATACTAAAGACCAACTTAAACTTACTGAAATGTATTTCAGACTAACTTTCTCTTGTTATCCTATAACATATCTAGTATTATATTCTCAACGTAGATCGAGTCTTGAGAGAACGTGTTATATACTACCCCGATTACTATATTACAGGTGTAATATATATGCTATTCGTAATGTATGAATTGGTTTAGGTATCCTAAACAATGATAACGATGTCAACTCACGGATTGTATTCTTGTTAGCGGCCGTGTCGCAGTTCTCCTCACCGGGTTGAGATGTCAAGTGGGCTGGCTATAGCCATATCGAATAGTACAACATATACGACGTAGTATTATCATATAAAAGTCTATAGGCTATTCGTATATATATATATATATATATATATATATATATATACACATATATAGTCCACATATATATACACCGAATAGCCTATAGACTTTTATATGATAATACTACGTTGTGTATGATGTACTATTCGATAGATAGTGTATAGGCCGAATGATTTCGTTGTTACCGTAATAGTCACGTTACTATCACGTGACATTCACTTATGAGCTGTTACAGATAGTTATGCTCTCTAGTGTGGACTTTTCCTATGGATGACTCATATACGGAGATAACGGTTCGTCGCTTATCTTACGCTTAGTCATCAATGTTAGTTCTACATGTAGTAGTGACTCGGCACTATATATAAGTTTTGAATTTTCCTGAACAATTAAAACTATTCTAGAATATAAGGTTATTAATATATTCTAATGATATCGCATAATTAATATTTACTGTTAAAATAATATCTAGTTGAACACACTAATTCAGAAAACCTTTCTTAAATGAGATACTTGATATACATATATGTGATAATATGTTTGACATAGTTTAAGCTAAAATTAATTATTCAAATATTAGTATACCTTATAAAATACACATAGTACATATTACATTTAATTATGATTAATAAAGTACATTTATAATAAATAATACAAATAAGTATAAATATATTGGTAGGAATAGGATAGATCATGAACAAAATAAAGAAATATATATATATATATATATATATTGTCAAGTATAAATCTGAAAAGAAATAATGTTTAGTGAACGCATATATAGCAGCGGTGTTCGAAGTATTACGAAGGAGATAAACATGGATATCAGTCGTGCAAGTGTAGGTTTTATACATATATATATATATATATTGGTATATATAATAAATAAATAAATAATATAAATTGGTATATTATATTATCATGGTAAGCTGGGTGGATTATGTGTATAGTAGTTTTGCTGAACGTGGATCAAGGTATCATATGATGAATTTAAATATTAAATATTATATTTTCAAATTTTATTATAAACCACTTTTTCGACACATTTTGTACATTTTTACATTGTATATATTCATATATTTTAACATTGACTAACGCAATATTAGTAATAATTCGATGAAATGCGAAATGCAACTCACGCCAAATCTATATAATAGGTCAGCTGTCGTATCCTCGATGCAGACACACGAACCGCCTATTGTTAGCCACACCAAATTGACAAGTCGCATTCGCTGTATTCCGTTACCTAATTCATATAGATATTGGTTGGTGTTTGGTTTGGGTTTGGGTTTGGGTTTGGGTTTGGGTTTGGGTTTGGGTTTGGGTTTGGGTTTGGGTTTGGGTTTGAGTTTAAGTTTTAGTTTGGGTTTATGTTTGAGTTTGGGTTTGTGTTTTTACTATAATATAGTACATTTTATTGATGGGGTGATTTTGAATACAAAGGGGTGGGTTTGAAAATAGTTTATAACTCCGTAATTATAGAAGTCGCATTCGCTGTATTCCGTTACCTAATTCATATAGATATTGGTTGGGTTTGGGTTTGGGTTTGGGTTTGAGTTTGGGTTTATGTTTGAGTTTGGGTTTGGGTTTATGTTTGAGTTTGGGTTTGGGTTTGGGTTTGTGTTTTTACTATAATATAGTACATTTTATTGGCCGGGATTTTTAATACATAGGGATGAGTTAGAAAATAGTTTATAACTCCGTAATTATAGAAATACGCATATCGTTACTTACCAATTTTCTCTTCGTATTAATTATATATACGTTATGCTATCGAGTATTAACGATTTAGAGTTATATTCGCAATGTTATCTTACCTAGAATAGGTGAATAGGGGGAACTAATCGATTATAATCTATTAGTTCTCCCGATTATAATAATTATTATATATATATATATATATATATATATATATATTGGTATACATATGTGTGTGTGTGTAAATATTTTACATTATATTATTCATATTAGTATTTGTTTGATCATTTTATCAATTATATTATATTATAACATTGATTTTACATTATATTATTCATATTAGTATTTTATTGATTATTTTATAAATTATATATCTTTCTTCTATATATTTATATATTTATATAATTAAAAAATTATTATTTCTTATGTTTACATTCATATTAGTATTTTATTGATTATTTCATAAATTCTATATATTTATATATTTATATAATTAAAAAATTATTATTTCCTATGTTTACATTCATATTAGAATTTTATTGATTATTTTATAAATTCTATTATATTTTAACATTGATTTTACATTATACTATTTTTATGTATACTATTATATAATAATAATGTATTATATAAAGATTTGACACTATCTCAGTGATAAGAATGCACATAGCCGACTATTTAAAACCATACATACAAATACTTCATCATTTAATTTTAATTATATATATATATATATATATAATGTTTATAGCGTATTATTTACCCATAAATGTACGAATTAATAATAATATAATAAATATTTATAAATATAAAAAATAAATAATGTGGATAACATATATGTATAAACCTATAGGTTTGGGTTTAGCTATACAGTTCGTAGGCCCCGACGACGTCGTAGCAGAGGAACACACACCTATGTATAGAGTATCAACCCCCGCAGAGAACAACGCAGTAGACAACAGGGGTAGTCGTGTAATATAGTACATTTTATTGGCCGCGATTTTTAATACATAGGGGTGGGTTGGGTTTGGGCTTGGGTTTGGGTTTGGGTTTGAGTTTGAGTTTGGGTTTGTGTTTTTATATATTTTGAAGATTTAGAATAGATTTATTAGAACGTATTAAATTTGTATCGTACTCAAATAAAATTAGTTAAAACATATGTTATATATTAACATATTTTGTAGATTATGTATGTATATATATATATATATATATATATATATATATATATATATTTGGTGGAGTCCTTTAATCCCATCCAGAAACTTAGATGATATTTATGTAGTATATAATATTCCCATTTACATAGATAATTAATTCCTATCAAACTTCAGAGGTGTAAAGTAGTATATTAAGGATCCATAGTTATGTTACTTCTTTACTCTAGTAACTCCTTTGTTTGAAAGTTTAACTAGTAATGAATTGGCGTAGTAGATTTGTGAAACTATAGATGTCACATTACTAGTATATTGACGAGTTCATTTTACATGCAAGGTATTATAAATGCTCGGTTGAAGACTTTTTATATATCAGTAGTAAAGGGATTCTACATTTATTAGGTGCAAGTCACTATTTTATCAAGTATTAATCTTAAGAATTGAGTAATTGAGTGTTTTTGATATGGTTTTTTATAGTGTAATGTAGAGTAGAGTTTTAAAAGTATTGTTTAGAATTTCAGTTGTTTTATATATATATATATATATATAGCTATAGCTATTTAATGTTAATGCATTTCTGGCAAACAAATATATTATATCAGTCATTTAGTGTTGATATGTTTTGAATGATATTATAATAATAGCAGCATAATAGACATTTAAAATTAATAGCAGCATAATATCAGCATAATAGACATTTAATAGCAGCATAATAGCACAATGTAAATATTTGAGGCTCTAGCATATGCTGTTATGCTGCTATTATGCTGCTCTTACTGTTTGCTGGGGGGCTATTACAATGCGAAGTAGATATAATACTAAAGACCAACTTAAACTTACTGAAATGTATTTCAGACTAACTTTCTCTTGTTATCCTATAACATATCTAGTATTATATTCTCAACGTAGATCGAGTCTTGAGAGAACGTGTTATATACTACCCCGATTACTATATTACAGGTGTAATATATATGCTATTCGTAATGTATGAATTGGTTTAGGTATCCTAAACAATGATAACGATGTCAACTCACGGATTGTATTCTTGTTAGCGGCCGTGTCGCAGTTCTCCTCACCGGGTTGAGATGTCAAGTGGGCTGGCTATAGCCATATCGAATAGTACAACATATACGACGTAGTATTATCATATAAAAGTCTATAGGCTATTCGTATATATATATATATATATATATATATATATACACATATATAGTCCACATATATATACACCGAATAGCCTATAGACTTTTATATGATAATACTACGTTGTGTATGATGTACTATTCGATAGATAGTGTATAGGCCGAATGATTTCGTTGTTACCGTAATAGTCACGTTACTATCACGTGACATTCACTTATGAGCTGTTACAGATAGTTATGCTCTCTAGTGTGGACTTTTCCTATGGATGACTCATATACGGAGATAACGGTTCGTCGCTTATCTTACGCTTAGTCATCAATGTTAGTTCTACATGTAGTAGTGACTCGGCACTATATATAAGTTTTGAATTTTCCTGAACAATTAAAACTATTCTAGAATATAAGGTTATTAATATATTCTAATGATATCGCATAATTAATATTTACTGTTAAAATAATATCTAGTTGAACACACTAATTCAGAAAACCTTTCTTAAATGAGATACTTGATATACATATATGTGATAATATGTTTGACATAGTTTAAGCTAAAATTAATTATTCAAATATTAGTATACCTTATAAAATACACATAGTACATATTACATTTAATTATGATTAATAAAGTACATTTATAATAAATAATACAAATAAGTATAAATATATTGGTAGGAATAGGATAGATCATGAACAAAATAAAGAAATATATATATATATATATATATATATTGTCAAGTATAAATCTGAAAAGAAATAATGTTTAGTGAACGCATATATAGCAGCGGTGTTCGAAGTATTACGAAGGAGATAAACATGGATATCAGTCGTGCAAGTGTAGGTTTTATACATATATATATATATATATTGGTATATATAATAAATAAGTTGTGTTTTAATAAATTACGCTACAATTACGATTACGATATAGGATATAAATAAATAACGCAATATTAATCATAATTCGATGAATGGCGAAATGCAGCTCGGCCCAAAAATCCTTTAAGGGCGGGTGGGAGTGGGGGAGGGCGGGCGGGGTAGTCGTGTTTTTATCGTTATACTAACGTATTGGGTTGGGTTTTTGGTTGGGTTTGGGTTTAGCTATACAGTTCGTATACCCCGACGTTGTTATGGTTATATTCTCCTCGCCTATATAATAGGTCAGCTGTCGTATCCTCGATGCAGACACACGAACCGCCTATTGTTAGCCACACCAAATTGACAAGTCGCATTCGCTGTATTCCGTTACCTAATTCATATAGATATTGGTTGGTGTTTGGTTTGGGTTTGGGTTTGGGTTTGGGTTTGGGTTTGGGTTTGGGTTTGGGTTTGGGTTTGGGTTTGGGTTTGAGTTTAAGTTTTAGTTTGGGTTTATGTTTGAGTTTGGGTTTGTGTTTTTACTATAATATAGTACATTTTATTGATGGGGTGATTTTGAATACAAAGGGGTGGGTTTGAAAATAGTTTATAACTCCGTAATTATAGAAGTCGCATTCGCTGTATTCCGTTACCTAATTCATATAGATATTGGTTGGGTTTGGGTTTGGGTTTGGGTTTGAGTTTGGGTTTATGTTTGAGTTTGGGTTTGGGTTTATGTTTGAGTTTGGGTTTGGGTTTGGGTTTGTGTTTTTACTATAATATAGTACATTTTATTGGCCGGGATTTTTAATACATAGGGATGAGTTAGAAAATAGTTTATAACTCCGTAATTATAGAAATACGCATATCGTTACTTACCAATTTTCTCTTCGTATTAATTATATATACGTTATGCTATCGAGTATTAACGATTTAGAGTTATATTCGCAATGTTATCTTACCTAGAATAGGTGAATAGGGGGAACTAATCGATTATAATCTATTAGTTCTCCCGATTATAATAATTATTATATATATATATATATATATATATATATATATTGGTATACATATGTGTGTGTGTGTAAATATTTTACATTATATTATTCATATTAGTATTTGTTTGATCATTTTATCAATTATATTATATTATAACATTGATTTTACATTATATTATTCATATTAGTATTTTATTGATTATTTTATAAATTATATATCTTTCTTCTATATATTTATATATTTATATAATTAAAAAATTATTATTTCTTATGTTTACATTCATATTAGTATTTTATTGATTATTTCATAAATTCTATATATTTATATATTTATATAATTAAAAAATTATTATTTCCTATGTTTACATTCATATTAGAATTTTATTGATTATTTTATAAATTCTATTATATTTTAACATTGATTTTACATTATACTATTTTTATGTATACTATTATATAATAATAATGTATTATATAAAGATTTGACACTATCTCAGTGATAAGAATGCACATAGCCGACTATTTAAAACCATACATACAAATACTTCATCATTTAATTTTAATTATATATATATATATATATAATGTTTATAGCGTATTATTTACCCATAAATGTACGAATTAATAATAATATAATAAATATTTATAAATATAAAAAATAAATAATGTGGATAACATATATGTATAAACCTATAGGTTTGGGTTTAGCTATACAGTTCGTAGGCCCCGACGACGTCGTAGCAGAGGAACACACACCTATGTATAGAGTATCAACCCCCGCAGAGAACAACGCAGTAGACAACAGGGGTAGTCGTGTAATATAGTACATTTTATTGGCCGCGATTTTTAATACATAGGGGTGGGTTGGGTTTGGGCTTGGGTTTGGGTTTGGGTTTGAGTTTGAGTTTGGGTTTGTGTTTTTATATATTTTGAAGATTTAGAATAGATTTATTAGAACGTATTAAATTTGTATCGTACTCAAATAAAATTAGTTAAAACATATGTTATATATTAACATATTTTGTAGATTATGTATGTATATATATATATATATATATATATATATATATATTTGGTGGAGTCCTTTAATCCCATCCAGAAACTTAGATGATATTTATGTAGTATATAATATTCCCATTTACATAGATAATTAATTCCTATCAAACTTCAGAGGTGTAAAGTAGTATATTAAGGATCCATAGTTATGTTACTTCTTTACTCTAGTAACTCCTTTGTTTGAAAGTTTAACTAGTAATGAATTGGCGTAGTAGATTTGTGAAACTATAGATGTCACATTACTAGTATATTGACGAGTTCATTTTACATGCAAGGTATTATAAATGCTCGGTTGAAGACTTTTTATATATCAGTAGTAAAGGGATTCTACATTTATTAGGTGCAAGTCACTATTTTATCAAGTATTAATCTTAAGAATTGAGTAATTGAGTGTTTTTGATATGGTTTTTTATAGTGTAATGTAGAGTAGAGTTTTAAAAGTATTGTTTAGAATTTCAGTTGTTTTATATATATATATATATATATATATAGCTATAGCTATTTAATGTTAATGCATTTCTGGCAAACAAATATATTATATCAGTCATTTAGTGTTGATATGTTTTGAATGATATTATAATAATAGCAGCATAATAGACATTTAAAATTAATAGCAGCATAATATCAGCATAATAGACATTTAATAGCAGCATAATAGCACAATGTAAATATTTGAGGCTCTAGCATATGCTGTTATGCTGCTATTATGCTGCTCTTACTGTTTGCTGGGGGGCTATTACAATGCGAAGTAGATATAATACTAAAGACCAACTTAAACTTACTGAAATGTATTTCAGACTAACTTTCTCTTGTTATCCTATAACATATCTAGTATTATATTCTCAACGTAGATCGAGTCTTGAGAGAACGTGTTATATACTACCCCGATTACTATATTACAGGTGTAATATATATGCTATTCGTAATGTATGAATTGGTTTAGGTATCTAAACAATGATAACGATGTCAACTCACGGATTGTATTCTTGTTAGCGGCCGTGTCGCAGTTCTCCTCACCGGGTTGAGATGTCAAGTGGGCTGGCTATAGCCATATCGAATAGTACAACATATACGACGTAGTATTATCATATAAAAGTCTATAGGCTATTCGTATATATATATATATATATATATATATATATACACATATATAGTCCACATATATATACACCGAATAGCCTATAGACTTTTATATGATAATACTACGTTGTGTATGATGTACTATTCGATAGATAGTGTATAGGCCGAATGATTTCGTTGTTACCGTAATAGTCACGTTACTATCACGTGACATTCACTTATGAGCTGTTACAGATAGTTATGCTCTCTAGTGTGGACTTTTCCTATGGATGACTCATATACGGAGATAACGGTTCGTCGCTTATCTTACGCTTAGTCATCAATGTTAGTTCTACATGTAGTAGTGACTCGGCACTATATATAAGTTTTGAATTTTCCTGAACAATTAAAACTATTCTAGAATATAAGGTTATTAATATATTCTAATGATATCGCATAATTAATATTTACTGTTAAAATAATATCTAGTTGAACACACTAATTCAGAAAACCTTTCTTAAATGAGATACTTGATATACATATATGTGATAATATGTTTGACATAGTTTAAGCTAAAATTAATTATTCAAATATTAGTATACCTTATAAAATACACATAGTACATATTACATTTAATTATGATTAATAAAGTACATTTATAATAAATAATACAAATAAGTATAAATATATTGGTAGGAATAGGATAGATCATGAACAAAATAAAGAAATATATATATATATATATATATATTGTCAAGTATAAATCTGAAAAGAAATAATGTTTAGTGAACGCATATATAGCAGCGGTGTTCGAAGTATTACGAAGGAGATAAACATGGATATCAGTCGTGCAAGTGTAGGTTTTATACATATATATATATATATATTGGTATATATAATAAATAAATAAATAATATAAATTGGTATATTATATTATCATGGTAAGCTGGGTGGATTATGTGTATAGTAGTTTTGCTGAACGTGGATCAAGGTATCATATGATGAATTTAAATATTAAATATTATATTTTCAAATTTTATTATAAACCACTTTTTCGACACATTTTGTACATTTTTACATTGTATATATTCATATATTTTAACATTGACTAACGCAATATTAGTAATAATTCGATGAAATGCGAAATGCAACTCACGCCAAATTTCAAATAGGGCGGGAGGGTGAGGGGGAGGGTGGGCTGGGTAAGTTGTGTTTTAATAAATTACGCTACAATTACGATTACGATATAGGATATAAATAAATAACGCAATATTAATCATAATTCGATGAATGGCGAAATGCAGCTCGGCCCAAAAATCCTTTAAGGGCGGGTGGGAGTGGGGGAGGGCGGGCGGGGTAGTCGTGTTTTTATCGTTATACTAACGTATTGGGTTGGGTTTTTGGTTGGGTTTGGGTTTAGCTATACAGTTCGTATACCCCGACGTTGTTATGGTTATATTCTCCTCGCCTATATAATAGGTCAGCTGTCGTATCCTCGATGCAGACACACGAACCGCCTATTGTTAGCCACACCAAATTGACAAGTCGCATTCGCTGTTTCCGTTACCTAATTCATATAGATATTGGTTGGTGTTTGGTTTGGGTTTGGGTTTGGGTTTGGGTTTGGGTTTGGGTTTGGGTTTGGGTTTGGGTTTGGGTTTGGGTTTGAGTTTAAGTTTTAGTTTTTGTTTATGTTTGAGTTTGGGTTTGTGTTTTTACTATAATATAGTACATTTTATTGATGGGGTGATTTTGAATACAAAGGGGTGGGTTTGAAAATAGTTTATAACTCCGTAATTATAGAAGTCGCATTCGCTGTATTCCGTTACCTAATTCATATAGATATTGGTTGGGTTTGGGTTTGGGTTTGGGTTTGAGTTTGGGTTTATGTTTGAGTTTGGGTTTGGGTTTATGTTTGAGTTTGGGTTTGGGTTTGGGTTTGTGTTTTTACTATAATATAGTACATTTTATTGGCCGGGATTTTTAATACATAGGGATGAGTTAGAAAATAGTTTATAACTCCGTAATTATAGAAATACGCATATCGTTACTTACCAATTTTCTCTTCGTATTAATTATATATACGTTATGCTATCGAGTATTAACGATTTAGAGTTATATTCGCAATGTTATCTTACCTAGAATAGGTGAATAGGGGGAACTAATCGATTATAATCTATTAGTTCTCCCGATTATAATAATTATTATATATATATATATATATATATATATATATTGGTATACATATGTGTGTGTGTGTAAATATTTTACATTATATTATTCATATTAGTATTTGTTTGATCATTTTATCAATTATATTATATTATAACATTGATTTTACATTATATTATTCATATTAGTATTTTATTGATTATTTTATAAATTATATATCTTTCTTCTATATATTTATATATTTATATAATTAAAAAATTATTATTTCTTATGTTTACATTCATATTAGTATTTTATTGATTATTTCATAAATTCTATATATTTATATATTTATATAATTAAAAAATTATTATTTCCTATGTTTACATTCATATTAGAATTTTATTGATTATTTTATAAATTCTATTATATTTTAACATTGATTTTACATTATACTATTTTTATGTATACTATTATATAATAATAATGTATTATATAAAGATTTGACACTATCTCAGTGATAAGAATGCACATAGCCGACTATTTAAAACCATACATACAAATACTTCATCATTTAATTTTAATTATATATATATATATATATAATGTTTATAGCGTATTATTTACCCATAAATGTACGAATTAATAATAATATAATAAATATTTATAAATATAAAAAATAAATAATGTGGATAACATATATGTATAAACCTATAGGTTTGGGTTTAGCTATACAGTTCGTAGGCCCCGACGACGTCGTAGCAGAGGAACACACACCTATGTATAGAGTATCAACCCCCGCAGAGAACAACGCAGTAGACAACAGGGGTAGTCGTGTAATATAGTACATTTTATTGGCCGCGATTTTTAATACATAGGGGTGGGTTGGGTTTGGGCTTGGGTTTGGGTTTGGGTTTGAGTTTGAGTTTGGGTTTGTGTTTTTATATATTTTGAAGATTTAGAATAGATTTATTAGAACGTATTAAATTTGTGTTTTAATAAATTACGCTACAATTACGATTACGATATAGGATATAAATAAATAACGCAATATTAATCATAATTCGATGAATGGCGAAATGCAGCTCGGCCCAAAAATCCTTTAAGGGCGGGTGGGAGTGGGGGAGGGCGGGCGGGGTAGTCGTGTTTTTATCGTTATACTAACGTATTGGGTTGGGTTTTTGGTTGGGTTTGGGTTTAGCTATACAGTTCGTATACCCCGACGTTGTTATGGTTATATTCTCCTCGCCTATATAATAGGTCAGCTGTCGTATCCTCGATGCAGACACACGAACCGCCTATTGTTAGCCACACCAAATTGACAAGTCGCATTCGCTGTATTCCGTTACCTAATTCATATAGATATTGGTTGGTGTTTGGTTTGGGTTTGGGTTTGGGTTTGGGTTTGGGTTTGGGTTTGGGTTTGGGTTTGGGTTTGGGTTTGGGTTTGAGTTTAAGTTTTAGTTTTTGTTTATGTTTGAGTTTGGGTTTGTGTTTTTACTATAATATAGTACATTTTATTGATGGGGTGATTTTGAATACAAAGGGGTGGGTTTGAAAATAGTTTATAACTCCGTAATTATAGAAGTCGCATTCGCTGTATTCCGTTACCTAATTCATATAGATATTGGTTGGGTTTGGGTTTGGGTTTGGGTTTGAGTTTGGGTTTATGTTTGAGTTTGGGTTTGGGTTTATGTTTGAGTTTGGGTTTGGGTTTGGGTTTGTGTTTTTACTATAATATAGTACATTTTATTGGCCGGGATTTTTAATACATAGGGATGAGTTAGAAAATAGTTTATAACTCCGTAATTATAGAAATACGCATATCGTTACTTACCAATTTTCTCTTCGTATTAATTATATATACGTTATGCTATCGAGTATTAACGATTTAGAGTTATATTCGCAATGTTATCTTACCTAGAATAGGTGAATAGGGGGAACTAATCGATTATAATCTATTAGTTCTCCCGATTATAATAATTATTATATATATATATATATATATATATATATTGGTATACATATGTGTGTGTGTGTAAATATTTTACATTATATTATTCATATTAGTATTTGTTTGATCATTTTATCAATTATATTATATTATAACATTGATTTTACATTATATTATTCATATTAGTATTTTATTGATTATTTTATAAATTATATATCTTTCTTCTATATATTTATATATTTATATAATTAAAAAATTATTATTTCTTATGTTTACATTCATATTAGTATTTTATTGATTATTTCATAAATTCTATATATTTATATATTTATATAATTAAAAAATTATTATTTCCTATGTTTACATTCATATTAGAATTTTATTGATTATTTTATAAATTCTATTATATTTTAACATTGATTTTACATTATACTATTTTTATGTATACTATTATATAATAATAATGTATTATATAAAGATTTGACACTATCTCAGTGATAAGAATGCACATAGCCGACTATTTAAAACCATACATACAAATACTTCATCATTTAATTTTAATTATATATATATATATATATAATGTTTATAGCGTATTATTTACCCATAAATGTACGAATTAATAATAATATAATAAATATTTATAAATATAAAAAATAAATAATGTGGATAACATATATGTATAAACCTATAGGTTTGGGTTTAGCTATACAGTTCGTAGGCCCCGACGACGTCGTAGCAGAGGAACACACACCTATGTATAGAGTATCAACCCCCGCAGAGAACAACGCAGTAGACAACAGGGGTAGTCGTGTAATATAGTACATTTTATTGGCCGCGATTTTTAATACATAGGGGTGGGTTGGGTTTGGGCTTGGGTTTGGGTTTGGGTTTGAGTTTGAGTTTGGGTTTGTGTTTTTATATATTTTGAAGATTTAGAATAGATTTATTAGAACGTATTAAATTTGTATCGTACTCAAATAAAATTAGTTAAAACATATGTTATATATTAACATATTTTGTAGATTATGTATGTATATATATATATATATATATATATATATATATATATATATTTGGTGGAGTCCTTTAATCCCATCCAGAAACTTAGATGATATTTATGTAGTATATAATATTCCCATTTACATAGATAATTAATTCCTATCAAACTTCAGAGGTGTAAAGTAGTATATTAAGGATCCATAGTTATGTTACTTCTTTACTCTAGTAACTCCTTTGTTTGAAAGTTTAACTAGTAATGAATTGGCGTAGTAGATTTGTGAAACTATAGATGTCACATTACTAGTATATTGACGAGTTCATTTTACATGCAAGGTATTATAAATGCTCGGTTGAAGACTTTTTATATATCAGTAGTAAAGGGATTCTACATTTATTAGGTGCAAGTCACTATTTTATCAAGTATTAATCTTAAGAATTGAGTAATTGAGTGTTTTTGATATGGTTTTTTATAGTGTAATGTAGAGTAGAGTTTTAAAAGTATTGTTTAGAATTTCAGTTGTTATATATATATATATATATATATATAGCTATAGCTATTTAATGTTAATGCATTTCTGGCAAACAAATATATTATATCAGTCATTTAGTGTTGATATGTTTTGAATGATATTATAATAATAGCAGCATAATAGACATTTAAAATTAATAGCAGCATAATATCAGCATAATAGACATTTAATAGCAGCATAATAGCACAATGTAAATATTTGAGGCTCTAGCATATGCTGTTATGCTGCTATTATGCTGCTCTTACTGTTTGCTGGGGGGCTATTACAATGCGAAGTAGATATAATACTAAAGACCAACTTAAACTTACTGAAATGTATTTCAGACTAACTTTCTCTTGTTATCCTATAACATATCTAGTATTATATTCTCAACGTAGATCGAGTCTTGAGAGAACGTGTTATATACTACCCCGATTACTATATTACAGGTGTAATATATATGCTATTCGTAATGTATGAATTGGTTTAGGTATCCTAAACAATGATAACGATGTCAACTCACGGATTGTATTCTTGTTAGCGGCCGTGTCGCAGTTCTCCTCACCGGGTTGAGATGTCAAGTGGGCTGGCTATAGCCATATCGAATAGTACAACATATACGACGTAGTATTATCATATAAAAGTCTATAGGCTATTCGTATATTATATATATATATATATATATATATATACACATATATAGTCCACATATATATACACCGAATAGCCTATAGACTTTTATATGATAATACTACGTTGTGTATGATGTACTATTCGATAGATAGTGTATAGGCCGAATGATTTCGTTGTTACCGTAATAGTCACGTTACTATCACGTGACATTCACTTATGAGCTGTTACAGATAGTTATGCTCTCTAGTGTGGACTTTTCCTATGGATGACTCATATACGGAGATAACGGTTCGTCGCTTATCTTACGCTTAGTCATCAATGTTAGTTCTACATGTAGTAGTGACTCGGCACTATATATAAGTTTTGAATTTTCCTGAACAATTAAAACTATTCTAGAATATAAGGTTATTAATATATTCTAATGATATCGCATAATTAATATTTACTGTTAAAATAATATCTAGTTGAACACACTAATTCAGAAAACCTTTCTTAAATGAGATACTTGATATACATATATGTGATAATATGTTTGACATAGTTTAAGCTAAAATTAATTATTCAAATATTAGTATACCTTATAAAATACACATAGTACATATTACATTTAATTATGATTAATAAAGTACATTTATAATAAATAATACAAATAAGTATAAATATATTGGTAGGAATAGGATAGATCATGAACAAAATAAAGAAATATATATATATATATATATATATTGTCAAGTATAAATCTGAAAAGAAATAATGTTTAGTGAACGCATATATAGCAGCGGTGTTCGAAGTATTACGAAGGAGATAAACATGGATATCAGTCGTGCAAGTGTAGGTTTTATACATATATATATATATATATTGGTATATATAATAAATAAATAAATAATATAAATTGGTATATTATATTATCATGGTAAGCTGGGTGGATTATGTGTATAGTAGTTTTGCTGAACGTGGATCAAGGTATCATATGATGAATTTAAATATTAAATATTATATTTTCAAATTTTATTATAAACCACTTTTTCGACACATTTTGTACATTTTTACATTGTATATATTCATATATTTTAACATTGACTAACGCAATATTAGTAATAATTCGATGAAATGCGAAATGCAACTCACGCCAAATTTCAAATAGGGCGGGAGGGTGAGGGGGAGGGTGGGCTGGGTAAGTTGTGTTTTAATAAATTACGCTACAATTACGATTACGATATAGGATATAAATAAATAACGCAATATTAATCATAATTCGATGAATGGCGAAATGCAGCTCGGCCCAAAAATCCTTTAAGGGCGGGTGGGAGTGGGGGAGGGCGGGCGGGGTAGTCGTGTTTTTATCGTTATACTAACGTATTGGGTTGGGTTTTTGGTTGGGTTTGGGTTTAGCTATACAGTTCGTATACCCCGACGTTGTTATGGTTATATTCTCCTCGCCTATATAATAGGTCAGCTGTCGTATCCTCGATGCAGACACACGAACCGCCTATTGTTAGCCACACCAAATTGACAAGTCGCATTCGCTGTATTCCGTTACCTAATTCATATAGATATTGGTTGGTGTTTGGTTTGGGTTTGGGTTTGGGTTTGGGTTTGGGTTTGGGTTTGGGTTTGGGTTTGGGTTTGGGTTTGGGTTTGAGTTTAAGTTTTAGTTTGGGTTTATGTTTGAGTTTGGGTTTGTGTTTTTACTATAATATAGTACATTTTATTGATGGGGTGATTTTGAATACAAAGGGGTGGGTTTGAAAATAGTTTATAACTCCGTAATTATAGAAGTCGCATTCGCTGTATTCCGTTACCTAATTCATATAGATATTGGTTGGGTTTGGGTTTGGGTTTGGGTTTGAGTTTGGGTTTATGTTTGAGTTTGGGTTTGGGTTTATGTTTGAGTTTGGGTTTGGGTTTGGGTTTGTGTTTTTACTATAATATAGTACATTTTATTGGCCGGGATTTTTAATACATAGGGATGAGTTAGAAAATAGTTTATAACTCCGTAATTATAGAAATACGCATATCGTTACTTACCAATTTTCTCTTCGTATTAATTATATATACGTTATGCTATCGAGTATTAACGATTTAGAGTTATATTCGCAATGTTATCTTACCTAGAATAGGTGAATAGGGGGAACTAATCGATTATAATCTATTAGTTCTCCCGATTATAATAATTATTATATATATATATATATATATATATATATATATTGGTATACATATGTGTGTGTGTGTAAATATTTTACATTATATTATTCATATTAGTATTTGTTTGATCATTTTATCAATTATATTATATTATAACATTGATTTTACATTATATTATTCATATTAGTATTTTATTGATTATTTTATAAATTATATATCTTTCTTCTATATATTTATATATTTATATAATTAAAAAATTATTATTTCTTATGTTTACATTCATATTAGTATTTTATTGATTATTTCATAAATTCTATATATTTATATATTTATATAATTAAAAAATTATTATTTCCTATGTTTACATTCATATTAGAATTTTATTGATTATTTTATAAATTCTATTATATTTTAACATTGATTTTACATTATACTATTTTTATGTATACTATTATATAATAATAATGTATTATATAAAGATTTGACACTATCTCAGTGATAAGAATGCACATAGCCGACTATTTAAAACCATACATACAAATACTTCATCATTTAATTTTAATTATATATATATATATATATATAATGTTTATAGCGTATTATTTACCCATAAATGTACGAATTAATAATAATATAATAAATATTTATAAATATAAAAAATAAATAATGTGGATAACATATATGTATAAACCTATAGGTTTGGGTTTAGCTATACAGTTCGTAGGCCCCGACGACGTCGTAGCAGAGGAACACACACCTATGTATAGAGTATCAACCCCCGCAGAGAACAACGCAGTAGACAACAGGGGTAGTCGTGTAATATAGTACATTTTATTGGCCGCGATTTTTAATACATAGGGGTGGGTTGGGTTTGGGCTTGGGTTTGGGTTTGGGTTTGAGTTTGAGTTTGGGTTTGTGTTTTTATATATTTTGAAGATTTAGAATAGATTTATTAGAACGTATTAAATTTGTATCGTACTCAAATAAAATTAGTTAAAACATATGTTATATATTAACATATTTTGTAGATTATGTATGTATATATATATATATATATATATATATATATATATATATTTGGTGGAGTCCTTTAATCCCATCCAGAAACTTAGATGATATTTATGTAGTATATAATATTCCCATTTACATAGATAATTAATTCCTATCAAACTTCAGAGGTGTAAAGTAGTATATTAAGGATCCATAGTTATGTTACTTCTTTACTCTAGTAACTCCTTTGTTTGAAAGTTTAACTAGTAATGAATTGGCGTAGTAGATTTGTGAAACTATAGATGTCACATTACTAGTATATTGACGAGTTCATTTTACATGCAAGGTATTATAAATGCTCGGTTGAAGACTTTTTATATATCAGTAGTAAAGGGATTCTACATTTATTAGGTGCAAGTCACTATTTTATCAAGTATTAATCTTAAGAATTGAGTAATTGAGTGTTTTTGATATGGTTTTTTATAGTGTAATGTAGAGTAGAGTTTTAAAAGTATTGTTTAGAATTTCAGTTGTTTATATATATATATATATATATATATAGCTATAGCTATTTAATGTTAATGCATTTCTGGCAAACAAATATATTATATCAGTCATTTAGTGTTGATATGTTTTGAATGATATTATAATAATAGCAGCATAATAGACATTTAAAATTAATAGCAGCATAATATCAGCATAATAGACATTTAATAGCAGCATAATAGCACAATGTAAATATTTGAGGCTCTAGCATATGCTGTTATGCTGCTATTATGCTGCTCTTACTGTTTGCTGGGGGGCTATTACAATGCGAAGTAGATATAATACTAAAGACCAACTTAAACTTACTGAAATGTATTTCAGACTAACTTTCTCTTGTTATCCTATAACATATCTAGTATTATATTCTCAACGTAGATCGGAGAGAACGTGTTATATACTACCCCGATTACTATATTACAGGTGTAATATATATGCTATTCGTAATGTATGAATTGGTTTAGGTATCCTAAACAATGATAACGATGTCAACTCACGGATTGTATTCTTGTTAGCGGCCGTGTCGCAGTTCTCCTCACCGGGTTGAGATGTCAAGTGGGCTGGCTATAGCCATATCGAATAGTACAACATATACGACGTAGTATTATCATATAAAAGTCTATAGGCTATTCGTATATATATATATATATATATATATATATATATATATACACATATATAGTCCA
Organism: Osedax fenrisi; assembly: GCA_964019155.1. NCBI lineage: Eukaryota > Metazoa > Annelida > Polychaeta > Sabellida > Siboglinidae > Osedax > Osedax fenrisi. The sequence goes on from OZ025241.1 coordinate 15,577,056, forward strand.
CATATATATACACCGAATAGCCTATAGACTTTTATATGATAATACTACGTTGTGTATGATGTACTATTCGATAGATAGTGTATAGGCCGAATGATTTCGTTGTTACCGTAATAGTCACGTTACTATCACGTGACATTCACTTATGAGCTGTTACAGATAGTTATGCTCTCTAGTGTGGACTTTTCCTATGGATGACTCATATACGGAGATAACGGTTCGTCGCTTATCTTACGCTTAGTCATCAATGTTAGTTCTACATGTAGTAGTGACTCGGCACTATATATAAGTTTTGAATTTTCCTGAACAATTAAAACTATTCTAGAATATAAGGTTATTAATATATTCTAATGATATCGCATAATTAATATTTACTGTTAAAATAATATCTAGTTGAACACACTAATTCAGAAAACCTTTCTTAAATGAGATACTTGATATACATATATGTGATAATATGTTTGACATAGTTTAAGCTAAAATTAATTATTCAAATATTAGTATACCTTATAAAATACACATAGTACATATTACATTTAATTATGATTAATAAAGTACATTTATAATAAATAATACAAATAAGTATAAATATATTGGTAGGAATAGGATAGATCATGAACAAAATAAAGAAATATATATATATATATATATATATTGTCAAGTATAAATCTGAAAAGAAATAATGTTTAGTGAACGCATATATAGCAGCGGTGTTCGAAGTATTACGAAGGAGATAAACATGGATATCAGTCGTGCAAGTGTAGGTTTTATACATATATATATATATATTGGTATATATAATAAATAAGTTGTGTTTTAATAAATTACGCTACAATTACGATTACGATATAGGATATAAATAAATAACGCAATATTAATCATAATTCGATGAATGGCGAAATGCAGCTCGGCCCAAAAATCCTTTAAGGGCGGGTGGGAGTGGGGGAGGGCGGGCGGGGTAGTCGTGTTTTTATCGTTATACTAACGTATTGGGTTGGGTTTTTGGTTGGGTTTGGGTTTAGCTATACAGTTCGTATACCCCGACGTTGTTATGGTTATATTCTCCTCGCCTATATAATAGGTCAGCTGTCGTATCCTCGATGCAGACACACGAACCGCCTATTGTTAGCCACACCAAATTGACAAGTCGCATTCGCTGTATTCCGTTACCTAATTCATATAGATATTGGTTGGTGTTTGGTTTGGGTTTGGGTTTGGGTTTGGGTTTGGGTTTGGGTTTGGGTTTGGGTTTGGGTTTGGGTTTGGGTTTGAGTTTAAGTTTTAGTTTGGGTTTATGTTTGAGTTTGGGTTTGTGTTTTTACTATAATATAGTACATTTTATTGATGGGGTGATTTTGAATACAAAGGGGTGGGTTTGAAAATAGTTTATAACTCCGTAATTATAGAAGTCGCATTCGCTGTATTCCGTTACCTAATTCATATAGATATTGGTTGGGTTTGGGTTTGGGTTTGGGTTTGAGTTTGGGTTTATGTTTGAGTTTGGGTTTGGGTTTATGTTTGAGTTTGGGTTTGGGTTTGGGTTTGTGTTTTTACTATAATATAGTACATTTTATTGGCCGGGATTTTTAATACATAGGGATGAGTTAGAAAATAGTTTATAACTCCGTAATTATAGAAATACGCATATCGTTACTTACCAATTTTCTCTTCGTATTAATTATATATACGTTATGCTATCGAGTATTAACGATTTAGAGTTATATTCGCAATGTTATCTTACCTAGAATAGGTGAATAGGGGGAACTAATCGATTATAATCTATTAGTTCTCCCGATTATAATAATTATTATATATATATATATATATATATATATATATATTGGTATACATATGTGTGTGTGTGTAAATATTTTACATTATATTATTCATATTAGTATTTGTTTGATCATTTTATCAATTATATTATATTATAACATTGATTTTACATTATATTATTCATATTAGTATTTTATTGATTATTTTATAAATTATATATCTTTCTTCTATATATTTATATATTTATATAATTAAAAAATTATTATTTCTTATGTTTACATTCATATTAGTATTTTATTGATTATTTCATAAATTCTATATATTTATATATTTATATAATTAAAAAATTATTATTTCCTATGTTTACATTCATATTAGAATTTTATTGATTATTTTATAAATTCTATTATATTTTAACATTGATTTTACATTATACTATTTTTATGTATACTATTATATAATAATAATGTATTATATAAAGATTTGACACTATCTCAGTGATAAGAATGCACATAGCCGACTATTTAAAACCATACATACAAATACTTCATCATTTAATTTTAATTATATATATATATATATATAATGTTTATAGCGTATTATTTACCCATAAATGTACGAATTAATAATAATATAATAAATATTTATAAATATAAAAAATAAATAATGTGGATAACATATATGTATAAACCTATAGGTTTGGGTTTAGCTATACAGTTCGTAGGCCCCGACGACGTCGTAGCAGAGGAACACACACCTATGTATAGAGTATCAACCCCCGCAGAGAACAACGCAGTAGACAACAGGGGTAGTCGTGTAATATAGTACATTTTATTGGCCGCGATTTTTAATACATAGGGGTGGGTTGGGTTTGGGCTTGGGTTTGGGTTTGGGTTTGAGTTTGAGTTTGGGTTTGTGTTTTTATATATTTTGAAGATTTAGAATAGATTTATTAGAACGTATTAAATTTGTATCGTACTCAAATAAAATTAGTTAAAACATATGTTATATATTAACATATTTTGTAGATTATGTATGTATATATATATATATATATATATATATATATATATTTGGTGGAGTCCTTTAATCCCATCCAGAAACTTAGATGATATTTATGTAGTATATAATATTCCCATTTACATAGATAATTAATTCCTATCAAACTTCAGAGGTGTAAAGTAGTATATTAAGGATCCATAGTTATGTTACTTCTTTACTCTAGTAACTCCTTTGTTTGAAAGTTTAACTAGTAATGAATTGGCGTAGTAGATTTGTGAAACTATAGATGTCACATTACTAGTATATTGACGAGTTCATTTTACATGCAAGGTATTATAAATGCTCGGTTGAAGACTTTTTATATATCAGTAGTAAAGGGATTCTACATTTATTAGGTGCAAGTCACTATTTTATCAAGTATTAATCTTAAGAATTGAGTAATTGAGTGTTTTTGATATGGTTTTTTATAGTGTAATGTAGAGTAGAGTTTTAAAAGTATTGTTTAGAATTTCAGTTGTTTTATATATATATATATATATATATAGCTATAGCTATTTAATGTTAATGCATTTCTGGCAAACAAATATATTATATCAGTCATTTAGTGTTGATATGTTTTGAATGATATTATAATAATAGCAGCATAATAGACATTTAAAATTAATAGCAGCATAATATCAGCATAATAGACATTTAATAGCAGCATAATAGCACAATGTAAATATTTGAGGCTCTAGCATATGCTGTTATGCTGCTATTATGCTGCTCTTACTGTTTGCTGGGGGGCTATTACAATGCGAAGTAGATATAATACTAAAGACCAACTTAAACTTACTGAAATGTATTTCAGACTAACTTTCTCTTGTTATCCTATAACATATCTAGTATTATATTCTCAACGTAGATCGAGTCTTGAGAGAACGTGTTATATACTACCCCGATTACTATATTACAGGTGTAATATATATGCTATTCGTAATGTATGAATTGGTTTAGGTATCCTAAACAATGATAACGATGTCAACTCACGGATTGTATTCTTGTTAGCGGCCGTGTCGCAGTTCTCCTCACCGGGTTGAGATGTCAAGTGGGCTGGCTATAGCCATATCGAATAGTACAACATATACGACGTAGTATTATCATATAAAAGTCTATAGGCTATTCGTATATATATATATATATATATATATATATATATACACATATATAGTCCACATATATATACACCGAATAGCCTATAGACTTTTATATGATAATACTACGTTGTGTATGATGTACTATTCGATAGATAGTGTATAGGCCGAATGATTTCGTTGTTACCGTAATAGTCACGTTACTATCACGTGACATTCACTTATGAGCTGTTACAGATAGTTATGCTCTCTAGTGTGGACTTTTCCTATGGATGACTCATATACGGAGATAACGGTTCGTCGCTTATCTTACGCTTAGTCATCAATGTTAGTTCTACATGTAGTAGTGACTCGGCACTATATATAAGTTTTGAATTTTCCTGAACAATTAAAACTATTCTAGAATATAAGGTTATTAATATATTCTAATGATATCGCATAATTAATATTTACTGTTAAAATAATATCTAGTTGAACACACTAATTCAGAAAACCTTTCTTAAATGAGATACTTGATATACATATATGTGATAATATGTTTGACATAGTTTAAGCTAAAATTAATTATTCAAATATTAGTATACCTTATAAAATACACATAGTACATATTACATTTAATTATGATTAATAAAGTACATTTATAATAAATAATACAAATAAGTATAAATATATTGGTAGGAATAGGATAGATCATGAACAAAATAAAGAAATATATATATATATATATATATATTGTCAAGTATAAATCTGAAAAGAAATAATGTTTAGTGAACGCATATATAGCAGCGGTGTTCGAAGTATTACGAAGGAGATAAACATGGATATCAGTCGTGCAAGTGTAGGTTTTATACATATATATATATATATATTGGTATATATAATAAATAAATAAATAATATAAATTGGTATATTATATTATCATGGTAAGCTGGGTGGATTATGTGTATAGTAGTTTTGCTGAACGTGGATCAAGGTATCATATGATGAATTTAAATATTAAATATTATATTTTCAAATTTTATTATAAACCACTTTTTCGACACATTTTGTACATTTTTACATTGTATATATTCATATATTTTAACATTGACTAACGCAATATTAGTAATAATTCGATGAAATGCGAAATGCAACTCACGCCAAATTTCAAATAGGGCGGGAGGGTGAGGGGGAGGGTGGGCTGGGTAAGTTGTGTTTTAATAAATTACGCTACAATTACGATTACGATATAGGATATAAATAAATAACGCAATATTAATCATAATTCGATGAATGGCGAAATGCAGCTCGGCCCAAAAATCCTTTAAGGGCGGGTGGGAGTGGGGGAGGGCGGGCGGGGTAGTCGTGTTTTTATCGTTATACTAACGTATTGGGTTGGGTTTTTGGTTGGGTTTGGGTTTAGCTATACAGTTCGTATACCCCGACGTTGTTATGGTTATATTCTCCTCGCCTATATAATAGGTCAGCTGTCGTATCCTCGATGCAGACACACGAACCGCCTATTGTTAGCCACACCAAATTGACAAGTCGCATTCGCTGTATTCCGTTACCTAATTCATATAGATATTGGTTGGTGTTTGGTTTGGGTTTGGGTTTGGGTTTGGGTTTGGGTTTGGGTTTGGGTTTGGGTTTGGGTTTGGGTTTGAGTTTAAGTTTTAGTTTGGGTTTATGTTTGAGTTTGGGTTTGTGTTTTTACTATAATATAGTACATTTTATTGATGGGGTGATTTTGAATACAAAGGGGTGGGTTTGAAAATAGTTTATAACTCCGTAATTATAGAAGTCGCATTCGCTGTATTCCGTTACCTAATTCATATAGATATTGGTTGGGTTTGGGTTTGGGTTTGGGTTTGAGTTTGGGTTTATGTTTGAGTTTGGGTTTGGGTTTATGTTTGAGTTTGGGTTTGGGTTTGGGTTTGTGTTTTTACTATAATATAGTACATTTTATTGGCCGGGATTTTTAATACATAGGGATGAGTTAGAAAATAGTTTATAACTCCGTAATTATAGAAATACGCATATCGTTACTTACCAATTTTCTCTTCGTATTAATTATATATACGTTATGCTATCGAGTATTAACGATTTAGAGTTATATTCGCAATGTTATCTTACCTAGAATAGGTGAATAGGGGGAACTAATCGATTATAATCTATTAGTTCTCCCGATTATAATAATTATTATATATATATATATATATATATATATATATATTGGTATACATATGTGTGTGTGTGTAAATATTTTACATTATATTATTCATATTAGTATTTGTTTGATCATTTTATCAATTATATTATATTATAACATTGATTTTACATTATATTATTCATATTAGTATTTTATTGATTATTTTATAAATTATATATCTTTCTTCTATATATTTATATATTTATATAATTAAAAAATTATTATTTCTTATGTTTACATTCATATTAGTATTTTATTGATTATTTCATAAATTCTATATATTTATATATTTATATAATTAAAAAATTATTATTTCCTATGTTTACATTCATATTAGAATTTTATTGATTATTTTATAAATTCTATTATATTTTAACATTGATTTTACATTATACTATTTTTATGTATACTATTATATAATAATAATGTATTATATAAAGATTTGACACTATCTCAGTGATAAGAATGCACATAGCCGACTATTTAAAACCATACATACAAATACTTCATCATTTAATTTTAATTATATATATATATATATATATAATGTTTATAGCGTATTATTTACCCATAAATGTACGAATTAATAATAATATAATAAATATTTATAAATATAAAAAATAAATAATGTGGATAACATATATGTATAAACCTATAGGTTTGGGTTTAGCTATACAGTTCGTAGGCCCCGACGACGTCGTAGCAGAGGAACACACACCTATGTATAGAGTATCAACCCCCGCAGAGAACAACGCAGTAAACAACAGGGGTAGTCGTGTAATATAGTACATTTTATTGGCCGCGATTTTTAATACATAGGGGTGGGTTGGGTTTGGGCTTGGGTTTGGGTTTGGGTTTGAGTTTGAGTTTGGGTTTGTGTTTTTATATATTTTGAAGATTTAGAATAGATTTATTAGAACGTATTAAATTTGTATCGTACTCAAATAAAATTAGTTAAAACATATGTTATATATTAACATATTTTGTAGATTATGTATGTATATATATATATATATATATATATATATATATATATATATTTGGTGGAGTCCTTTAATCCCATCCAGAAACTTAGATGATATTTATGTAGTATATAATATTCCCATTTACATAGATAATTAATTCCTATCAAACTTCAGAGGTGTAAAGTAGTATATTAAGGATCCATAGTTATGTTACTTCTTTACTCTAGTAACTCCTTTGTTTGAAAGTTTAACTAGTAATGAATTGGCGTAGTAGATTTGTGAAACTATAGATGTCACATTACTAGTATATTGACGAGTTCATTTTACATGCAAGGTATTATAAATGCTCGGTTGAAGACTTTTTATATATCAGTAGTAAAGGGATTCTACATTTATTAGGTGCAAGTCACTATTTTATCAAGTATTAATCTTAAGAATTGAGTAATTGAGTGTTTTTGATATGGTTTTTTATAGTGTAATGTAGAGTAGAGTTTTAAAAGTATTGTTTAGAATTTCAGTTGTTTTATATATATATATATATATATAGCTATAGCTATTTAATGTTAATGCATTTCTGGCAAACAAATATATTATATCAGTCATTTAGTGTTGATATGTTTTGAATGATATTATAATAATAGCAGCATAATAGACATTTAAAATTAATAGCAGCATAATATCAGCATAATAGACATTTAATAGCAGCATAATAGCACAATGTAAATATTTGAGGCTCTAGCATATGCTGTTATGCTGCTATTATGCTGCTCTTACTGTTTGCTGGGGGGCTATTACAATGCGAAGTAGATATAATACTAAAGACCAACTTAAACTTACTGAAATGTATTTCAGACTAACTTTCTCTTGTTATCCTATAACATATCTAGTATTATATTCTCAACGTAGATCGAGTCTTGAGAGAACGTGTTATATACTACCCCGATTACTATATTACAGGTGTAATATATATGCTATTCGTAATGTATGAATTGGTTTAGGTATCCTAAACAATGATAACGATGTCAACTCACGGATTGTATTCTTGTTAGCGGCCGTGTCGCAGTTCTCCTCACCGGGTTGAGATGTCAAGTGGGCTGGCTATAGCCATATCGAATAGTACAACATATACGACGTAGTATTATCATATAAAAGTCTATAGGCTATTCGTATATATATATATATATATATATATATATATACACATATATAGTCCACATATATATACACCGAATAGCCTATAGACTTTTATATGATAATACTACGTTGTGTATGATGTACTATTCGATAGATAGTGTATAGGCCGAATGATTTCGTTGTTACCGTAATAGTCACGTTACTATCACGTGACATTCACTTATGAGCTGTTACAGATAGTTATGCTCTCTAGTGTGGACTTTTCCTATGGATGACTCATATACGGAGATAACGGTTCGTCGCTTATCTTACGCTTAGTCATCAATGTTAGTTCTACATGTAGTAGTGACTCGGCACTATATATAAGTTTTGAATTTTCCTGAACAATTAAAACTATTCTAGAATATAAGGTTATTAATATATTCTAATGATATCGCATAATTAATATTTACTGTTAAAATAATATCTAGTTGAACACACTAATTCAGAAAACCTTTCTTAAATGAGATACTTGATATACATATATGTGATAATATGTTTGACATAGTTTAAGCTAAAATTAATTATTCAAATATTAGTATACCTTATAAAATACACATAGTACATATTACATTTAATTATGATTAATAAAGTACATTTATAATAAATAATACAAATAAGTATAAATATATTGGTAGGAATAGGATAGATCATGAACAAAATAAAGAAATATATATATATATATATATATATTGTCAAGTATAAATCTGAAAAGAAATAATGTTTAGTGAACGCATATATAGCAGCGGTGTTCGAAGTATTACGAAGGAGATAAACATGGATATCAGTCGTGCAAGTGTAGGTTTTATACATATATATATATATATATTGGTATATATAATAAATAAATAAATAATATAAATTGGTATATTATATTATCATGGTAAGCTGGGTGGATTATGTGTATAGTAGTTTTGCTGAACGTGGATCAAGGTATCATATGATGAATTTAAATATTAAATATTATATTTTCAAATTTTATTATAAACCACTTTTTCGACACATTTTGTACATTTTTACATTGTATATATTCATATATTTTAACATTGACTAACGCAATATTAGTAATAATTCGATGAAATGCGAAATGCAACTCACGCCAAATTTCAAATAGGGCGGGAGGGTGAGGGGGAGGGTGGGCTGGGTAAGTTGTGTTTTAATAAATTACGCTACAATTACGATTACGATATAGGATATAAATAAATAACGCAATATTAATCATAATTCGATGAATGGCGAAATGCAGCTCGGCCCAAAAATCCTTTAAGGGCGGGTGGGAGTGGGGGAGGGCGGGCGGGGTAGTCGTGTTTTTATCGTTATACTAACGTATTGGGTTGGGTTTTTGGTTGGGTTTGGGTTTAGCTATACAGTTCGTATACCCCGACGTTGTTATGGTTATATTCTCCTCGCCTATATAATAGGTCAGCTGTCGTATCCTCGATGCAGACACACGAACCGCCTATTGTTAGCCACACCAAATTGACAAGTCGCATTCGCTGTATTCCGTTACCTAATTCATATAGATATTGGTTGGTGTTTGGTTTGGGTTTGGGTTTGGGTTTGGGTTTGGGTTTGGGTTTGGGTTTGGGTTTGGGTTTGGGTTTGGGTTTGAGTTTAAGTTTTAGTTTGGGTTTATGTTTGAGTTTGGGTTTGTGTTTTTACTATAATATAGTACATTTTATTGATGGGGTGATTTTGAATACAAAGGGGTGGGTTTGAAAATAGTTTATAACTCCGTAATTATAGAAGTCGCATTCGCTGTATTCCGTTACCTAATTCATATAGATATTGGTTGGGTTTGGGTTTGGGTTTGGGTTTGAGTTTGGGTTTATGTTTGAGTTTGGGTTTGGGTTTATGTTTGAGTTTGGGTTTGGGTTTGGGTTTGTGTTTTTACTATAATATAGTACATTTTATTGGCCGGGATTTTTAATACATAGGGATGAGTTAGAAAATAGTTTATAACTCCGTAATTATAGAAATACGCATATCGTTACTTACCAATTTTCTCTTCGTATTAATTATATATACGTTATGCTATCGAGTATTAACGATTTAGAGTTATATTCGCAATGTTATCTTACCTAGAATAGGTGAATAGGGGGAACTAATCGATTATAATCTATTAGTTCTCCCGATTATAATAATTATTATATATATATATATATATATATATATATATACTTGGTATACATATGTGTGTGTGTGTAAATATTTTACATTATATTATTCATATTAGTATTTGTTTGATCATTTTATCAATTATATTATATTATAACATTGATTTTACATTATATTATTCATATTAGTATTTTATTGATTATTTTATAAATTATATATCTTTCTTCTATATATTTATATATTTATATAATTAAAAAATTATTATTTCTTATGTTTACATTCATATTAGTATTTTATTGATTATTTCATAAATTCTATATATTTATATATTTATATAATTAAAAAATTATTATTTCCTATGTTTACATTCATATTAGAATTTTATTGATTATTTTATAAATTCTATTATATTTTAACATTGATTTTACATTATACTATTTTTATGTATACTATTATATAATAATAATGTATTATATAAAGATTTGACACTATCTCAGTGATAAGAATGCACATAGCCGACTATTTAAAACCATACATACAAATACTTCATCATTTAATTTTAATATATATATATATATATATATATAATGTTTATAGCGTATTATTTACCCATAAATGTACGAATTAATAATAATATAATAAATATTTATAAATATAAAAAATAAATAATGTGGATAACATATATGTATAAACCTATAGGTTTGGGTTTAGCTATACAGTTCGTAGGCCCCGACGACGTCGTAGCAGAGGAACACACACCTATGTATAGAGTATCAACCCCCGCAGAGAACAACGCAGTAGACAACAGGGGTAGTCGTGTAATATAGTACATTTTATTGGCCGCGATTTTTAATACATAGGGGTGGGTTGGGTTTGGGCTTGGGTTTGGGTTTGGGTTTGAGTTTGAGTTTGGGTTTGTGTTTTTATATATTTTGAAGATTTAGAATAGATTTATTAGAACGTATTAAATTTGTATCGTACTCAAATAAAATTAGTTAAAACATATGTTATATATTAACATATTTTGTAGATTATGTATGTATATATATATATATATATATATATATATATATATATATATATTGGTGGAGTCCTTTAATCCCATCCAGAAACTTAGATGATATTTATGTAGTATATAATATTCCCATTTACATAGATAATTAATTCCTATCAAACTTCAGAGGTGTAAAGTAGTATATTAAGGATCCATAGTTATGTTACTTCTTTACTCTAGTAACTCCTTTGTTTGAAAGTTTAACTAGTAATGAATTGGCGTAGTAGATTTGTGAAACTATAGATGTCACATTACTAGTATATTGACGAGTTCATTTTACATGCAAGGTATTATAAATGCTCGGTTGAAGACTTTTTATATATCAGTAGTAAAGGGATTCTACATTTATTAGGTGCAAGTCACTATTTTATCAAGTATTAATCTTAAGAATTGAGTAATTGAGTGTTTTTGATATGGTTTTTTATAGTGTAATGTAGAGTAGAGTTTTAAAAGTATTGTTTAGAATTTCAGTTGTTATATATATATATATATATATATATAGCTATAGCTATTTAATGTTAATGCATTTCTGGCAAACAAATATATTATATCAGTCATTTAGTGTTGATATGTTTTGAATGATATTATAATAATAGCAGCATAATAGACATTTAAAATTAATAGCAGCATAATATCAGCATAATAGACATTTAATAGCAGCATAATAGCACAATGTAAATATTTGAGGCTCTAGCATATGCTGTTATGCTGCTATTATGCTGCTCTTACTGTTTGCTGGGGGGCTATTACAATGCGAAGTAGATATAATACTAAAGACCAACTTAAACTTACTGAAATGTATTTCAGACTAACTTTCTCTTGTTATCCTATAACATATCTAGTATTATATTCTCAACGTAGATCGAGTCTTGAGAGAACGTGTTATATACTACCCCGATTACTATATTACAGGTGTAATATATATGCTATTCGTAATGTATGAATTGGTTTAGGTATCCTAAACAATGATAACGATGTCAACTCACGGATTGTATTCTTGTTAGCGGCCGTGTCGCAGTTCTCCTCACCGGGTTGAGATGTCAAGTGGGCTGGCTATAGCCATATCGAATAGTACAACATATACGACGTAGTATTATCATATAAAAGTCTATAGGCTATTCGTATATATATATATATATATATATATATATATATATATACACATATATAGTCCACATATATATACACCGAATAGCCTATAGACTTTTATATGATAATACTACGTTGTGTATGATGTACTATTCGATAGATAGTGTATAGGCCGAATGATTTCGTTGTTACCGTAATAGTCACGTTACTATCACGTGACATTCACTTATGAGCTGTTACAGATAGTTATGCTCTCTAGTGTGGACTTTTCCTATGGATGACTCATATACGGAGATAACGGTTCGTCGCTTATCTTACGCTTAGTCATCAATGTTAGTTCTACATGTAGTAGTGACTCGGCACTATATATAAGTTTTGAATTTTCCTGAACAATTAAAACTATTCTAGAATATAAGGTTATTAATATATTCTAATGATATCGCATAATTAATATTTACTGTTAAAATAATATCTAGTTGAACACACTAATTCAGAAAACCTTTCTTAAATGAGATACTTGATATACATATATGTGATAATATGTTTGACATAGTTTAAGCTAAAATTAATTATTCAAATATTAGTATACCTTATAAAATACACATAGTACATATTACATTTAATTATGATTAATAAAGTACATTTATAATAAATAATACAAATAAGTATAAATATATTGGTAGGAATAGGATAGATCATGAACAAAATAAAGAAATATATATATATATATATATATATTGTCAAGTATAAATCTGAAAAGAAATAATGTTTAGTGAACGCATATATAGCAGCGGTGTTCGAAGTATTACGAAGGAGATAAACATGGATATCAGTCGTGCAAGTGTAGGTTTTATACATATATATATATATATATTGGTATATATAATAAATAAATAAATAATATAAATTGGTATATTATATTATCATGGTAAGCTGGGTGGATTATGTGTATAGTAGTTTTGCTGAACGTGGATCAAGGTATCATATGATGAATTTAAATATTAAATATTATATTTTCAAATTTTATTATAAACCACTTTTTCGACACATTTTGTACATTTTTACATTGTATATATTCATATATTTTAACATTGACTAACGCAATATTAGTAATAATTCGATGAAATGCGAAATGCAACTCACGCCAAATTTCAAATAGGGCGGGAGGGTGAGGGGGAGGGTGGGCTGGGTAAGTTGTGTTTTAATAAATTACGCTACAATTACGATTACGATATAGGATATAAATAAATAACGCAATATTAATCATAATTCGATGAATGGCGAAATGCAGCTCGGCCCAAAAATCCTTTAAGGGCGGGTGGGAGTGGGGGAGGGCGGGCGGGGTAGTGTTTTTATCGTTATACTAACGTATTGGGTTGGGTTTTTGGTTGGGTTTGGGTTTAGCTATACAGTTCGTATACCCCGACGTTGTTATGGTTATATTCTCCTCGCCTATATAATAGGTCAGCTGTCGTATCCTCGATGCAGACACACGAACCGCCTATTGTTAGCCACACCAAATTGACAAGTCGCATTCGCTGTATTCCGTTACCTAATTCATATAGATATTGGTTGGTGTTTGGTTTGGGTTTGGGTTTGGGTTTGGGTTTGGGTTTGGGTTTGGGTTTGGGTTTGGGTTTGGGTTTGGGTTTGAGTTTAAGTTTTAGTTTGGGTTTATGTTTGAGTTTGGGTTTGTGTTTTTACTATAATATAGTACATTTTATTGATGGGGTGATTTTGAATACAAAGGGGTGGGTTTGAAAATAGTTTATAACTCCGTAATTATAGAAGTCGCATTCGCTGTATTCCGTTACCTAATTCATATAGATATTGGTTGGGTTTGGGTTTGGGTTTGGGTTTGAGTTTGGGTTTATGTTTGAGTTTGGGTTTGGGTTTATGTTTGAGTTTGGGTTTGGGTTTGGGTTTGTGTTTTTACTATAATATAGTACATTTTATTGGCCGGGATTTTTAATACATAGGGATGAGTTAGAAAATAGTTTATAACTCCGTAATTATAGAAATACGCATATCGTTACTTACCAATTTTCTCTTCGTATTAATTATATATACGTTATGCTATCGAGTATTAACGATTTAGAGTTATATTCGCAATGTTATCTTACCTAGAATAGGTGAATAGGGGGAACTAATCGATTATAATCTATTAGTTCTCCCGATTATAATAATTATTATATATATATATATATATATATATATATATATTGGTATACATATGTGTGTGTGTGTAAATATTTTACATTATATTATTCATATTAGTATTTGTTTGATCATTTTATCAATTATATTATATTATAACATTGATTTTACATTATATTATTCATATTAGTATTTTATTGATTATTTTATAAATTATATATCTTTCTTCTATATATTTATATATTTATATAATTAAAAAATTATTATTTCTTATGTTTACATTCATATTAGTATTTTATTGATTATTTCATAAATTCTATATATTTATATATTTATATAATTAAAAAATTATTATTTCCTATGTTTACATTCATATTAGAATTTTATTGATTATTTTATAAATTCTATTATATTTTAACATTGATTTTACATTATACTATTTTTATGTATACTATTATATAATAATAATGTATTATATAAAGATTTGACACTATCTCAGTGATAAGAATGCACATAGCCGACTATTTAAAACCATACATACAAATACTTCATCATTTAATTTTAATTATATATATATATATATATATATATGTTTATAGCGTATTATTTACCCATAAATGTACGAATTAATAATAATATAATAAATATTTATAAATATAAAAAATAAATAATGTGGATAACATATATGTATAAACCTATAGGTTTGGGTTTAGCTATACAGTTCGTAGGCCCCGACGACGTCGTAGCAGAGGAACACACACCTATGTATAGAGTATCAACCCCCGCAGAGAACAACGCAGTAGACAACAGGGGTAGTCGTGTAATATAGTACATTTTATTGGCCGCGATTTTTAATACATAGGGGTGGGTTGGGTTTGGGCTTGGGTTTGGGTTTGGGTTTGAGTTTGAGTTTGGGTTTGTGTTTTTATATATTTTGAAGATTTAGAATAGATTTATTAGAACGTATTAAATTTGTATCGTACTCAAATAAAATTAGTTAAAACATATGTTATATATTAACATATTTTGTAGATTATGTATGTATATATATATATATATATATATATATATATATATATATATTGGTGGAGTCCTTTAATCCCATCCAGAAACTTAGATGATATTTATGTAGTATATAATATTCCCATTTACATAGATAATTAATTCCTATCAAACTTCAGAGGTGTAAAGTAGTATATTAAGGATCCATAGTTATGTTACTTCTTTACTCTAGTAACTCCTTTGTTTGAAAGTTTAACTAGTAATGAATTGGCGTAGTAGATTTGTGAAACTATAGATGTCACATTACTAGTATATTGACGAGTTCATTTTACATGCAAGGTATTATAAATGCTCGGTTGAAGACTTTTTATATATCAGTAGTAAAGGGATTCTACATTTATTAGGTGCAAGTCACTATTTTATCAAGTATTAATCTTAAGAATTGAGTAATTGAGTGTTTTTGATATGGTTTTTTATAGTGTAATGTAGAGTAGAGTTTTAAAAGTATTGTTTAGAATTTCAGTTGTTTTATATATATATATATATATATATATAGCTATAGCTATTTAATGTTAATGCATTTCTGGCAAACAAATATATTATATCAGTCATTTAGTGTTGATATGTTTTGAATGATATTATAATAATAGCAGCATAATAGACATTTAAAATTAATAGCAGCATAATATCAGCATAATAGACATTTAATAGCAGCATAATAGCACAATGTAAATATTTGAGGCTCTAGCATATGCTGTTATGCTGCTATTATGCTGCTCTTACTGTTTGCTGGGGGGCTATTACAATGCGAAGTAGATATAATACTAAAGACCAACTTAAACTTACTGAAATGTATTTCAGACTAACTTTCTCTTGTTATCCTATAACATATCTAGTATTATATTCTCAACGTAGATCGAGTCTTGAGAGAACGTGTTATATACTACCCCGATTACTATATTACAGGTGTAATATATATGCTATTCGTAATGTATGAATTGGTTTAGGTATCCTAAACAATGATAACGATGTCAACTCACGGATTGTATTCTTGTTAGCGGCCGTGTCGCAGTTCTCCTCACCGGGTTGAGATGTCAAGTGGGCTGGCTATAGCCATATCGAATAGTACAACATATACGACGTAGTATTATCATATAAAAGTCTATAGGCTATTCGTATATATATATATATATATATATATATATATATATACACATATATAGTCCACATATATATACACCGAATAGCCTATAGACTTTTATATGATAATACTACGTTGTGTATGATGTACTATTCGATAGATAGTGTATAGGCCGAATGATTTCGTTGTTACCGTAATAGTCACGTTACTATCACGTGACATTCACTTATGAGCTGTTACAGATAGTTATGCTCTCTAGTGTGGACTTTTCCTATGGATGACTCATATACGGAGATAACGGTTCGTCGCTTATCTTACGCTTAGTCATCAATGTTAGTTCTACATGTAGTAGTGACTCGGCACTATATATAAGTTTTGAATTTTCCTGAACAATTAAAACTATTCTAGAATATAAGGTTATTAATATATTCTAATGATATCGCATAATTAATATTTACTGTTAAAATAATATCTAGTTGAACACACTAATTCAGAAAACCTTTCTTAAATGAGATACTTGATATACATATATGTGATAATATGTTTGACATAGTTTAAGCTAAAATTAATTATTCAAATATTAGTATACCTTATAAAATACACATAGTACATATTACATTTAATTATGATTAATAAAGTACATTTATAATAAATAATACAAATAAGTATAAATATATTGGTAGGAATAGGATAGATCATGAACAAAATAAAGAAATATATATATATATATATATATATTGTCAAGTATAAATCTGAAAAGAAATAATGTTTAGTGAACGCATATATAGCAGCGGTGTTCGAAGTATTACGAAGGAGATAAACATGGATATCAGTCGTGCAAGTGTAGGTTTTATACATATATATATATATATATTGGTATATATAATAAATAAATAAATAATATAAATTGGTATATTATATTATCATGGTAAGCTGGGTGGATTATGTGTATAGTAGTTTTGCTGAACGTGGATCAAGGTATCATATGATGAATTTAAATATTAAATATTATATTTTCAAATTTTATTATAAACCACTTTTTCGACACATTTTGTACATTTTTACATTGTATATATTCATATATTTTAACATTGACTAACGCAATATTAGTAATAATTCGATGAAATGCGAAATGCAACTCACGCCAAATTTCAAATAGGGCGGGAGGGTGAGGGGGAGGGTGGGCTGGGTAAGTTGTGTTTTAATAAATTACGCTACAATTACGATTACGATATAGGATATAAATAAATAACGCAATATTAATCATAATTCGATGAATGGCGAAATGCAGCTCGGCCCAAAAATCCTTTAAGGGCGGGTGGGAGTGGGGGAGGGCGGGCGGGGTAGTCGTGTTTTTATCGTTATACTAACGTATTGGGTTGGGTTTTTGGTTGGGTTTGGGTTTAGCTATACAGTTCGTATACCCCGACGTTGTTATGGTTATATTCTCCTCGCCTATATAATAGGTCAGCTGTCGTATCCTCGATGCAGACACACGAACCGCCTATTGTTAGCCACACCAAATTGACAAGTCGCATTCGCTGTATTCCGTTACCTAATTCATATAGATATTGGTTGGTGTTTGGTTTGGGTTTGGGTTTGGGTTTGGGTTTGGGTTTGGGTTTGGGTTTGGGTTTGGGTTTGGGTTTGGGTTTGAGTTTAAGTTTTAGTTTGGGTTTATGTTTGAGTTTGGGTTTGTGTTTTTACTATAATATAGTACATTTTATTGATGGGGTGATTTTGAATACAAAGGGGTGGGTTTGAAAATAGTTTATAACTCCGTAATTATAGAAGTCGCATTCGCTGTATTCCGTTACCTAATTCATATAGATATTGGTTGGTGTTTGGTTTGGGTTTGGGTTTGGGTTTGGGTTTGGGTTTGGGTTTGGGTTTGGGTTTGGGTTTGGGTTTGGGTTTGAGTTTAAGTTTTAGTTTGGGTTTATGTTTGAGTTTGGGTTTGTGTTTTTACTATAATATAGTACATTTTATTGATGGGGTGATTTTGAATACAAAGGGGTGGGTTTGAAAATAGTTTATAACTCCGTAATTATAGAAGTCGCATTCGCTGTATTCCGTTACCTAATTCATATAGATATTGGTTGGGTTTGGGTTTGGGTTTGGGTTTGAGTTTGGGTTTATGTTTGAGTTTGGGTTTGGGTTTATGTTTGAGTTTGGGTTTGGGTTTGGGTTTGTGTTTTTACTATAATATAGTACATTTTATTGGCCGGGATTTTTAATACATAGGGATGAGTTAGAAAATAGTTTATAACTCCGTAATTATAGAAATACGCATATCGTTACTTACCAATTTTCTCTTCGTATTAATTATATATACGTTATGCTATCGAGTATTAACGATTTAGAGTTATATTCGCAATGTTATCTTACCTAGAATAGGTGAATAGGGGGAACTAATCGATTATAATCTATTAGTTCTCCCGATTATAATAATTATTATATATATATATATATATATATATATATATATTGGTATACATATGTGTGTGTGTGTAAATATTTTACATTATATTATTCATATTAGTATTTGTTTGATCATTTTATCAATTATATTATATTATAACATTGATTTTACATTATATTATTCATATTAGTATTTTATTGATTATTTTATAAATTATATATCTTTCTTCTATATATTTATATATTTATATAATTAAAAAATTATTATTTCTTATGTTTACATTCATATTAGTATTTTATTGATTATTTCATAAATTCTATATATTTATATATTTATATAATTAAAAAATTATTATTTCCTATGTTTACATTCATATTAGAATTTTATTGATTATTTTATAAATTCTATTATATTTTAACATTGATTTTACATTATACTATTTTTATGTATACTATTATATAATAATAATGTATTATATAAAGATTTGACACTATCTCAGTGATAAGAATGCACATAGCCGACTATTTAAAACCATACATACAAATACTTCATCATTTAATTTTAATTATATATATATATATATATATATAATGTTTATAGCGTATTATTTACCCATAAATGTACGAATTAATAATAATATAATAAATATTTATAAATATAAAAAATAAATAATGTGGATAACATATATGTATAAACCTATAGGTTTGGGTTTAGCTATACAGTTCGTAGGCCCCGACGACGTCGTAGCAGAGGAACACACACCTATGTATAGAGTATCAACCCCCGCAGAGAACAACGCAGTAGACAACAGGGGTAGTCGTGTAATATAGTACATTTTATTGGCCGCGATTTTTAATACATAGGGGTGGGTTGGGTTTGGGCTTGGGTTTGGGTTTGGGTTTGAGTTTGAGTTTGGGTTTGTGTTTTTATATATTTTGAAGATTTAGAATAGATTTATTAGAACGTATTAAATTTGTATCGTACTCAAATAAAATTAGTTAAAACATATGTTATATATTAACATATTTTGTAGATTATGTATGTATATATATATATATATATATATATATATATATATATATTTGGTGGAGTCCTTTAATCCCATCCAGAAACTTAGATGATATTTATGTAGTATATAATATTCCCATTTACATAGATAATTAATTCCTATCAAACTTCAGAGGTGTAAAGTAGTATATTAAGGATCCATAGTTATGTTACTTCTTTACTCTAGTAACTCCTTTGTTTGAAAGTTTAACTAGTAATGAATTGGCGTAGTAGATTTGTGAAACTATAGATGTCACATTACTAGTATATTGACGAGTTCATTTTACATGCAAGGTATTATAAATGCTCGGTTGAAGACTTTTTATATATCAGTAGTAAAGGGATTCTACATTTATTAGGTGCAAGTCACTATTTTATCAAGTATTAATCTTAAGAATTGAGTAATTGAGTGTTTTTGATATGGTTTTTTATAGTGTAATGTAGAGTAGAGTTTTAAAAGTATTGTTTAGAATTTCAGTTGTTTTATATATATATATATATATATATATATATAGCTATAGCTATTTAATGTTAATGCATTTCTGGCAAACAAATATATTATATCAGTCATTTAGTGTTGATATGTTTTGAATGATATTATAATAATAGCAGCATAATAGACATTTAAAATTAATAGCAGCATAATATCAGCATAATAGACATTTAATAGCAGCATAATAGCACAATGTAAATATTTGAGGCTCTAGCATATGCTGTTATGCTGCTATTATGCTGCTCTTACTGTTTGCTGGGGGGCTATTACAATGCGAAGTAGATATAATACTAAAGACCAACTTAAACTTACTGAAATGTATTTCAGACTAACTTTCTCTTGTTATCCTATAACATATCTAGTATTATATTCTCAACGTAGATCGAGTCTTGAGAGAACGTGTTATATACTACCCCGATTACTATATTACAGGTGTAATATATATGCTATTCGTAATGTATGAATTGGTTTAGGTATCCTAAACAATGATAACGATGTCAACTCACGGATTGTATTCTTGTTAGCGGCCGTGTCGCAGTTCTCCTCACCGGGTTGAGATGTCAAGTGGGCTGGCTATAGCCATATCGAATAGTACAACATATACGACGTAGTATTATCATATAAAAGTCTATAGGCTATTCGTATATATATATATATATATATACACATATATAGTCCACATATATATACACCGAATAGCCTATAGACTTTTATATGATAATACTACGTTGTGTATGATGTACTATTCGATAGATAGTGTATAGGCCGAATGATTTCGTTGTTACCGTAATAGTCACGTTACTATCACGTGACATTCACTTATGAGCTGTTACAGATAGTTATGCTCTCTAGTGTGGACTTTTCCTATGGATGACTCATATACGGAGATAACGGTTCGTCGCTTATCTTACGCTTAGTCATCAATGTTAGTTCTACATATAGTAGTGACTCGGCACTATATATAAGTTTTGAATTTTCCTGAACAATTAAAACTATTCTAGAATATAAGGTTATTAATATATTCTAATGATATCGCATAATTAATATTTACTGTTAAAATAATATCTAGTTGAACACACTAATTCAGAAAACCTTTCTTAAATGAGATACTTGATATACATATATGTGATAATATGTTTGACATAGTTTAAGCTAAAATTAATTTAAATAAACCTAACATTCTAAATATTTATTTTAGATATTATTCAAATATTAGTATACCTTATAAAATACACATAGTACATATTACATTTAATTATGATTAATAAAGTACATTTATAATAAATAATACAAATAAGTATAAATATATTGGTAGGAATAGGATAGATCATGAACAAAATAAAGAAATATATATATATATATATATATTGTCAAGTATAAATCTGAAAAGAAATAATGTTTAGTGAACGCATATATAGCAGCGGTGTTCGAAGTATTACGAAGGAGATAAACATGGATATCAGTCGTGCAAGTGTAGGTTTTATACATTCTATAGATTCTGATTTATTGTTTGAAGGATAATTGATAGTAAAGAAGGAAATGAGCGGAATGTCAACGTCGAAAATATAATAATATGTATTCATTGAAACCACGTATATTTATATTGAATACGATATAAACGGACCACTCTATACATCGTAGACTTGTACATATTATAAATAACAGTGAGAGGCCCGGGAGAATATAAATTCAAATAGTAACATTTTTCTTTCTTGTGTTTTGATATATTAGGTTCTTGATAAATACAAGAGAAAAATTAGAACTGCCTAGAGTCCAATCCAGACATATAATTTACTAGGTTTTGACTGTTCCACTATATAAGGCTTGATACGATTCCTACCCAGGCTTAATATGAATATGAATATTAGGGACTTTTTTAATTATATCATCATTATGATTTATCGCCCAATATAAATTGGGCGAATATAACTTGATAATAAAGTTAGTCATATAACCTAGTCATAGGGAAAACAAATATTTACATAAAAGTGTGGTGTTTTGAGAGGTAGGGGTGCAATATATTTAGAACATAGACATAGTTTATATACATATGAACCAATCATACATGATACTATTACTATTATTATATGGATTGTATTAAGCATCATTCTTTTTTTTCATGTATTACTTATTATTAAATTATTGTTTCGTGTAATTTGTTTGTGTATTTAAACTCAATAAACTATATATATATATATATATATATATATATATATATATATATGTATCGATATAACCTATGAAGTATATAGTATATAGAATAAATGAAGATATCATTATTATAGTACTATTACATAATTACAGAATACTGCTTACAATATACACGTCGCCTATTCCTGCTTATTATGTATGTATCTTTTAATGTTAACTGTCATCACTCTAAGCATGTCTCCCTCCAACTTCTGAACGATTAGTTTAGTTTTTTGTGTCGCCATTCCCGTTCGATATATGTTCCTCTGCCAGGCGTATTGTTTGCTCTTCTTCTCGTACTCGAACCTTTTCTTGATGCTCACCCCACCGGCAAGTATCCTCAGCTTACGTTGGCTATGCTCGAAGTCGCCCACCCTGATATTCTTCCGAAACAAATATATCGCATTCCTGGTGATCTTTATCTGTTCCCCTTTAATGACGTAGGCGTTCCGCAATGTGACGAGATGCCGTTCAACCTGCGGTAAGAGTGATGATATAATAGGTGTTCATGATGGATATCGTTGGCACACAGTAAGCGGGTACCAATGGGTATGTATTCATAAATAGATTATTTCAATTTGTATAACCTAATATGAGTTAATTTTAAATTAAATAATATTTTCAATAATTATATAAATAATAAGTCAAAAAAAATCCTAGAATATTTTTTTAAATAATCTAATGATTCATATAAATCTACATATATTACTGTCGTTCTATAAATATAATGTACGTACCTCAATTATTTCTATGGAAAATAAACATTTATATAATTTATTGCTAATTTCCATATCTTTTCCCATGACCATTTTTGACACCTTTTAATTATATACCAGATTGGTGGGTAATACACCTACAAATTAAAAAATTAAAAAATTATTATGATATACACACCCATAAGTACCCGCATATGAAATTTGAATAATATCCATAATGGAAACATTATGTTTCATTGCTCTTAATGCGAGTCATTCGAAAGTAATTTATTTTCATAATTTATACCCATTTTATACGTTTTTTAAAACAGGTAGCGATTTTGTAATTTTGCACAAAAATAAAAAACTAAATTAGATACTTAATATGTTCACCATATCTATTAAATACTCTATGTGCCAACTGAATAAAAAAAATAACATCACCCTTAACCTGATTCATCGTCATCTTGTCCAGTTCCGGTTTAACCGCGTCGTAGTACTCGCTGTTCTTGGCGTACCGGTCCCTCATTAGCATCGCCCTTTCTTTCAGGTAGTGTCTCGTCTTATGATTCATCGCCAGACCGATGACGGTCGCTAATATCAGCACGTAGACCAGGGTAGCCGCCAGCACGTAGAACTGCCACGCCATACCGCGAGGTTATCTATTCAAGTACGATTATGTTTAGGTATGATACGGGATATATCCCTATACTATACTATACTATACTATACTATAGTACGTTGTTTCAAGTAGAGTGTCGTGCTAGTACGCGGTTGAATGAGGAGTGGGGTGACGTTCTAAAGTGGTTTGATGTGGTAGATAATAACTATAAATATCTGTATCGAATCTATATTTTCGGAAATGTAGAGTAAAATATAGGTTAATTTGTAGAAGAGAATGTTAAGAGTGATCGAAAAAAGTAATCGCTTAACGAAGGAACAAATAATATGATTTATTATGTCATTATGATAATGGTAAATTAATATATATTGAATATATATATATTAATATCTATAGATATAGGATAGTACATTAATACATATATTAATATATATATATATATATATATATATATATATATATATATAGTATGTATTTCCATATTTTTTATGGGGTTTAAATGGGATTTAAATCTACATCCAAGTCCTACCTTCACCTTCATGCGGTATTCCATGTTTAAACTAATGGAGGAGGTCGAATGTGTCTCGTAGAGCCCGTCAAATATTGCACTAAGTCCCCGCTACTGACTTGTAGTCGACTCGGGAGAGCGAAAGTCTATGGGAGTACACCCAAAAAGAAAAACACAACTTGGCCGGTTGTAAGCAGTCAATTATCTTGATCAGCAGCAGGATAATTATTGGAGGAGGCGGATGAACCTATTACATGGTCAACGACAAATCTATCCTAACTCCGAGGCATTGTGGAAACCCATACATGTCTCGAATACTGCGCTAGAGTAGGTAACAGGAAACCACTCTAGTCTAATCCCAAGAAAACAACCATGACAGCTATATACATACAAAACGCTATAAAGTCGAAGAATGAGTCCCCCAGGTTGGACGACTTTAATATTACTACTGGGGAAGGGTATTCCACTGTCACGAATAAGTGCAACGAGGATGACGTTGATGATCTAAAGCCGAAAGTATGAACATCAATCGAGAATGGTACAACGAAAAGGACAGTGGAAAGCCATAGAATAGCAACAGAAAGATTGAGAATCGGTACATGGAACGTAAGAACATTAAATAATGGTAATTTAGAAGTATTCAAGAGAGAAATGGAAAAGATTGATGTGAATCTGCTAGGAATTAGTGAGATGAAATGGACAGGAATTGGAAACGTTACGTCAGATGAACATGAAATCTATTATTGTGGACAGGAGACCTTAATACGTAATGGAGTGGAATGTATATGTAATAATAAACTCCGAAGATGTGTGATGGGTTTTAACCAAGTAAATGACATAATTGCCACAATAGCGTACAGTGTAAATACATAAACATAACTGTAGTTTAATTATACGCCCCGACATCCAGCTCAGAGGAAGAGGATATAGATGCTTTTTATGAAACAGTACAATCTGTAATAGACCAGAAACCTTGTGGAGATAGTCTTTATATTATAGGAGACTGGAATGCTAAGGTTGGGACAGATATATCAAATGACATTACTGGTAACTTTGGCATGGGGGAGAGAAATGAGCGAGGTGATTAACTTGTAGAATTATGTAGTAGATATTACCTTGAATCATGAATATATTCTTCAAGTTGCAACCACGGAGGCTTTATATATATGAAGATAGCTGGACAAAATTATTAGAAACAAAATTGATTATATTTTATGAAAGACTAAATGGAAAAGCAGTATAAAGTGAGTTACAACACTGCCTGGAGCTGATTGTGGCACTGACCATAATTTGCTAATAGCAGACATCAAGATCAAACTCAAACGAATGATCAAAGCAAACTCCAATATATGATGTTGACAAAATCAGACTTGACTACGGTGTAGAGATAAAACATAGGTTTAACAATCTTACATTAAAATATAGAGTATCTGAAGAACTTTGGAATGATATTCGAAATATACTAAAAGAGACAGCGTATAAAAAGGTCCCGAAAGTCAAAAGAAAGAAAGTTTCTAAATGACTATCGGAGGAAGCTTTAAAAATGCACAAGAGCGAAAGGAAATGCGCAGTAAAGGAAAATATGAATATGAAATCTATTATCGTGGACAGGAGACTAGGAATTTATATGTAATATGTGGAACAATAAAAAGTTTATATGATATATAAGAAAAATATGAAGAATATAGAAAGCAAAACGTTGCTTTCCAGAAGAAAGCAAGGCAGGATAAAGAACAAAGCATCATAGATAAATGTAAACAAATTGAAGATAATAATACAATGGGTAAAATAAGAGACATGTTTAAAGAAATAAAAGAGATTATAGGATCACGCAGCTCAAGTTGTGGTACTATGAAACTAAGTACTGGAAGAGTGGTTTCAGAAGGATATAAAAAAGAGATTGAAACAATATACAGAAAATCTATACAGAAGAAATCCCAATATAAATTATATTTTTAATGAGAATTTATATGAGGACGAACCTGATGTATTAGAAATATAAGTGAAAGAAGCAATCCGACATATATCTAATAGAAAAGCTCCAGGCTGCGACGGAATACCTATAGAATTCCTAAAAGCTGGAGGTGATTAGGCTATAAGAGTCATGACGAGTCTATGCAATAGCATATGAAAAATAAAGATATGGCTAAATGAATGGAAGAAATCAATATATGTTCCTATTTAAAAAAAGGGCGATAAAAAATAATGTGGAAATTACAGAAAAATCGTCTTAATATCACATGCAAGTAAGATACTTCTGAGAATATTGCAGAAAAGACTTGAGACCTTTCTCATCCCTGAACTACCAATAGAATAAACCGGGTTTCGAAGAGGTAGAGGAACTAGAGACCACATTGCTAACTTGAGATGGATTATGGAAAAAGCTAGAGATCATTAAAGAGAACTCTTCATGTGATTCATTGACTACAAAAGGCATTCGACTGTGTAGATCATCAAAGACTATGGTGCATTCTCAAAGACATGGGAGTACCCGAGCATATTATAGTAGTGCTGAAAACTATATACACAAATCAAGAATCAACTGTAAGGACAGAGTATAGTGAAACAAGCAACATCCCGATTGGTAAAGGAGTACGGCAAGGATGCACCCCATCTCCATTGGTATTCAATATCTATGCAGAAAGAATAATGCGAGATGACCTGGAAAAGTGGGATAAAGGCATTAGTATAGGTGGAAGGAAAGTTACAAACCTTTGATATGCTGACGACACTACATTGATAGCAGGAACAAAAGTCAAAAGAGCAAGCGAAGAAGCCAGATTATATTTAAATGTCAAGAAAACAAAGGTGATGACTACAGGTAAATTGGACTATATAATAGTAGATGATAACAATATTGAAATCGTTGAAAAATGTATCTTCCTGGGAGTTATAATAAAAATGATGGAGTTACCGATAAGGATCTACGAAGAAGGCTGGCCATGGGAAAATGTGCCATGGGAAGTCTGAAACATATATTCAAAGACAGATGCATTAGACTAATACTATCTACTATCCTAGGAACCAGTTAGATAGTGTTTGTAAAGAGTCGATATATTAAACTCTAATCGAATACAAGAATTAATTATTCTATTTAAATGAGAAAGTGATGAAGTAGGGATGTATTATAAAAAAGAGTAATCGAATCAAGGTATAATGAGAAAAGTGGTGAGCGATTTATATTTTCCAAATATGTTATATCATAAAATATATATATGAAGTTAAATAATCTATACATATGGAGGCCGCATTGTTGCATAATCTATTATTTGACAAACATTTTTTAGTTCACTCGCGGCCTACATCAGAATATCATTAAAATATTAAATTTAATAAAGAAATACAATTTAAAATAATATAAAATAACAAAATATATTAAAATAGAGTATATATATAGCCTAAATATAAAATAGTGTCAAATTAAATAGCAAATGTAAATGTGGTAATATAATAAGGTAATTGATGTAGGATTCTACTACTACTACTACTACTACTACTACTACTACTACTACTACTACTACTACTACTACTACTACTACTACTACTACTACTACTACTACTACTACTACTACTACTACTACTACTACTACTACTACTACTACTACTACTACTACTACTACTACTACTACTACTACTACTACTACTACTACTACTACTACTACTACTACTACTACTACTACTACT
This sequence comes from Osedax fenrisi, assembly GCA_964019155.1. Lineage (NCBI taxonomy): Eukaryota > Metazoa > Annelida > Polychaeta > Sabellida > Siboglinidae > Osedax > Osedax fenrisi. The sequence goes on from OZ025241.1 coordinate 15,605,515, forward strand.
ACTACTACTACTTCTACTACTACTACTACTACTACTACCACTACTACTACTACCACTACGCATAATTTTGCACTTTAACTAATCCATTACGGGTACCGAGATTATCGGGTAATAAGTTTTATTTAAAATATCTACATCAATTCGGAATTTACAAAATGTTTACATTTATTTACATAGTAGAATTTAGTCTCTTAAAAAATTAAATATTTATATAAATATTGACAATTTTAAATTTTCAAAATTATTTGATATCATTTTCCAAAATGAAATCTCGATATTTCTAAAATAATATATTTAATACCGTTATTTGGTAGATGAATTATTTAGAAATATTATAAACTTGTAGTTTTAATATATAGTATTATATATTGCTGGTTCAGAGTAGTAACATACTTCAATTAATAGTAGCATAATGCTAACCTTAGCTATTGGCAAATTTATAGTATAAATACCTCCAGAATAATGAGACTACTACGAATGTTGCTAGATTCCATCGTGAACCATGTATACGGTATGATTTATAATAAATATACTGTTCATTCTTATAATTGATAAGTTAAATTTAGATATATTAAATAACCTATTGCGCTATTGCTTATAAATATATTATTATAATTAATAGGTAACTAGCAAGTATGTAGTATAATAGTACTTAACTATAATATGAGTTATCTTGATTTAGTGATATTTAGCAATAACATCTACTTTATCTTTTATGATAATACATCAATTAATATAACTTTGCTATTTCAGAACACTATGACGTATTAACATTACAATTAGGTTATTATATATTATAATCATATATAGTGTAACCACTAAGGAAAACACGTAAGCAAAGCTTAACTAATTGTCTCACTCAACTTGATAACAACATTACAAGAATACAAAATAAAAATTATAAGAAAATTATAAGAAGACAATAAATACTTATTTTAAAATATCAACTTTGTATATCATTAGAACTATACATATATTATCATACATATTATATTAATATTAATAGTTTATCGTTAGTATACTATATATATATTTATTTATACTTTACGCTTTCGACTATATATTTCGATAATATATTTGCTTAATTTTTTAAGGTTTTTTTAATTTTATTTAAGGTATACATTTAGTTTTGTATCCAATCATTTTAAATGAAATATTAATCAATATAAATAATAGTATTATGTAATATATTACATACTATTATAATAGTAGTACTATTATAGTACATATGTCGATGAAGTTAACATACCGATAACACTTTCGAATAGATAACTGCGTACGGATAAAATGGCTCAGCAATCTTGGCTAACTTGGCATCACATCGTAATAGCTGCAATGATTATCACTCTTTTATTTAGCGGCGTATTCTTCGGAATGAGTAAACAAGTTGTGAAAAAGCGGGCCATTAGATTCAGGGATAGATTAGTTAAACGCCCTGGATACGATAGCTCTAAATTAGAATTATCTAAAATGACTACGGATAACGTAAAACGACGTCTGGCTAAAACGAAAACCGAGTACAAAGCCAGCGCGGTGAATATTCAGATAACGCGAAAGGTAATCGCGTTATTTAAACGCGAAATTTGGCGGGCGGACTTCGCGCAACTCAAAAGAAAATTGCGCTTTCTATCGTCGCCCAAAAGTGAACTGGAAGTCTGGTACTTCCGTTACAAAACTGATAATCACGTGAGGGATACGAATGTACTACGAAAAGAGTTGAAGAGACACGTGACTAAACTGAGAGAAAAAAATGGCGATCACGAAATACTCGGAGAAATACGAGCGAATACCGAGAGATACCTCAGAGAATCTAAATAGTGTACGGCCCCCACACTTGTTGTCATATCGATAGTAATACTAATGATTAATATTCTGTACATTTATCTATTGTGTATATTATATACATAATATATCCAATATCCTATATATCTTCTATTAATATAGAATCTATATATAATCTATAGAACGTTATCAAATGTATTCCCTTGCTATCAATGTTACATAGTTAAACTCCTCTAAACAACCAATATATATTTATATATATATATATATATATATATATCCTATCTCCTTTTATGCATAATTCGTAATAAAAAACCACAGTATATAACTGAAATAATATTAAAAAGTTGTATTACATAATATTAATGTATTATAATTAATTATTATATATATAAAAAATAACAACATATTTGTCTAGAAATACCAAAACATAATATTGTTATGACACACAATTTATTATTAATGAATTGCAATTAATTACAATTAATCAATTGTATTGCTCATTATATATGTTATTTAATCCCGTGAGTATAGGAAGCCGTAGGGGAAATTAACACAGTTGACCTTGACAAACATATTCGCCCATGAATTATACATACTTCACACGAATTATCCTAAATAAATATACGACACACATGTTTAGTAAACTCACGCAAGAATTACACACATTTATTGTAATCATTATTCTTATTGCTCGGTAATTAATACAATGACAAATGAAACATAATAATTACATAATTTTACTCATTCAGTGTTTATACTTAGGTGTTATACCTACTTACTTAATGCACTCTTGCAAAACTGTCCCATCTTTCACGATCCATCACCACACTTCATATTTCTGCAACATCGTCCAGTTATTAGTCTTTCTTAAGAGTGTCAATGCAAGTGAACTACGGTCTACATCGATTTCCTTTCCAACTGTGAAAAGTCCACAGCACCAGTTTATTTGCTATCTCTTCATATTGTCATATACACAATGATCGGTCGGGCTTTATCGCTTATCTCGGAGATAGTTTCAGTAGGTTTTGGCAAATCTTTATATAGTAGTTAATTGATTAACGTACTTTTCCATGGGGTATTTATTTCCATTATGATCAGCCGAGTATGAGATTCATCAATTATCTTCTACAGTTTTGAATCTATTATAGGCTTCCATGTAGGAATATAATGTCAATAGTTTCTTTAAACTCCTGATTTTCAAGTTAGATGAATTTTCAATTTACATAGTATGTTCATCTTGTGCATCGCTCTCCATGATTTTGCTTTGCTGAACTATTCAATTGTAAATATTTCAAACCGTTACTATTGATTAAATGCCAGTATTTTAGTCTTTTTTAGGTTTATACAAAGTCATTTATTCAACGCCCAATGTACAATGTTTTTCAAGAAGTTGTTGACGATGTTCTTTAATTTATTACGAATTATTATATAATCTATTTGTGTCTTATAACCACAGAATTAAGATAGTTTACCAAGACACTTTCTGAAATGTGTGTTCGTAATCCATAGATGAATTCCTCTAAATAATTATTGACTAACTGTCCAATTATATTCGTTATTTTGTGGAAAGTATATTCAGCAATACTGTTACTATTATTATTGATATGTGCATTATAATCTCCCAGTAATAATAGTATACCGTATTTTGGAATTGTTGAGGTTGCCTGTGTAACTTGATTGTAGTGTTCTTACGAGTCTGAGCTACCTTCACATGGTTAATAATTTACAATAATATATGTTTTTAGGTTTTCACATAAGTTTATAATCGTAATACGATCACTCAATTTTGTAATTTCTGCTAGTGCATTTTATGTCGGTTAACAAATCGGCATAGTCGTTCGACCTAGGAATTATTACGTCATGCTCACTAGAAGTATAACATTTCCAAGTTATTCATAATTATTATATCTTCATGGCGTATTTTATAGTCTACTATTCGTAATATATTGATTTATTTATTTGTGAAAGCTGAGTCAATAATGATCGTTTGGAGAATTTACGAATTATTATTATATGCATTACTGACATATTTAAGGATTACTGATACCTACTGATAGAATATTTCTTTTGGTGTTCGAAGTTAAATCGTCATTCTTGATCCATGATATTGACACCACTATGACTTTCAAGTTTGGATTTAGGGGATTTAACCCTCGCTGCTAGTGGTTTGTGATTGCATTATTTAGTTATCGGTTGCTGTTATATTAAAGTGGTAAATCGTAAATTGCAGCGTGCTTATAATTATTCATCCATGAGCTGTGTGGTATTGTTGAAGCCGCCGATTTTAAATGCCCACCACCGTAGCTCTTGGAGTCAACGGAGTATGCAAGACTCTCCATCACGTCGAGGTGATATCGTTAGAGAGACAAACTTTCTATAAATAATGCTAATATTGAAAATTTACTTTATTAACATTGTCATGGTATGGACTTATTATTTCAAATGTAATCTATTTTATGTTTACGAATTCAATTTTTGAATATTTTCCAATATTACAGCTAGATTTATTTCTAAAATGACATATTATACCGTTACAAAGTCTTTATGAGAGATTCTATAAACAAAATTCATCACATGTAACGTTAACATTATCAGTGTGTCGTTATTATTAATATGTCGCACTAGGACTTATACAAATCAATTAATAAGTACAGCCATGTTATCCGTAATATTTCCTTGACAACTAATGTGCTGTTATCTCCTTATTCTAATGATCAAATGATAACTGGAAAAATTAGATTATTCAATATTATTTTTTTAAATTGGAATAATGTTTTAATGTTTCATGGAGTGGGTAACAATAGATGATATAAGGAATCTATGCATGATTTAAGATATAAGTCCAATAACATATGGTGATAATTAACGAAGTAGATTGAGTAGAATAGAATCAAGTGGAATTGGTTTCAAGAATGTCATCAGAATGAGTATAGTGGCATGTGTGGGAAGTGAAAAACATGAGAAGTTTTACTGAGTTGATGTTAAATTGAGATTGAGTAGTGACGAGTTGATGTTTAGAAGTACAATGATAATATTAGCTTTCTTAAAAGATATGTCATAATACCAAGCATATGAAGTATGACGATTTAGTATAGAGAAGTTTTTTCTTATAAAGCGATCGACAAACTTTAAAGAAAATAAGATCAGAGTTTAGATGATGCATATTTACGTTGTATACAACTTAGACTATAGTCTACGGTAAGTAGTTGCCTCGGGTTATCAAGCTAATATCATACCAAGGATACTTATAATAAGTTCGGTTGATAAGAGTAATGGAAGGCTGCAAATCTATCAAGTGAATGAGATAATGCCAAATTAAAAGAAACAAAAATGTCAGAAAATTCAGAAGATATAACTTGTTAAGTTGATGGATCACAGAGTTAACAAACACTGGTTCATCAATAGAGATTTTCAGAAGGGATCTAGAAGGTTGCTTAATTTATGTATTAATCGTATACCGATGTTGTGTTGAGATTAATGATTTATGATTTATGATTTATGACGTATTCTATACTATCGATATCATTGATTTATATGTAATTAATTATATTACAATTTATTTATATGCCGCATTTAAATTAATTTGTATAAAATGTTGTATCATTTTTTCAATGGAAAATGTATTTTACACGAATTATTTATTATGTTGGTAATAATATTTAGTTTTTTTAATTAATTTAAAAATTGTTGTATACTAACATGTGAATATAAATTATGAATAGGTATTTAATTATGTTTTAAAACTATTAGGAAAAAAATCGGTAAATACAAAATAAAGATCATTTACATACTTTAATGAACATTGTCTATAGACAAATTTCATTTCGAATAGCCTATATATATTTAAAATATTCTCAAGAAAATATATAATTATTAATGCTATCAGTATAGAATAAATATGTTGTAATATAGTGCTACAATATTTTTAATTTCTTCTTGTAAAAATATAGTAGACTTTCGAAATATTCAATTTCGATTATTAAGCTACATTCACAACAACAAAACTTACTCGATAGGGGTCCGATTTGTATATACCTATATAGGTGGTCTAGTAGGCTTCACTTAATAATGTAGGAGGCTTTAAATTATTCAATTTTAAATATTTACTATATAACGTGCATGTAACCTATTTAATATGTAATAATAGGTAATATATAAAATAATAGGTAATATATACATTATATATATATATATATATATATATATATATAAACGCAGGCCGACCTACCCGATATCGGTGTTTTACTAATGCCGTTCACCCCGACACGTCCGGATGTTGATGTTTCATGATATCGGGCTATAAAACGCGGGCAGATATCGCTCAGCGTATTTTTGCTGTGAATTCAGCTTAAAGATTGCTTCTTATAACATTCTAGATAAGGCAGTTACAATAATACGTGTGTGTGTGTATGATATTGATCGATTTAATTATTGATTAGAGTTATTAAATTTTATAATAAATTGTAATTAAAAATATAAAATAAAAATATATTAAAATAATTAATCATAACAATATTAAAATATTAGCATAATAACAATTAAGAAGTAATAAGGTAATTGTGTTTAGTTTAAATTGTAAGGGATACCTATCATAACGAAGGAAATAATTATTTGAACATACATAAATATAATAACAAGAATAATATATATATATATATATATATATATATATATATATATATATATATATATATACATATAAAAGAACGAGAACAATATGAAATAATGCAGTTATAAAGAAATAGAATAGTTATATACTTTACGTTTAAATAAAGGTTCAGATTCAGTTGATCTGATGTGAGCTGGCAATGCATTCCAACACTTTGGAGCTACGACTGCAAATTTCAAATTCATGGCGTATACTGTCGTAGTGATCGGTTGATGGAGCATCATATTTGAACCAACATGACAAGGTAGATACATTGTACGTTGAGTCAAAGTCGGTGGTTTACTTATATCAAAGATTTTCCGAAGGAATCTTCGCAATATATTTTCTTATGTGATATGAATTGATTAAATTCTATTATGGTAAAAATAATAATTATTATTTAAATACTACGTAGGTTTAACTTAATCTTGCAATACCTTGGAAAACATTACAAAATAATTATCAATACAATATCATATAAATGTAAAAATACAATACTAAAATGTTGTTAATTTTCTTAGAAATCGTATATGCAATGATGGGAACCTATCCTTGCAACCAGGACAATGTCCGTCGTTTATGTAACATGCTTATCCAAAAATATACTCTAAGGTAAAGTGAGAGGTGATATAAAACTTGATGATCAGCATAAACGGTGAGCATAATGTAGAAGAATGGACCAATGTAAGTGCTTCCGAATCCTTAAGTTTGACAGGCGATAGAAGTAGATGGCGAGAAATTATTTCAAAATCCATGATGGCGCCCCTACTACCACCTGAAGTTATGGGATAGGTAACAGGTATATATATATATATATATATATATATATATATGATATAGAATAAATCAAGATATTAGAGGATACATATTATTATTATCGACATAACAATACCGCAAGTCCGTAGCCGGCTGTACGCTAATCCTCCTCGCTGATGTACCTCCTCGTATTGGCGCTCTCGGCTCCGAGTACTCGATTGTTACCCAACTGAACTCGTAGACTATTCGTATGTCTATCCAGTTGACGTACTAGTTCGGCCTTTTCCGCCAGGTAGAGGTCACGGGCTCGTTTATACTCGGCGGGGTCACCGTTTCTCGACGATATATAACTCGTTTTACGTTTGAATTCCGCGAATTTCGTTCGCCGAATTTCTCTTCTGAACCTGCCGATTACGTTTTGCGTGATTTCGATGTTCACCAAGTTTGCTTTATACTCTTTGTTCGTGTCCACCAGGTGCCGTTTAACGTTCGGCATAGACATCTGGTCCAGTTCTTGTTTATATCTCGCGTAATCTCCTCGTTTAACGAATCTATCTCGTAGGCTGACCGGGCTATTCTTAGTCCAGCGTCGAGCGGCAACCAATCCGAATAACGCACCGGAAACTATGACTAATACTATTATCGCCATGGATACGTAGGTGTGCCATACTACCCATGCATTCTGTGACATGTCACGTGTGCAGCTGCGGTTATCTATTCTAGGGGGTACGCGGGTGTTAATGCGTGCCCTCGCCGTATCGTTATAGGCATTATTACGTATTAATATATCGTATAGTATGCTTATATGCATGTATTTTATATACAATTAATAACAACTATTCTTTATATCTTATAAATATATGTGTATATAATATGATGCTATTCGTTATTTATACTACTATTAAGTCTAGTTTGAATATGTGGAGATCAATACAGAACGTATTAGGATATAATGTGTATTTATATATATATACATGATCTATTAATATATAACCTACTTTTAAACACATTTTATTTGGGGATGTTAGTGGTAGTGGTAGTGGTATTGGTAGTATTAGTGGTAGTGGTAGTGGTAGTGGTAGTGGAAGTGGTAGTGGTAGTAGTAGTGGTAGTGGTAGTGGTAGTGTTAGTGGTGGTGGTAGTGGTGGTGGTAGTGGTAGTGGTATACCTATAGTGGTAGTGGTCGTAGTAACATAATATATATATTTAACATATTTTATATATATATATATATATATTTAATTAAATATATATATATATATATATATATATATAATAGAATACCTTAAGTTAAACTCTATCTGATAATAGTCAGTACTCTTATATTATACGTGTACGTTAAAATTATACAAATATAACTTTTTTTTGATATATTAGTGTAATAATTATTATATTATAAAATATTTATAATTTAATAATTAATTTTTAATTAAAAAATTATTTCATTTTATATAATATTATTTGACATTTCTTAAGGGGAATTAAGAACAATTATAATATTTCAAAGATGTGTAATATAAATGAATATCAGTATATATTTCAAATATTTTCCGAAGTAATTATGCTTCGCAGAATCTTTGATATATGTGTAGAGTAAACTAAAGATACGTGTGATGTCGCCACTTGCTGTTGCTAAAGGGTAAAAGGTCATAATTATTCGGGATTGTTTTTAGAATTCAGTATCACGTGCTATCAAAAAACTCGAAAAAATCTATTTTATCGTATTTCTAACGATATATAAATAACTATTTTAAATGTAGGTCATAATGTAAATGTTGATCTATTTTGTATAGAATAAATGTGGGACATGTGACTAACATTTTATAAATATCAGTCAAACCTTACACTATACTTTTGACCCACATTTAAGGCATAATGTTAGTCAGTTGATTAAGTTATTTTTATGAGTGTTTACGACAACAATGCAGCTAATTAATTAGTCGTTAGTGTCAACTTGCCAAGCGCAACTACATAATTGAATGATATTTTAAATAACTAGTTTATTTTGCATATTCTCTCAACTCCACCTACAATCTTTACGAGGTTCTGTGTAAGTTAAGTAAACTTAGAGGATGTTTCACTACGATTATCAAATAATTTATTATTATACGACATTATGAAGAACAATTATTAATAGTGTTTTTTATATAGTATTATATATTGCTGGTTCAGAGTAGTAACATACTTCAATTAATAGTAGCATAATGCTAACCTTAGCTATTGGCAAATTTATAGTATAAATACCTCCAGAATAATGAGAATACTACGAATGTTGCTAGATTCCATCGAGAACCATGTATACGGTATGATTTATAATAAATATACTGTTCATTCTTATAATTGATAAGTTAAATTTAGATATATTAAATAACCTATTGCGCTATTGCTTATAAATATATTATTATAATTAATAGGTAACTAACAAGTATGTAGTATAATAGTACTTAACTATAATATGAGTTATCTTGATTTAGTGATATTTAGCAATAACATCTACTTTATCTTTTATGATAATACATCAATTAATATAACTTTGCTATTTCAGAACACTATGACGTATTAACATTACAATTAGGTTATTATATATTATAATCATATATAGTGTAACCACTAAGGAAAACACGAAAGCAAAGCTTGACTAATAATTGTCTCACTCAACTTGATAACAACATTACAAGAATACAAAATAAAAATTATAAGAAAATTATAAGAAGACAATAAATACTTATTTTAAAATATCAACTTTGTATATCATTAGAACTATACATATATTATCATACATATTATATTAATATTAATAGTTTATCGTTAGTATACTATATATATATATTTATTTATACTTTACGCTTTCGACTATATATTTCGATAATATATTTGCTTAATTTTTTAAGGTTTTTTTAATTTTATATAAGGTATACATTTAGTTTTGTATCCAATCATTTTAAATGAAATATTAATCAATATAAATAATAGTATTATGTAATATATTACATACTATTATAATAGTAGTACTATTATAGTACATATGTCGATGAAGTTAACATACCGATAACACTTTCGAATAGATAACTGCGTACGGATAAAATGGCTCAGCAATCTTGGCTAACTTGGCATCACATCGTAATAGCTGCAATGATTATCACTCTTTTATTTAGCGGCGTATTCTTCGGAATGAGTAAACAAGTTGTGAAAAAGCGGGCCATTAGATTCAGGGATAGATTAGTTAAACGCCCTGGATACGATAGCTCTAAATTAGAATTATCTAAAATGACTACGGATAACGTAAAACGACGTCTGGCTAAAACGAAAACCGAGTACAAAGCCAGCGCGGTGAATATTCAGATAACGCGAAAGGTAATCGCGTTATTTAAACGCGAAATTTGGCGGGCGGACTTCGCGCAACTCAAAAGAAAATTGCGCTTTCTATCGTCGCCCAAAAGTGAACTGGAAGTCTGGTACTTCCGTTACAAAACTGATAATCACGTGAGGGATACGAATGTACTACGAAAAGAGTTGAAGAGACACGTGACTAAACTGAGAGAAAAAAATGGCGATCACGAAATACTCGGAGAAATACGAGCGAATACCGAGAGATACCTCAGAGAATCTAAATAGTGTACGGCCCCCACACTTGTTGTCATATCGATAGTAATACTAATGATTAATATTCTGTACATTTATCTATTGTGTATATTATATACATAATATATCCAATATCCTATATATCTTCTATTAATATAGAATCTATATATAATCTATAGAACGTTATCAAATGTATTCCCTTGCTATCAATGTTACATATTTAAACTCCTCTACACAACCAATATATATTTTTATATATATATATATATATATATATATCCTATCTCCTTTTATGCATAATTCGTAATAAAAACCCACAGTATATAACTGAAATAATATTAAAAAGTTGTATTACATAATATTAATGTATTATAATTAATTATTATATATATAAAAAATAACAACATATTTGTCTAGAAATACCAAAACATAATATTGTTATGACACACAATTTATTATTAATTAATTGCAATTAATTACAATTAATCAATTGTATTGCTCATTATATATGTTATTTAATCCCGTGAGTATAGGAAGCCGTAGGGGAAATTAACACAGTTGACCTTGACAAACATATTCGCCCATGAATTATACATACTTCACACGAATTATCCTAAATAAATATACGACACACATGTTTAGTAAACTCACGCAAGAATTACACACATTTATTGTAATCATTATTCTTATTGCTCGGTAATTAATACAATGACAAATGAAATATAATAATGACATAATTTTACTCATTCAGTGTTTATACTTAGGTGTTATACCTACTTACTTAATGCACTCTTGCAAAACTGTCCCATCTTTCACGATCCATCACCACACTTCATATTTCTGCAACATCGTCCAGTTATTAGTCTTTCTTAAGAGTATCAATGCAAGTGAACTACGGTCTACATCGATTTCCTTTCCAACTGTGAAAAGTTCACAGCACCAGTTTATTTGCTATCTCTTCGTATTGTCATATACACAATGATCGGTCGGGCTTTATCGCTTATCTCGGAGATAGTTTCAGTAGGTTTTGGCAAATCTTTATATAGTAGTTAATTGATTAACGTACTTTTCCATGAGGTATTTGTTTCCATTATGATCAGCCGAGTATGAGATACATCAATTATCTTCTACAGTTTTGAATCTATTATAGGCTTCCATGTAGGAATATAATGTCAATAGTTTCTTTAAACTCCTGATTTTCAAGTTAGATGAATTTTCAATTTACATAGTATGTTCATCTTGTGCATCGCTCTCCATGATTTTGCTTTGCTGAACTATTCAATTGTAAATATTTCAAACCGTTACCATTGATTAAATGCCAGTATTTTAGTCTTTTTTAGGTTTATACAAAGTCATTTATTCAACGCCCAATGTACAATGTTTTTCAAGAAGTTGTTGACGATGTTCTTTAATTTATTACGAATTATTATATAATCTATTTGTGTCTTATAACCACAGAATTAAGATAGTTTACCAACACTTTCTGAAATGTGTGTTCGTAATCCCTAGATGAATTCCTCTAAATAATTATTGACTAACTGTCCAATTATATTCGTTATTTTGTGGAAAGTATATTCAGCAATACTGTTACTATTATTATTGATATGTGCATTATAATCTCCCAGTAATAATAGTATACCGTATTTTGGAATTGTTGAGGTTGCCTGTGTAACTTGATTGTAGTGTTCTTACGAGTCTGAGCTACCTTCACATGGTTAATAATTTACAATAATATATGTTTTTAGGTTTTCACATAAGTTTATAATCGTAATACGATCACTCAATTTTGTAATTTTTGCTAGTGCATTTTATGTCGGTTAACAAATCGGCATAGTCGTTCGACCTAGGAATTATTACGTCATGCTCACTAGAAGTATAACATTTCCAAGTTATTCATAATTATTATATCTTCATGGCGTATTTTATAGTCTACTATTCGTAATATATTGATTTATTTATTTGTGAAAGCTGAGTCAATAATTATCGTTTGGAGAATTTACGAATTATTAGTATATGCATTACTGACATATTTAAGGATTACTGATACCTACTGATAGAATATTTCTTTTGGTGTTCGAAGTTAAATCGTCATTCTTGATCCATGATATTGACACCACTATGACTTTCAAGTTTGGATTTAGGGGATTTAACCCTCGCTGCTAGTGGTTTGTGATTGCATTATTTAGTTATCGGTTGCTGTTATATTAAAGTGGTAAATCGTAAATTGCAGCGTGCTTATAATTATTCATCCATGATCTGTGTGGTATTGTTGAAGCCGCCGATTTTAAATGCCCACCACCGTAGCTCTTGGAGTCAACGGAGTATGCAAGACTCTCCATCACGTCGAGGTGATATCGTTAGAGAGACAAACTTTCTATAAATAATGCTAATATTGAAAATTTACTTTATTAACATTGTCATGGTATGGACTTATTATTTCAAATGTAATCTATTTTATGTTTACGAATTCAATTTTTGAATATTTTCCAATATTACAGCTAGATTTATTTCTAAAATGACATATTATACCGTTACAAAGTCTTTATGAGAGATTCTATAAACAAAATTCATCACATGTAACGTTAACATTGTCAGTGTGTCGTTATTATTAATATGTCGCACTAGGACTTATACAAATCAATTAATAAGTACAGCCATGTTATCCGTAATATTTCCTTGACAACTATAGTTGTTAAAAAAATAATATTGAATAATCTAATTTTTCCAGTTATCATTTGATCATTAGAATAAGGATATAACAGCACATTATAATGTGCTATAATGTGCACATTATAGCACATTATAATGTGCTGTTATCTCCTTATTCTAATGATCAAATGATAACTGGAAAAATTAGATTATTCAATATTATTTTTTTAAATTGGAATAATGTTTTAATGTTTCATGGAGTGGGTAACAATAGATGATATAAGGAATCTGTGCATGATTTAAGATATAAGTCCAATAACATATGGTGATAATTAACGAAGTAGATTGAGTAGAATAGAATCAAGTGGAATTGGTTTCAAGAATGTCATCAGAATGAGTATAGTGGCATGTGTGGGAAGTGAAAAACATGAGAAGTTTTACTGAGTTGATGTTAAATTGAGATTGAGTAGTGAAGAGTTGATGTTTAGAAGTACAATGATAATATTAGCTTTCTTAAAAGATATGTCATAATACCAAGCATATGAAGTATGACGATTTAGTATAGAGAAGTTTTTTCTTATAAAGCGATCGACAAACTTTAAAGAAAATAAGATCAGAGTTTAGATGATGCATATTTACGTTGTATACAACTTAGACTATAGTCTACGGTAAGTAGTTGCCTCGGGTTATCAAGCTAAATATCATACCAAGGATACTTATAATAAGTTCGGTTGATAAGAGTAATGGAAGGCTGCAAATCTATCAAGTGAATGAGATAATGCCAAATTAAAAGAAACAAAAATGTCAGAAAATTCAGAAGATATAACTTGTTAAGTTGATGGATCACAGAGTTAACAAACACTGGTTCATCAATAGAGATTTTCAGAAGGGATCTAGAAGGTTGCTTAATTTATGTATTAATCGTATACCGATGTTGTGTTGAGATTAATGATTAATGATTTATGATTTATGACGTATTCTATACTATCGATATCATTGATTTATATGTAATTAATTATATTACAATTTATTTATATGCCGCATTTAAATTAATTTGTATAAAATGTTGTATCATTTTTTCAATGGAAAATGTATTTTACACGAATTATTTATTATGTTGGTAATAATATTTAGTTTTTTTAATTAATTTAAAAATTGTTGTATACTAACATGTGAATATAAATTATGAATAGGTATTTAATTATGTTTTAAAACTATTAGGAAAAAAATCGGTAAATACAAAATAAAGATCATTTACATACTTTAATGAACATTGTCTATAGACAAATTTCATTTCGAATAGCCTATATATATTTAAAATATTCTCAAGAAAATATATAATTATTAATGCTATCAGTATAGAATAAATATGTTGTAATATAGTGCTACAATATTTTTAATTTCTTCTTGTAAAAATATAGTAGACTTTCGAAATATTCAATTTCGATTATTAAGCTACTTTCACAACAACAAAACTTACTCGATAGGGGTCCGATTTGTATATACCTATATAGGTGGTCTAGTATGCTTCACTTAATAATGTAGGAGGCTTTAAATTATTCAATTTTTTAATATTTACTATATAACGTGCATGTAACCTATTTAATATGTAATAATAGGTAATATATAAAATAATAGGTAATATATACATTATATATATATATATATATATATATATATATATATATATATATAAACGCAGGCCGACCTACCCGATATCGGTGTTTTACTAATGCCGTTCACCCCGACACGTCCGGATGTTGATGTTTCATGATATCGGGCTATAAAACGCGGGCAGATATCGCTCAGCGTATTTTTGCTGTGAATTCAGCTTAAAGATTGCTTCTTATAACATTCTAGATAAGGCAGTTACTGTAATACGTGTGTGTGTGTATGATATTGATCGATTTAATTATTGATTAGAGTTATTAAATTTTATAATAAATTGTAATTAAAAATATAAAATAAAAATATATTAAAATAATTAATCATAACAATATTAAAATATTAGCATAATAACAATTAAGAAGTAATAAGGTAATTGTGTTTAGTTTAAATTGTAAGGGATACCTATCATAACGAAGGAAATAATTATTTGAACATACATAAATATAATAACAAGAATAATATATATATATATATATATATATATATATATATATATATATATATATATATATATATATATATATATATATATATATATATACATATAAAAGAACGAGAACAATATGAAATAATGCAGTTATAAAGAAATAGAATAGTTATATACTTTACGTTTAAATAAAGGTTCAGATTCAGTTGATCTGATGTGAGCTGGCAATGCATTCCAACACTTTGGAGCTACGACTGCAAATGTCAAATTCATGGCGTATACTGTCGTAGTGATCGGTTGATGGAGCATCATATTTGAACCAACATGACAAGGTAGATACATTGTACGTTGAGTCAAAGTCGGTGGTTTACTTATATCAAAGATTTTCCGAAGGAATCTTCGCAATATATTTTCTTATGTGATATGAATTGATTAAATTCTATTATGGTAAAAATAATAATTATTATTTAAATACTACATAGGTTTAACTTAATCTTGCAATACCTTGGAAAACATTACAAAATAATTATCAATACAATATCATATAAATGTAAAAATACAATACTAAAATGTTGTTAATTTTCTTAGAAATCGTATATGCAATGATGGGAACCTATCCTTGCAACCAGGACAATGTCCGTCGGTTATGTAACATGCTTATCCAAAAATATACTCTAAGGTAAAGTGAGAGGTGATATAAAACTTGATTATCAGCATAAACGGTGAGCATAATGTAGAAGAATGGACCAATGTAAGTGCTTCCGAATCCTTAAGTTTGACAGGCGATAGAAGTAGATGGCGAGAAATTATTTCAAAATCCATGATGGCGCCCCTACTACCACCTGAAGTTATGGGATAGGTAACAGGTATATATATATATATATATATATATATATATATGATATAGAATAAATCAAGATATTAGAGGATACATATTATTATTATCGACATAACAATACCGCAAGTCCGTAGCCGGCTGTACGCTAATCCTGCTCGATGATGTACCTCCTCATATTGGCGCTCTCGGCTCCGAGTACTCGATTGTTACCCAACTGAACTCGTAGACTATTCGTATGTCTATCCAGTTGACGTACTAGTTCGGCCTTTTCCGCCAGGTAGAGGTCACGGGCTCGTTTATACTCGGCGGGGTCACCGTTTCTCGACGATATATAACTCGTTTTACGTTTGAATTCCGCGAATTTCGTTCGACGAATTTCTCTTCTGAACCTGCCGATTACGTTTTGCGTGATTTCGATGTTCACCAAGTTTGCTTTATACTCTTTGTTCGTGTCCACCAGGTGCCGTTTAACGTTCGGCATAGACATCTGGTCCAGTTCTTGTTTATATCTCGCGTAATCTCCTCGTTTAACGAATCTATCTCGTAGGCTGACCGGGCTATTCTTAGTCCAGCGTCGAGCGGCAACCAATCCGAATAACGCACCGGAAACTATGACTAATACTATTATCGCCATGGATACGTAGGTGTGCCATACTACCCATGCATTCTGTGACATGTCACGTGTGCAGCTGCGGTTATCTATTCTAGGGGGTACGCGGGTGTTAATGCGTGCCCTCGCCGTATCGTTATAGGCATTATTACGTATTAATATATCGTATAGTATGCTTATATGCATGTATTTTATATACAATTAATAACAACTATTCTTTATATCTTATAAATATATGTGTATATAACATGATGCTATTCGTTATTTATAATACTATTAAGTCTAGTTTGAATATGTGGAGATCAATACAGAACGTATTAGGATAGAATGTGTATTTATATATACATGATCTATTAATATATAACCTACTTTTAAACACATTTTATTTGGGGATGTTAGTGGTAGTGGTAGTGGTATTGGTAGTAGTAGTGGTAGTGGTAGTGGTAGTGGTAGTGGTAGTGGTAGTTGTAGTAGTAGTGGTAGTGGTAGTGGTAGTGTTAGTGGTGGTGGTAGTGGTAGTGGTAGTGGTAGTGGTATACCTATAGTGGTAGTGGTCGTAGTAACATAATATATATATTTAACATATTTTATATATATATATATATATATATATATATATTTAATTAAATATATATATATAATAGAATACCTTAAGTTAAACTCTATCTGATAATAGTCAGTACTCTTATATTATACGTTTACGTTAAAATTATACAAATATAACTTTTTTTTGATATATTAGTGTAATAATTATTATATTATAAAATATTTATAATTTAATAATTAATTTTTAATTAAAAAATTATTTCATTTTATATAATATTATTTGACATTTCTTAAGGGGAATTAAGAACAATTATAATATTTCAAAGATGTGTAATATAAATGAATATCAGTATATATTTCAAATATTTTCCGAAGTAATTATGCTTCGCAGAATCTTTGATATATGTGTAGAGTAAACTAAAGATACGTGTGATGTCGCCACTTGCTGTTGCTAAAGGGTAAAAGGTCATAATTATTCGGGATTGTTTTTAGAATTCAGTATCACGTGCTATCAAAAAACTCGAAAAAATCTATTTTATCGTATTTCTAACGATATATAAATAACTATTTTAAATGTAGGTCATAATGTAAATGTTGATCTATTTTGTATAGAATAAATGTGGGACATGTGACTAACATTTTATAAATATCAGTCAAACCTTACACTATACTTTTGACCCACATTTAGGGCATAATGTTAGTCAGTTGATTAAGTTATTTTTATGAGTGTTTACGACAACAATGCAGCTAATTAATTAGTCGTTAGTGTCAACTTGCCAAGCGCAACTAAATAATTGAATGATATTTTAAATAACTAGTTTATTTTGCATATTCTCTCAACTCCACCTACAATCTTTACGAGGTTCTGTGTAAGTTAAGTAAACTTAGAGGATGTTTCACTACGATTATCAAATAATTTATTATTATACGACATTATGAAGAACAATTATTAATAGTGTTTTTTTATATTGATATTTTATGAATGAATACTTTTGTAGTAAATGAAGGAAGCAAGATGGGCAATGTTAAATAGATATCCCACTATAAGTATCCCCCTATTTCCGGCAACTTGCCGTACATATTGTAACTTTAAAACGATGTTCTATCAAGATAACTACAATTGTAGTGGGATAGGGTAAAGTAACCTAATAAGGACACGTTAACAATAAATGGTCTTAATATTTTATGACTCATTATTTTTATTTAAAAATTACTATATATTAATATTATATGATTATAGATATTATTGTGATTTTAATATTGTATGTAATCATTTAATTCCATAGATAACGGGAGTTTCTGTAATCGGTACCCATGTCCGAATACGGACACCCTGTGTTATAATACGGACACCCTATATAGTATATAATATATAGTATATATCACTAGACAAAATATTATTGATGAAACAATCAGATAAATTACAATTACATTATTTAAAATTAATGTTATGAACAATTTAATCTAATTTAATTAGTTAATAATTTATTTATTTTTAATTTTTTTTAATAAATAATAAAATTGAAGTATCTAAATAATAAAATATTTAGATTTAGCTTTATATGTGGTATTAATATTATAACGCAAGCGATTTTTATGAAAATCAGAATAGTTCATACGCAGCGCGCTGATTGGTTATAGGGTGTCGTATTAAGACATCTAGAGTGTCCGTATTAGGGACTTATATGACATATAGATATATGCTTATAACTCAATGAATATTTGATATAAAATATAGAAATTATAATTTCTATATTTTATATCAAATATTCATTAAGTTATAAGCATATATCTAGAGGTCATATAAGTCCCTAATACGGATTTGCGAGCGGTTAGGAAGATATTACCAAGAAAACTCCGTTATAACTGGCCTTTGTTTAAATCTGACATGTCCCTTCAGGAGAAATACGCAATTGAAATAAAAAATCGATTTATCTTGCAAGGCGATAAAGACATTTCAGACACATATGAACGATTCATAGATATAAATGCTGAAGTTACAAGAGAACTAGTTCCACTTTTAATTAAAACAAAGAAAATGTGTCCATCCACTGAAAATACTGTTTCTAGAGCTAGAGAAGACACTCGAATAGCAAATAGATAGTATGAAGACAATCCAAATGAGATTAATCAACATAATACTACTAAATCGCGCAATAAACTGTATACATCATATACAAATATTGCAGTTGATACCCTAGAAGAAAATGTCATCAATTTGAGAACGCTGATCTCAACAGAAAGTACCTATTAAGCTGGGAATTAATAAATTAAATCACTGGTAGAAAAACAACTCAAAAAGGTATGATAAAAGGTAAGAACCAAAAAGAACGTCTACAAACTTGGTACAAACACTTTCAGGATTTATTAGGCAAACCACCAAATATTGAAGACGAAAATGAAACGATAATTCAAGTTATACAACATCTAGAGATAAAGCGTGGAGCCTTTGAAATGTATGAATACAAGTTGGCAAAAGAGGTAATCAAAGAAGGTAAAAGCTGCGGTGTTGATGAAATACGGCCAGAAGTATTAAAACGATGTGATATAGATGACATTATCCTCTACTTCTGTAACAAAGCACTATTAGATAAAATGAAGCCAAAATAATGGTCAATTTTGAATATAATTCCAATACCCAAGAAAGGAGATATCAGTCTAGGTAGTAATTATCGTTGAATAAGTCTTACTTCATTAGTAGCGAAAACTTATAATCGTATGATACTGAACATAATTAGGCCTCATCTAGATTGTCATTTAAGGAAAAATCAAAACGGTTTCAGAAGTGGTAGAACAACAACCAGTCAAATATTAGCACTCAGACGACTGATTGAGGGAGTCAAAGATAATAATCTAGAAGCAGTCCTGATATTCATCGACTTCAAGAAAGCCTTTGATACTATACACATAGGGAAAATGCTTGCGATAATGAAAGCTTATGGGATACCAGAGGAGTTGGTGACGTCTATTAACATAATGTATGAAGATACTACTGCTAAGGTCGTTACACCTGATGGAGAAACTTTCAACATTCTAGCTGGTGTTTTACAAGGAGATACGTTAGCTCCATACCTTTTTGTCATAGTTATCGATTATGTTATGAGAACAGCTTTACGTGGAAGGGAAGATAAGCTAGGTTTCCAACTAAGGAAAAGAAAAAGCAGAAGAGTATCACCTATCACTATTACATATATGGACTTCGCAGATGATAATTGCATTAGTAAGTGAAGGTATCAAAGAAGCCCAAGAGATGCTCACTCGAGTCGAAAACTCAGCAAAACGAGTAGGACTAAGCATGAATACAGGGAAAACAACATACATGAGCTACAATACCATTCAACAGTTTGAAATCAAAGCTATAGATGGGTTAAATCTGAAAAGGGTTGATGACTTGAAGTACCTAGGTGCATGGATAGACAGCAGTGCAAAATATTTAAAAATCAGAAAATCGCTTGCTTGGAGAACATATCATCAAATGAGGAATATCTGGAAGTCAACTCTTAATAGGAAAATGAAACTCAGGATCATGCACACCACAATTGGATCGGTTCTGCTGTACGGATGTGAGACTTGGACTCTCACAAAAACACTACTCAAAAAACTTGATGGCACATACACTCGAATTCTACGAATGATATTAAACGTACATTGGTCTCAGAAAGTTACTAACGAAGTACTGTATCGGGCTATAGAAAAAATATCTACAAAGATAAGACGTCGATTCTTAAAGTTTGCTGGACATTGCCTACGTAGAGATGATGAAGTTGTTTCGGACCTAGTTCTTTGGGAACCTACTCATGGAACTAGAAGACGGGGAAGGCCGCCAGAAAGCTACATCAGGAATCTCGAGAACGAAACTGGAATACCGTCGAGCGAGATGAGAGTAGCTATGATGAACCGTGCTGT
The DNA here is from genome assembly GCA_964019155.1 of Osedax fenrisi. NCBI lineage: Eukaryota > Metazoa > Annelida > Polychaeta > Sabellida > Siboglinidae > Osedax > Osedax fenrisi. The sequence goes on from OZ025241.1 coordinate 15,626,930, forward strand.
TTGGAGACTTTTACTGTCCGGGAAACAACAATCCCGAAATAAGCAAGTAAACAGCAATTAAATATATAAATAATATCGGATTGTGAGAGGGTAAGACATTTAGTATCGGGATCGGCAAAGGATCGGGTAACGAATGGGGGATCGGTATCGGGAAAAGTAGCGTATAAGAGAATAAATAGAGGATAGGGATCGGGATCGCCGATCCAGGGAACAAAAGTATTGGTGCCCATCACTGACTATAAACCTACTTATAATAATAGGGATATAAGTGGATTTACTTCACCACAGCTTTAGAAAACATATATATTTATATATATATATATATATATATATATATATATATATATATTATCAGATGTAGGCAATGCCAGGGTAATTATAGAAGCATGCTTGCACACTGCATATTTGCTTATCGAGACAATTACCCCATATAGATGTAGGAATTATATTGTACATTGAACAGGCGTTAAATGATGCAAATGCAACTCCTATTTCATTATATGCATACGTCTTGCATGCATGCCCCTTTAAACGATATTTAAAATTATGAAAACATTTAATGCAGTAACGCTTGAATTTGCGAATATTATTGTATTGTATTATATATTTTATATAGAGATTAAACATGTAACACATCTGCAAATATACGCCCATGCATTGAATACAGTAAACTCGGACCAGGTAAACTCGGACCACTTATTAAAATAACTTATATATTGTATACTTCTATCATAATAAATATAGCTTATATCGTGGGTCTCGTCGGTGATACATAGAGACAGAGAGCATTTTCTCTCTAGCTCTGTGGTGATATACGACAATTTAAATTATGTTAAGCTATTAAATATTATTAAAGTTATTAAATGATAAATTATGTATGTGTAGTAATATCGGAATACTCGCAATATCAACCTTTGACATTTTAAGTAGTTCTATTGGAATTGTTAATAATCTGTATATTGGAATTTTAAAGGATTTTAAATTAAATTTATATTTGTTGTAATAAAATACGTTTAATAATGTTGAATATATTGAAATAATAATGAATATATTTATGAATTACCATCAGATTACTATGGTGCCTCTTCAAGAGAAAATTCTATATGTGTTAGTTAATTATTATCTTAATAATAATTACATATATATTATATACTTTTTTCTATAAATAATGTAATAAATTATTTAATAAATACTATGCATAATATTATATTATATACCGTAGTTAACTATTAAATATTCTATATGTGTTAGTTAATTAATATCTTAATAATAATTACATATATATTATATACTTTTTTATGTACTATAATTTAATCTTCTTTATGTTTTTAATAAGTGGTCCGAGTTTACTTCACAAGTGGTCCGAGTTTACTTCACAAGTGGTCCGAGTTTACTTCAAAAGTGGTGCGAATTCAAATTAAATGTTTACCTATTTAAATATATAATTCCACAAAAATATCATATTAAATGACTCGTTTTATAATTTATTTAACAGATATAATATAATTATATAAGGAAGTAAGTTAAAGATTATTATATTATAGAAATATACAAAATATAGTTATTTTAATAAGTGGTCCGAGTTTACTTTATGTTTTTAAAAAGTGGTCCGAGTTTACTTTAAAAGTGGTCCGAGTTTACCTCAAAAGTGGTCCGAGTTTACCTGGTCCGAGTTTACTGGTACTCCATGCATTATGTGCGAGCGAATAATCTCAATCTTGACCTATTGACCTCAGTGTCAGCATATTACGTAATATATTGTGGTCCTCGTTAACAGTAGGGTTCTTGAGTAGCTAACTATCCAGCAAACCATAACATAAGATTTAAATACTTATTAAAGCAGTTTATAAAGCAATTTTAATCAGATTTTCGAACATTCTGATTAAAAATCTGCTTTACTCCAACCGATTTAAACGGTCTATCTAGAATAAGGCCGCCTAGATACTTTCCGAGTTCAAGGTGGGCGGTACTTATAAATGTTCTTGATTGACATATGTTACGCTCTACTGCACAATTTAAAATTATCTGACCGAGTAACACATATACACACAAATACACATATATAGAGTATATAAATATGATATAGTGAATATGTATGTGTATATATGCGTAATACATTGTGTATAATATACACATATACACATACAGTGTACGCCGTACAATATACGTCATATTGTACGACTCGTACATTGTATGTGTATTGTGCGTTTATTTATTTTATTATATTAGTATTTCCACCTGTATTTTTTTTTTTAAGGACATTTAATAGGTATATTCCTTGTTATAATCTAAATTTACTATATTATATGAACCAATATAGTATATTATATATATATATATATAGTATAAATTAAATAAAATTGTATTATATATTATCATCACGCATAGAATATAATGCGTATACAAATAAACTCTGATTCGTGCATACATATGTGTTATTTATATAACTATATTTATATTTATATATATATACATATATATATATATATATATATATATATATATATATATATATATATATATATATATATATATACACACACACACATACCTACATCCATATATGCTAATCTTCATATACTTATGTTGCAACCACGTGTACGCCATAAGGCACTGTACGGTGTACACTGTACGGTGTATGATATATATGGAGGAGGAGGAGATGATGGCTATACTATAGGTTTAGTCTAGTAATTAATGGAGGTTATAGGTATAGGTGTGGCTATCACAGGAATCATGGTTGAAGACGAGGGTATCATCGGTAATGGCAAGGTCATCATGTTATACTATACGTTGCATATATGCGAATATACACTTAGTTATATCATGTATACACCATTTACTAAATATATACGAATGTAATTATAGCAACACAACAATATTGAACAGATATAATACATTGAATCGTACTGTATATTAATATAGGTCATCAAGGGATTAAAATGAGACAAAGGCCGTTGATAGTTTATTTACTTAATTACACATGCATACAATTCTATATATAGACTTAACTTCGTATACAGGTGGGAATAATGCACACATCACTCTGTTATGTTATCCAATGTGTTTATTCATATATTTGTATATAGTAATTAGTTAACAATATGTACATGTACAAATTGTGTTCATAATACATATTATATATTGTATTATACATTACCATGTTGAAATGTATTATATATAGGTATATTTATCCCTATACACTTATATTTTGTACATATTTATGTATACATAAAATAAATTATACTTTATAAAATACATTCTTATTTACTTCTAATATATATATATATAAATTTGTAAATAATACTTTGTTATAATAAAATATAATATAGCTATATATATATATAATAAGAGATATTATATTATTTCATATATAACACATAAAGGATATAACATATTAAGAAATACAGTTAGCATCAATATTTTAACTCTAGAGATTTTGAATAAGATGTATGTTTATTGGCTAATCGAATATAATTTTATATACTGAAGAATTCACATAACTATTTATATAAGCTCATACATATATATATATATATATATATATATATATATAAATTTGTACATGTACATATTGTTAACTAATTACTATATACAAATATATGAATAAACACATTGGATAACATAACAGAGTGATGTGTGCATTATTCCCACCTGTATACGAAGTTAAGTCTATATATAGAATTGTATGCATGTGTAATTAAGTAAATAAACTATCAACGGCCTTTGTCTCATTTTAATCCCTTGATGACCTATATTAATATACAGTACGATTCAATGTATTATATCTGTTCAATATTGTTGTGTTGCTATAATTACATTCGTATATATTTAGTAAATGGTGTATACATGATATAACTAAGTGTATATATTCGCATATATGCAACGTATAGTATAACATGATGACCTTGCCATTACCGATGATACCCTCGTCTTCAACCATGATTCCTGTGATAGCCACACCTATACCTATAACCTCCATTAATTACTAGACTAAACCTATAGTATAGCCATCATCTCCTCCTCCTCCATATATATCATACACCGTACAGTGTACACCGTACAGTGCCTTATGGCGTACACGTGGTTGCAACATAAGTATATGAAGATTCGCATATATGGATGTAGGTATGTGTGTGTGTATATATATATAAATATATATATGTATGTATATATATATAAATATAAATATAGTTATATAAATAACACATATGTATGTATATGTATTCACGAATCAGAGTTAATTTGTATACGCATTATATTCTATGCGTGATGATAATATATAATACAATTTTATTTAATTTATACTATATATATATATAATATACTATATTGGTTCATATAATATAGTAAATTTAGATTATAACATGGAATATACCTATTAAATGTCCTTAAGAAAATACAGGTGGAAATACTAATATAATAAAATAAATAAACGCACAATACACATACAATGTTACATACGACGTATATTGTACGGCGTACACTTATACACATTGTATTATGATATGCGTATACGCACTAATACACATACATATTCCCTATATCATATCCATACTCTATATATATGTGTATTTGTGTGTATATGTGTTACTCGGTCAGATTATTTTAAATTGTGCAGTAGAGCGTATCATATGTCAATCAAGTACATTTATAAGTACCGCCCACCTTGAACTCGGAAAGTATCGAGGCGGCCTTATTCTAGATTCACCATTTAAACGTTTTTAAAACATGTTTTATAGAAGATATCTTTCTACTGCTTTAATAATTGAGTATTGTAAAGCCTGATTTAATTCTGATTTAATAATATCCGATATATTAAGATATATTTAACTCTGACTTAATAAGTATTTAAATCTGTCTTAACATTTATTACTTCTTTAAAAAGTATTTAAATCTGCTATTATTGTTTGATGGGTAAACGCCGCGTAAGAGTATACTATATGCTATAGCGTCAATAAACTCTTGATCGTTATTTTAATATTTCTAAATAAAACGTGTTACTTAACGAGTATAACCAAGTATTGGTCTCTAGCTCTATGCTCCCTGGTTATACCTCGAGGTATAGGGATCCCTGCAGGTATACCCCCATGCTTATACCTTCTTATAGGGATCCTACCTGCAGGGATCCCTATACCTCGAGGTATAACCAGGGAGCATAGAGCTAGAGAGAAAGCTTTCTTCTAGCTCTATGCCAGGGAGATATAATCGAAATCAACTAAATATTTCGTAACTTTCCTAAAATATCAAGTGACTGTTAAGGAGTAACATTATTTAACATTAGATCCTAATTAGGACTTTCCTCTATATTCGCCTTATGAATATATTCCTGAATGAATATTAATGTTACATTGTATAGGTATTTGATATTACACCCAATAAACATGCTATATGGAACGATCCATTATTATTCGTATTCATATTATCGATATAAAGAAAGATATTCATATAGAAAGATATCTTCATTTCTTTATATTGATGATTCATTGTCCATGTCTTACTCCTATACTACAATGCTCCCACCTGCAGTCTTCCAGTCACATCACCAACTACAAATATAACCCAAGCAAAGAGTAAGAGCAGCATAATAGAAGCATAACAGCATATGTTATAGCCTCAAATGTTTAAATTATGCTATTATGCTGCTATTATTAGAATAGCAGCATAATATCAGCATAATATACTTTTAAAATTAATAGCAGCATAATATTAGCATAATGGAAGCATAATAGCAGCATAACAGCAGCATAATAACATGACAAAATAATAACAGCATAATGGCAGCATAATAGCACAATGTAAACATTTGAGGCTATAACATATGCTGTTATGCTGCTATTATGCTGCACAATGTGAAGTGCACATACTGTTAGTTAGGAGCATAGATTTATAGTTTTTATATAAACTATAAATCTATGGCTAGGAGAGTAACTTGTTAATTTTCTCATACAACTAATATATAATGTAGGTGTTATTCTATTAGCAAATGTTATTCTATTAGCATAATATTTAAAGATCATATAGGCTTAACATTTTTCTGCGCAGGTTTCATGAAATTTATCCAAGTTATCAAAACCTGACTTCCCATGACAATATATTAACCACATTTCTAATCATATTTTAAAGTATTGAGTGAGTCCTCTAGATATCTCAATGTGTATTCACATATCATATAAATTACTATTAATATTAATTATATTAAATTGTTAATATAATTAATGTAGATGCTAATTAATTAATAGGTGATAATTAAGGTGATAATAAGTGATAATTAACATAGTTGTTTATATGGCCCATTTAATACATTAAATTCAATCTCTTCCTTTCCCGTTTAGGTTTTTATTCTCTTTATTTCCCAATTTCCTACTTATTAATATTAATTGATTGATTGGTATTTTATTAATTTTCTTTTTGTTATAATAATATTTAGACAATTTTTAATAGAATCATTCACCAATTTTCTTTATTTATAATGATGTGTGCCGCTACGGAAAGTAGCTCATCTTTAAATAGTAATTTAATCCATGGTACTGCTGTTTAAATTAATATAATTATCAATTATAAATTTAACTATTAAACATATAACTTATAAAATTATTGTCCCATCCATCGATAATATTTATAGTAATTATTTATAAACATATTTTTTATTTGTATAATTTTATTAACAATAAAAATAAACGCAATATTTATATAACATAATTTTGATAAATTTATATAGATGACATCGTCAGAATTGTACATACGTAATTTATTTAATATAGATTAATATATTCGTTATTCGTATGATATTATATAACAATAAAAATAAATTAATAATAGATCGGTATCGCATAAAAACTTAAAATGTGTCCTTTAGGACATATCTTTATATAATATATATATATATATATATATATATATATATATATATATATATATATATATATATATATATATATATTATATTTAAAGATATCGTTTATTGGAACCAGAGAGTTATCATCAACAAAGACGCTACCCTAGCGATCGTCCGACGCTACTACTAATATCGTAACTCCGGTCGACGAATGGCAATCGGGTCATGAGACCTCGAGAGGAGCGGGGTGGGGGGAGGTCTTCGGGGGGACAGAAGAAGTAGGGTTTGCTCGGAACGCACGTTATCTAATCAGAATTAAAGAGATGCGGGGCGGGGGAGATACGCGAGGGTTTAACACTATATTTCGTAATACTAATTCAGAAGTAAAGAATAAATACGCGTATGGCCATGACGCATGTGACTAAAAGAGAACGGCTAACGAAGACGATACGAAGTCGAGCGATCGTTAAACTGAAGTGCGAGTATTTCACGGTAGATCACTAATGGCAGGGGTTCAAAATGTCGTTCAAAAAGTTGTGCGAATAATAATTTTGTATACTTATACATATTTGAGTCGATTATTTTTAGTAGTTGTAGTAGTAGCAAAGATTTTCCGAAGTAAAGATATAACACTTACGCGAAATCGTGTAATTCGAATTTGTATACAAAATACCCTAGTGCCACCTATATCGGGTTACTTTTAGGGACTATGTGTTGTTTATATTGTAAATTCGTATCAAACTATACACTTTTAAAATGTTAAATAATATGCCTTAAATTTGTATTTATATGATAAAAACTAAGTGTTCATTACTAAAATATAACAAACAAATATGATATGTATGTTTAAAATGCTATAAGTTTATATTTGGTGAGTAAAAGCTAATTTATATTGCATGTAATTTAATAGAGCAATGAAAACATTGTTGTATGAAAACAGAGCCGAACCTAAATATATTTCAGTGATTCGATACTACTGCTAGCAGCGGCATTGGGTATTACTAAATTACGTTGCATGCATAGGGAGTGTTATATCTTTGCTTCGCAAAATCTTTGGTAGTAGTAATAGTAGTAGTACAATATGAGTAAGGAAAGGGGTAATTTTAATGATAGTAGCAGTGGAAGTAGTTAGTGGTAGTAGTAGTAGAAGTAATAATTGTACCTATAATGGTGGTGTATATAGTAATAGGAGTAGTAGTAGCAGTAGTAGTAGTATTATTATTAAGATGTATGGCTTTCGAGGTAAAAGTATAAAATTTGGCGGACTAGAAATAATAATAATAATTGAGATTCGTAGAGACGTAGCACGACGCCGCGCTATAAATAGAAATGCTGGCTGTACATATAATACGGTACATGTTCATGTAATACTTGTCGTTGAGGTGGAATAGAAGTAGTGACGGCGACGGCGGGTTGTTGACCTCCTCGTTGTGGGGGTGGCGCGGGCTCGCTAGAAATGGGCGGTCGGGCCTCCAAGTTAAGTTCGGGGTCCGGGGATCGGATAATGGATACGTAGGCTGCCGGTCTCACTGTACATTAGGTATACGCGAGTGACACGGGGGGGGGCCTGTAAATAGGCGTTACGTTACATGGCAGCCGTGGACGAGGAGGAGTTCATGATCACGTCCGACTCGAATACCCTCTCCTTCAGGTAGTGCTGGTCTTCGGACGACAGCTCTTCGGCTGTAATCATTAACATGATGGTTATACTACCATTATACTACCAGTATACTACCATTGCAATACCATTATACTACCATTACACTACCATTATACTACCATTACAATACCATTATACTACCATTATTCTATCATTACACTACCATTATACTAGCTTAATAGCTATGTATGTAGGTGAGCGTTTAAATATGAGAGCTTTATTATCATGAATAGAACGCGAATGCAATAATAAATGTTATGTGAATATAATTTTGAATATATATATATATATATAAATATAATGTATAGAATTCGTACATTAATTTATGTCATGAATGAACTTAATTTTCATCATTAACGGATCCCAGTAATGGCGCAGTATCATGGATACGTATCTAATACAAATTAATTAATCTTCTATTTGATGTGGATTAAACACGTATCGAAGAGGTATCGTTAATCCTCGATGCGTTATTATAACATTTAAATAATCATGATTCATCCATTAATTAACGGATGAGTGCCAGCGCCCCTATTCCTATAGCGATACGTTTATCTCTTATCGAACCTGTTTGACTAGAGCCATCGATGTCATCATCGTCTTCGCAGGACACCAGACCTTCGCTGTCGTCTCCTATTGAAGAGGTCACATTCCCCGATAACATCGCATCGTTTCCTGTCAGGTGATGTACTCGTAACAGTCTATGCGATTGATTATTATAGAAATAATAACACCTAATTATATAGATAACGTATTTCTTTAGTTTAACTATAATTTATTATTATGTGATGATTAATAATTATTAATTACAATTAATAAAACGTAAATTATTTGTATGAAGAACAATGATCTTTATCAAATAAATAAGATTTATAATTATAGATGTATTATGATTGAGAGTAAAGTAAATTTAATTGTTTAAGATACAAACGTGGTAGTTCAATTTTAAATATAAACAATGTTTTATTATTTTGATAAAATATAATTATAAAGTCAAACTATTTATTATAATAATATAAATTCGTGTTATTTTTCATGGGTGTCCCTGGAAAAATATTAAGGGAGGGCTCAAATTAAAAAATACACGTAATTATTATAATACATTTAAAGATGATTATAAGATCTCATATATTGATTGATTGAAAGTTTATTTAAACACTTAAATAAATCATAAATGATTTCTCAAAAGTGTATGTATAGAATACGAATAATAAATTAGGTAAAACAATAAATATCATTAATAATAATAAAATAAATTAGAATAAACCGTACGGAAATTAATAAATAAAATAATAATTATAAATAATATTAGTATTACAGGTTTCCACCTGATATCATGATATATATATATATATATATACCATATTTCGAGGAGGTACAAGCCCTATACCCTCTGGGTCTGTCTCGGTTGATATAATATTAAAATAGTTTATTAAATCAAAAAAAAATAAAATAATGTATTATCTTGATATAATAATAATGTCTATTAGATAAAATCAAATGTATAGCCTTTAAAGTGAATAGTATGTACAGGTTAGGGTGATATGATGAAAGAGGATTTAATAAGTTAAGAAATTCTATTGAAAAATGATGCCAAACGTACGATTATAATCAACGGTGAATTTGTTGAATAATATTCACTTCGATTAAATATGTTATTAGTATTACATCCACAGACGTTATATATGTATACATATAATTTATACATACGGGTTTCGCACCTTGGATGTTTATGATTACATCGATGGTATAGTAAACATAGTTACAGTTAATTTAATTTAATTTACTTTATTTTAAAATCTCGTTGTGCCATAGCAATCAGCGTCTAAAGTAAAAACAAACAAAATAATAGGATAAATAATGGCATAAATAGAATAAGAAAGAGTTTATTGTCTTGAGTGTTTTAACCTCTTAGCAACTGGCGATGATTCACAACAATCGCCGTGTCCGTAACCGATGGAGTCGGGGAATGTATGGCGGTACTATTCAACGAAGGTCCATTCTGTAGTAGTGGTGGGGGCGGGGTGGGGTAATAAGGGTTGAAGTTAGTCTGTCGTATCATTAGATGGTAAAGGTATCAGTTAATGCGCGAATATATAACAAATTTATTTAGATATATTTTTATTGGATAGTAAGTGATATAAATAGTAGGAAACCTACTATTGAAATAGTTTCTACTTATACATAGAGATACTAATAACTTTAGCTAGTAATTTAGTTCATTAATTTTTAATACAATTTATGTTACAAATACAAGAATAGTTTTGTAGCTATAATAAAAAAATAATATCAATTAATAATAAATAATATCCAACTTCTTATCTCGTCTAAAGTGATTCAAAATAACATTATACCTAAGAATATATTTTATTATTAATTATTAGATATACTTATATTACATTATTACTATTAAGTGTAAAGTATATCAATATATATATATATAAATTAATATATCTCAAATTTACTTATCTCAATTATACTTATTGTAAACTTATTATATATAATATTATATAATATATTATAATATATAATGATACTTCTCTTGCTTAGAATATTATTTTATATTTAAATGTCTCCTTACTGACTATTATCATGGTGGTGTAATTTATAATTTATTTTATGATAAACTATTATTTACTATGAAAATATTTAAAAAATGAATATAATTTTTGATATATGTATATATATTTATTTTTGCCGAGCAAGCTCGACCTGTTAAAATAATCTAGCTATATATAAATAATCTATATATATAAATTAACCCTCTCGATAAATAACCTAATTCAGATTCGCCTAACTGTGAGATAAACTATTCTATAAATAGCACTACTATGACTAACTTTAAGATAGGCTATTCTATAAATAGCACTACTACGACTACGACTAACCATCCTGGCGTCGTTGAGTCTGTTCGAGGCCGTAGCGGTGGAGTCGCTGAAAGTGTTCAAGGTCGCGGAGGAGAAGTCTTCCTTCCTCGTCAACGAGAACGGAAACATCGGACTGGAAACATCCGCTACGATGACGATGGTGATGATGATGTTTATGTGTAATGTATAGTATATATACTGTAATACACATTGTTTATAATAATAATAATAATATATAGTTTATTAGGTATATATATATGGAAGAAAAATAGATATGAATTGATACCCAAATCAACATGGTACAAAAATTATCATTGGGTTTACATTTAATAACAAAACGCCTTTGTTTATGCATTCCGAAATTAATAGTATGTATACATTGTTTGTCATAGTACACTATTGTCGAACGTGTAAATGGTAATCAAACGAATTCAAAAATAAAAATAAATAAGCTAAATAAAATACATATTATAAACGAATATAAAAATAAATAGTTAATATAAATATTTATTATATATTACAATGATACAGTCGGTATACCATATGATTAATATGGTGGTGCGTTTGATATAAAAGTTATTTGTTCTCTAATTGTCTCGTAGTACTTCATATTTTAATAAATATTACTTTTATAAATATTATTTATGTCATTCGTATATTTATCACATATGTCAATATCGATATAATGCAATATTTCATATATTCATAAATTTGTATATAAATTTATATACAATTATACATTATTATACATTATTTTCTTAAGAAAATTAAAAAATTCTAGTTGTTAATTCAAACATTAGTCAATAATTTTAATATCTATTTCTTAATACTTAATTACATGATTAGTTATCAAGTCATGATAATGTCATTTTTATTTTGGTGGATTCCTTTTATGAAAGATCTGGAATCTGGATATAATCTGAATCTGGATAATCTGGATATATTCTATACAGGAACATAGATTAAGTCTTTATTTTTGTATAATGGAGCTAATGTCCCTTCTACTCTTATTTTAGCTCATCCACGGTGTTAATGTGATATGATATCTTTTCATATACACGTATATAAAATCATTAATAAATATTCGTTAATACATATATGTATATTATATTAGATATAATACGGCATACACTCAATGGCTCTTATAATCCAATGTTTTAATTTTATTTTACTTCTCCGTTTATTTCTTGTTTTTTGTATTGTGTCGTTTTGTCTTACTGTTATCACATTTATATATTTTGTTTATATATGTTATATAATTATATGTTATTTTTGTTTTCTTTTTTTATATATAACCAGTAATTCAATACACTTTTTTATATAAACTTTTGATCTACATATCTATCTATCTATATATACTAAAAGGTTAGATTGCGGTTTTAATACATTTACTACTACATGATTATATTGCATTTTAGCTTATTTAACTACAACCACAGTTTCCAATGTTTATTCAATAGATAATTGATATCTATAACATATTATTAATTTGTTGTCCTACAATTTTATACATCATCTATACATTTGATTGATTAATATTTTAACCTTTGATAAACGAAACTTTCAATATCTTACTGACCTTTACTAATGTCTGAATTTTGTCCTATAGTCTCCCTGTTGAATAAATCAGACTTTGGGCTCGTCTGGTTATGTAATCATTAAGAAATCATTATTACCATTATGTAATGATTAGGTAATTAGTATTACGATTATCTAATAACGGTATATTAGATTTCATTTTCTCAGCAAATTCGTAAATGTTTAATTTAGATACTTTATCTTAAATCTTTTACGTATCGCACTCATCATGGACAGCGATGACATCGCGAAACACATTATTCGTTGTGATATCCGTAGAGTGATGCGTTAACGTACGTATTAATATTATGTAATTATTACTATTATGTAATTACATTAACGTAAACATAATTATCATTTAAACTCAATAATACATTTATTATTATTAGTATTATTATTAAATGATTTGTAATCTACAATATATTACGTTATGCGTGGACTATAGTTGCAGGGATACCTTGATCTTTTTAATGTTATTCTTTAAAGCCTGCCGTTTATTGCAGAACCACACGCGGATTACTTCTCTGTCGTATGTTAACTTGTTCGCCATGTCCGTCATTTCTAAACCTAATACAAGATATAATAGGCATAAGTTAATACTACTATTTACATTTATATAAATATATATATATATATATATATTTATAAAATTATTAATATGTAATTATGAAAGATAGGATTTAAAGATAGAATTAAGAAAAAAAATTGTAAATATCATCTTGACTGTTACATCATTGTGTTTAGATTTACATTTATATAAATATAGCTATTGAATATATATATATATATATATATATAATGTATAGAGCTTCTAAATTTATATATAAAGTGGTTGAATTATAAACGAAATAATAGTAAATAATAAGTATGTTATACATGTACATATACTAGTGTGACTATTGGAATATTGTTGTGATGGCTAAGAAGAATAAAGGTTACATGTATAGTTACACAATAATGGAATAAAGATGTAAGAAAGATTTGATAATATTAGATAACAAGATATGAGATAACATAATATAAGCTATTATAAATGATTTATGATAAAGTAGATATTTACTAGGTAAGATAATAAAAAGATAAGTTGATAAGATAAAGTAACATAACACAAGATAATATGACCTATAGTATAGATAAACTAGGATAAGATGAAATAAAGATAATACTAGATCATATTAGATAAGCTAGAAAGTTGAGATAACTAAAATAAGGAAATATAATATGAGAGAAACTATTATATGATTCACACTCTTATTCGTGACTCATACTCACACTCTCAAGAATATAATATTATTTGATTGTCTAAATAAATACCTATCATCATTATCAATGATAATTTATCATCATATAGATAATTTAATATCAAGCAAATATACACGAGAAAGCTAAGATAATCTCAGATTTACTGAGATAAGCTATAAATGTCATAGATAAGCTAATATATCGCAACCATAAGTTGAGAAAGTTGAGATAAGGTATTCGGACAAACCTGAGGGATGGGTGTTCAGAATGAAGTTTTCGTTTAAGATGTCTAAAGCCTGAGGAGTGAAGGAAGTTCTTCTCTTCCTCTTCTTAGATGGCTCTCCTCCTTTTTACAAATATTACATATGAATATATATATATTTATTTATTATTCTTATCTATAATGAAACTTATCATGTTAATAAAGGGGTAATTGTCTCGATAAGCAACACTGCTTCTATAATTACCCTGGCATTGCTTAAATATGATAATAATAATAATAATAATAATAATAATAATATATATATATATATATTACAGGTATGTACAATGTACATTGTACATTGTACAGGTATGCATACATATATATATATATATACTATTTAATAAAATGAAAAATGATAATTTAAAAACAAAATTATATAATTTATTAATCTAAATCTATATTATACTATTATACTGATAACGTATGTTTATATTATATTTATAAATATTTACAAAGTAATTAATTAATAATTTATTATTATTATTATTATTATTATTATCAGATTTAGGCAATGCCAGGGTAATTATAGAAGCAGTGATGCTTATCGAGACAATTACCCCTTTATTAACATGATAAGTTTCATTATAGATAAGAATAATAAATAAATAATAATGTTATAATAATAAGACTTCCTGTTTACATATATATGATAAAAAAAAATAATGAAACTTATCATGTAACTAAATGTAATCATCATGTAATAATATAAATAAATGATAAAATAATAAAATTAAAATCGAAAATATACATCAAGAATAAAATAAAATAAAATAAAACATAGAGAACCTAAATTGGCTTTCTGCCAATATTTAAATATAAAAGAAACTAAAAGAAATAATAGAAAAAATAAACAAATATATTAGATAAATAGGTAAAATGATATAATAAAAATGAAACATATAATACTGAATAAACATTTTTAAATAATTTTTTTTTTTAATACTGATATGTTATAATTAATAATATTAATTTATATTTATATTTTTGTAATTTTATATTATGTCAGAAAGTAATAAATGTAAAAATAATAAAACTAATTTTATTTAAATCGGAAAAAATAAAATTTGAAATTATTTTAATCAATCGGATTTAAGATAATTTTATTTTTAATTTTTGATTAAATAGTTTAATTGTTACATTTAATCAAAATTAAATTTAAAATAACTTCTATTTAATTTGAAATATATTTTAAAAATTAAATCAATATCCAATATATATCCTAAATATATCCATCCGACATAAGAATTTCATAATCTTACAATGATAATAATTCAAAACATAATTATTAACCTATAAATTCAGTGAGGTTGTGAATTCCATCTTTATATCTCAGTTCAGCTTCTGATATCCATCTACTTAACACAGGTTTTATCTTTTGAGCACTTTTTGGAGTAATATCTAATTTTTCGAATCTGTAAATACGCAAGTCTAATGAAATAATTATATTTAATGGAGGGAAAAAGAATTTCTAAATAATTTAAAAAAAAACATATTTAATTAAATTATAAATTTTATTAAACAACTAAGATTTCGTAAAATAATCAATGCTTTAAAAAGCGTTGACATAATTGGTCGATGTGATTGTTTGACCTAATTAATTAATGAACGGACCTGCAAATGGCAGATTGACTATAACTTGGTCCCTCTGTTGCGCTGAGGGCTTGACCTACTTGAGTCTGGGTCAAACCCAGCGACAGTCGACGTATCTTGAATTGTTTCGCGAACTCACGGATGTCGTCCAAGTTCACACCGTCCACGATTGTCTCCTCCCCACTCGTTGATATCGTATCTAATAGGGGGTATGGGGTTATAGTATTATTACATCCACTCCGTTTGGTGATATAATAGCTGAGTGTGGAGGTTATATCATTGTGTTTTATTTGTACTTTTCAGCTTTTTAATATGGGGGTTATATTATAGTATTATTATAGATTCTCCTCTTATTGATATTATAACTATGAGCAGGGGATTATCTCATGGTTCTATTGTAGTTTAACACAGTATAGTACCATATATTACGTTAAAGTGGACACATCATTTATAATACTTAATTGGTATATATATATATATATATATTTGTATTTTTTAATAACAATATATACATATATATATATATATATATATATATATATATATATATATATATATAAATATATGAATAATATTGAATAATAGATAGGTTAAAATTATATATTTTATGTATTTTATTTATAAATTTTATTTTTGTTGTATTTTCAGTATATTATATATAATATAAGATATATATTCAACATATATCTAACATTTGGGTAAATATATATATAGTATCGATATAAATGAACATATATCATTATTGTTTGTTATGAATTATAATGAATAAAGTAAACTTGGCAGCAGTTGATTAATGTTCTCCGTAACTCCGGCGACCGCAGCTGCCAGGTTCAGATTCCTGCTAACATTACTGACTGACAGCGTAGGTAGCACGTGGCTTAGTTTTGTGGGATCCGGAGAATTTATCTACAAATATAATATATTTATTATATATTATAAATAGTAATAATAATTTTGATAAGACGTGTTTTTGTCTATTATGTTGTTGTTTATAATATGTTTTAATGAAGTATACTGACTAAATAATAATCAAACTTAAACTGACTTTTAGTGCTAACTTACATTAACTTGAATGTTGACTACAACCACTGGTAGTAGTCAACCATGGATTCCCTGCTAATACTATGACCTTAACTCGGTTTTAACTTGCACTAATACTATTACTGACAGAAACTACTAGTTCATTGACTTATGCTTATATTCTAATTGCGAGTAGGATATTTTCATTAGTGTGTCACCTGTGTCACAATTGTGTCACTAGTGTGTCACTGGTGTCAATAGTATGTCACTGGTATGTCACTAGTGTGTCACTAGTGTCATTATTATTTCATTAACATTTTTAATAAATTTTTTTTTTAATATTTACTAACATTTAGACTAACTTTTTCACTAATATTTCACTAAAATTATGAATAACATTTTGATCAACATTTAACTAACCGTTTGACTAATACTGGCGGTAATGGGAATGGTGGTCTTCACATTCAAAGCTTTGAAAGTCGGAGCAGAAGTAGTAGCGAGAATCTATTGACATTATTGTTGTTGTATTATTATTGTATTATACATATCGTTGTATTATTTAAATTTTTATTTTATTCGCATATCGAGTATTCACATTGTATTTATATTCTCTTTACTGTAATGAACTTACATAATATTCATAAGTACAAACAAATATAAAATTATTATTGCATTTATATTAATTAATTATTATACTTTTACAACTATTTATTTATAATTTATTATATGATAAATAATTATTTATTAATGAATTTCTTAATAATAAATATAATTATTATAGTATAGTGTAATACTTAACCTTATTATTTAAACTTATCAATTGCTTTTTATTCACAATGATCTGATTGGAGTTGAAATTCAAAGACTTTGGAATATTCTTCGTCGTTGATATTAATTTACCTAATGTATCAATAGCGGACTTAATATAGCCATTATATCATAACGATCAACAATACAATACCATTACATGATCATGACAAATAAATAATTAGAAATACGTGAAAGTATATGTTTGTTATAAATACCTCAAAGTATTAATGACATTATATAATTGATTTATATTTAGATAATATATTAACATATTTAATCGGTCGCACTATGTTTATTTATTAATAATTAATAGTAATACTGTAATAGATGTGATGTTAATCTATTTAACTGGATAAACTATAATCTATATATATAGACATATATGGCTCAACATACGGCCTATGTTAAATATCAGCCTGGCTGAAATTCTCAGTTTGATAATTAGAGTCGGACTTAGATATAACATCGACTGTACGGAAGCTTGTAATGTCACGATTCAATTGAAAAGTAGTATACCACGATGACATCGGCATTAGTATAAATTAGATAAGATAAGATAGGATAGGATAGGATAAGATAGGATAAGATAGGATAAGATAAGATAGGATAAGATAGGATAGGAAAGGATTGGATAACTTGTATTATCGTAGAACGCAGAAAATATAATAAAATAACGAATACAAATATTCAGTGACACTTTTGACTATTATGCATGCGTCAGTATTATGTTTAAACGCCTCAAAAGTGTCACTAAATATTTGTATTCGTTCTTTTATTATATTCTATGCGTTCTAAGATAATACAAGTTATCCAATCCATGCATTGCATATTAATAATACGATATTATGAGAAATAATTTGGAAAAGTAAACATATAACATATCGCGAAGTAGATTATAGAGATGAAGATATAAATAATAGGCTCGGTTGCTAGGGAGATCGCGTAGTAGACGAACACACTACGCTGACATACCTATCGGCAGTTTGGCGTTGAATAACTTATTCTGAGACGACAAAGTAGCCATATTGGTCAGATTCATGGCGATAATCTGACCGGTGGAAGTGGCCACGAACTGGACCATCGAAGAGGTTCCTTTAGTGCCTGTTCAAGTGTTTTACGAGTTTATAATCACGTATTTTATTATATTTACTTATATTATGAATAAATTTGACATATAATTAAATTTAATAATCTACAAAAAAAAAACATATATTCTAATAAATAATAATAATTATTATTATATTGTAATTTGTTGACGAAGCGATAGAATATTTATTCAATAGGGTAGAATAATTATATATCTATTTAAAGTTTTAATTTGTTTTAAAATAATTTAAATTGTCGAAGTTTTCATACAGTAAATGTATTTACTAAATAAGTAAAACGCACGCACATTACCTCTCTTATTTTAAATGTTTACAAATAGATATATGATTTAATAAACTTAAATCTAAACTATTTCAACAATATAATAAGTTAACGCCGATGCACTCGTAGCACACTAGATGGCGCTAGCTGTCGTAGCCTAATAGGTATAGCCTAATAGGTATAGCCTAATAGATATAGCCTAATAGATATAGCCTAATAGGTATAGCCTAATAAGCCTAAGAGGTATGCGTGTATCGAGGTGTACACCGCTGAACCACGAGGCTTCCGATACGGGCGACTGACCGTTCAGAGACGACATCAGATTCGGTATGGACACGACCTTCTGAGTCATGCCAGAGGTCACCAGCGAGGTCTTGGATAGATTCTCCGGCAGATCTGAGGTAGGGGCCACTACTCCCGCTTGCAGGAGTTTCGTTAGCGCCTGTAATACGGAATTAAGGTAGGTCTCATTGTATATATTATCGGACTACAGCATAGAAAAGATATTGACCTTAATCTAAAGCCCTTTAGAGGAAATAATAACATAAATAATTATATATTTCTTGCGAAAAAAATTTACAATTTAAAACTTCTAATAAATATTTATTATTATTATTATTATTATATTGCATAGTAGATATTGGGTATTATATATTATTATTAGAGTTTCGTATTATGCGCTGACATCAAGCAATTAACTTCTCGTAAATTAGAAGCAACCTAATAATACGATATTCAAAAGTATATATTTAGAAATATTTGTGATACTTTTGAAAAATGTATTATGTTATTATAATTAATAGTGTACTATTATATATATATGTGTTTATTTTACTTTTATTATAATTATAACTATAATTATTGATCTTATTAATTGATTGTCTGGGGTATATGGCTCAGTGGGACAACCAAAAGCTTGTAAATCAGATGTCCCAGGTTCGACTCCAGGCAGTTCTTGTTTTTCTCTTGTGTTTATCAAGAACTTAACAAACATTGAATACATACACAAGAACAAAATATTACTATTTGTATTGTATTGTCCAGGGCCCCTCATAGTTATTTATAACATGTACAAGTCTATGACTTCTTGAGGGGTCCATTTGCTATATGTATTGTATTAAATATATATATATATATGAGATTTCAATATAGTGATATATTATTATTACATTCATATTGCACACTAGTGTGTATTAAAAATACGCATTTAGATGATTAAATAATCGTCATCATCATAATATCTCACTTAAGATCATGGTCTTGTAGGTCAGTTAGAGGTCATGATTATGTAATTCTGTTATTATTATAGAACATTATGCAATACAATGCTGCCACTGTAACTTACAGATGTATATATCTTTTCTATCTATGGTAATAATATACTAATGTATTCATTTTATTTGCTGCCGTTTTTATTATATATATATATATATATATATATATATATATATATATATATATATATATATATACACACCATACAATATATATTATTCATATTAATATTATAAATCTCATTATTATGAGAATAAGTTATATTTATAATTATAAAATTATTTATATAAAATGATATTACATTAAATGTCTTTTTAATTGTATTAATATATTTGTGAAATTAAAATATTGGTTATATATGTATATATATATATATATATACATATATATTCTTATTATATAAGAAACTTATAAAATAAATTAATTATATTGTAATGTTTGAAAAAGCCATATTTATACAAATGTATGTATTTGAGTGTAACATATTGGTATGTATTGAGGATAACTACAATGTTATAGGAGTATGTAAGTATAATACATACAATGTATGTGTTTGTATTTGTATATATAGATGTGTTAATATGCTATTTATACATGTACAATGTACATTGTATACATATGTGTATGTGTGTATGTGTATATATGTGTATGTAAGTGGTCATATGTATATGTGTATATGTGTATATGTGTGTGTGTGTCTTAGACTTACATTAATCAATAAAACTCTTCCATATAAAACATTTCATCATATTTATTATATCAACAAAATATCCCAGGAAAATAGATTATTTACTATTGTTTATATACCATCTCTAATAAATAATGCTATGCATTGCATACATATGATATATCTTATCTCTGATCATGTTACAAGTTATTCAATTTGTATTGCTCCTTACTTTCATAATATTTAATTCAGATTTATTAAATTCATATACTAATACAAATTTAATAAATTGTTGGCAGGTTGGATAGCCTACTAATGGCATAGAAAATCACTCTCTATATATGTACTGTCTGCGTATGTATTCCTTCTATTACTGTGCAATATGAATCATCTGATTACATAACAATGAAGTAATCACATGTTATGCAATAACAATGGTAATATGATATTCAGTGAAAGAGTCGGAGAGGGAGCGATTCAAGGGGACATATCGACTGGACATATCTCTAGATATTCAACGTAAATTCATTGATTTTTCCTCAAATATATTAGAAAACCTAAAAACTAGAATATATGTAGACATTGATGTACAGGAGCATAATAGTGACACATACATACACTCACACATATATACATACACATACCCACACACACACTCACACAAACCCACACACACACTCACACATACACACACATTCAGACTGCACTGACATCTGTTCTAAATGACTTACTTACTAGTCTTGATGATAACCAATGCATACAGATGGTTCTTTTATACCTATCATCTGCTTTCGATACTATTAACCATGATATACTTATAAATAGGCTATATTATTTAGGTATATCTGATGCTCCCCTACTTTGGTTTAAATCTTATCTTTCAAATCGTTCCTCCTCTGTACACATTGGTGATTCGCTATCTTCACCTATACCCGTTACTTGTGGAGTACCACAGGGATCGGTGCTTGGTCCTTTAATTTTTACTCTATATATTCTTCCACTATCTAAACTAATTCAATACTTTTCTGCTATCTCTTATCATATTTATGCTGATGACATTCAGTTTTATATAAAACTACCTATTAACTCCAGCCCTGACTCTAATTCATCCCTTTCAAAGTGTATTTGTCATATTGACTTTTAGCTACTAAATGATCTTCTCTTAAATGAAACTAAGACTGAACACATAAATATATCTCATTCTCAATCCACATTTTAACTTATCACTTACTTGAACTTAACTAACTTTTTTACTAAATGTACATACTGACTACCTTCATTACTAACTTACTATCCACCCACAGTGGGTCCCACACCTTATTATACTGCATTTATTATATTTATTTTAATTTATGGACGTGCCATACTAATATATTATATGTATCTCATCCGAAATTTGTTTTGAAAAATTTGATTTTTGTAAATAAATCAATGTAATACTATTACGACATACACACATACATACACACACTAACACATTCACACACACATACATACATACACACACATATATAGTGTACACTGTTCACACAGAGGATGCAAACCTTAGACGCTGTAAACCGACATTGCGATACCTTGGTGTTCTGCAGAGCTGTAAGAATAGCGCCGGTGTTATATAATATATCGTGTGATACGTGTATTCTTGATTGTATAGCGTAGGATAGGCGATAGGAATTCGTGCTTCGTTTAATTAGGTCACCGTACGATATTAGCGTTACCAGTGTATAGTGGTAGTGGTGGTGGTGATGTTGATCAGTGTATAGGTTTGTTAAAGTGTCTTAGGGTGCGTTCTTTGTAATATACCAACGTACCAATGTACCATCTGTATGCTTATACATGTAAATGCAGATGGTACGTTGGTGAGGTCAGAGGTCGTTGGTGCATTGGTACGTTGGTACATTGGTATATTACGAAAAACACAACATACAAATGTGTCAACCATAGAGCTAGAGAGAGGTTTCTCTCTAGCTCTATGGTGCCAACGTACCATATAAACTCATTTTCATATAATTGCGGGCGTTTCAATTGGTGAATTGGATCCATCGATATTTATATCGTTGGATGCCATGCCGGGTTGGATGGTATGTTGGTACGTTAGGATGGGACGTCGAAATAGCAATACCAACGTACCAACTGAGTTCACCTGTATAAGCATACAGATGGTACGTTGTTATGTTACAAATAACACACCCCGAGTGTATGTGTGACGGTGATGGTATAAACGGTTAAGAAGTGAATATCGGTAGGTACGCTTATGTACGGGGGTGTATGGATAGGCGTACGACGGATGTATAAGAGTTGGCCAGCGAACGAATAAGCTTTCATATCGGTATTCGCGCGTAAATAATTAATAACGATAATACGTATCGATCGTTAGTTAGTTTTGGCGATTTCAACGCGTCTCTTACGGAGTCTTTATATTCTTGCGGTGTTCGTGGTTCTACGAATAGAAGTCCCATAGGAGTCTGTATACTTGGTATACTTCGAATGTATCATAGCGTACATGGCCGTACATTGTGTGCGCGAGTTTCTCTATATCTAGGGTGTAAAATGTTCTAATGGTTTTAATTCATAGCAAATAAATGTACTTGCAAGCCATACCTATAGGTAACATATATGTTATTAGATGCGCAACATTTACCTATATATATATTGATACTAGTTTCCTTATATTAAATATTTTGCAAATTTAATATACGCCATCTTTCATCTTAATAACTAAACAACTTATGATTCATATCACATACAACTAGGGACGCTGAAACGATGTCGTATGTAGGGGGGACCAACCAATCAAAATAAATTGTGTGGTAAAAGTGGGGGGGGGAACAATACACAGGAGGTCCCCTAGATTATAAAGTGGAGGGGGACATATCCCCCGTCCCCCCTGTTGCAACGCCCCTGCAATGTAGGACCTACATACAACACTAACGATTGCAAATCTGTAGTTTGCCGGCTTCGACGTGATCGTTCAGTTGATGGGGCAGCACCTGCGTGATCGACATCGCCGGAGACGTTCGCTGATTGGTCGAGGCCGCCGAGGAGCTGGCTAGTAGGCCTAACGCCGCCTTCTGATTGGCCGTTAACGCCAGCGACGGTATCCTCGCCTGAGACGCC
This sequence comes from Osedax fenrisi, assembly GCA_964019155.1. Classification (NCBI taxonomy): domain Eukaryota; kingdom Metazoa; phylum Annelida; class Polychaeta; order Sabellida; family Siboglinidae; genus Osedax; species Osedax fenrisi. The sequence goes on from OZ025241.1 coordinate 15,651,227, forward strand.
GGCGAAACGGACACTCTCCGCACGAACATCGCCGTGGTCGCCGTGGTCGCCGTGTTCGTTGAAGCGGAACGAGAAGCGCTCTTCCGATTGGATGACGCGACGTCGGCGAGAGAAACTTCGCCGGCCGGTGAATTGTTCATGAACGAGAGGTCGCAGTTGTCTGAGTTGGTCACGTGTATAGGTATTACGTAAGCGATCGATGATTCATTTGTATAGGGTTTAGAATTATGTTGTAGGTTCTTAGTGGAAATAGTTAATTATTACACGTATAGGAAATCTGACCTATGGGTATATATATATATATATACTTATATATAAATATTTATAATACTATTACTGACAAAATATACACGCAGAGAAAGTTGATCGGTTCCACAAGAGTTTCTACTAATTAACATGTAAACAAGATGTAAAAGCATGTTGTTCAACTTATTTAAAACGTGAACATTTTTTTGTTTAGCCATGGCTGCATGCATGCATATTAGCTACATTTTATAGAGTCTTTTTTATCAACATAAACGCCATATTACACAGCGGAAAACGGTCGAATTTATCTATCAATACGCTTTCAGTAATATTATTAGTATTAATATTGCTATATATAGTACTAATATATTAGTATATAAATGTACCTATAGGTTAGAGTTTCTATATATGTACGACGTACATTGTACATTGTACGTTTTCCAATGAGAACTAACAACATAATTCTATATATAAATATTGATAATATTTATTTTAAGATCATTTTGCATCATCAATATTAATGAAAAACAATTATATATATATGGCTTATAAAGAATAAGTTGGAATATTAATATGTAGATAATATTACATAACATTATCTGATTATGTTATGATGTAAGATGTTATGATGTAAGATTATAACAGATCAACACAAACTTAATAGTTTAATGCCATTCGAATGTTACCAATTATATATATTATCTATAATATTAATAACATTTAAAATAATATTCTGAAATAGAAGATTTAATATATTTCTAATTGTATCTGACTCATTAATTCACATATATTTATAATAAAACATTAATAATATAACATATAATATATATAGGCTATATAATATAGTCCATGTATGATGTGATCTATATATATATATATATATTAACATATGGAATAAGTATAGATAAACCATATTAACTGCTATCCTAAATAACCCTATAGATACTATAGAGTTTACCCGGGTATACCCTATAGTATATGTATTGATAAATAAACATCTATAACTCTATAGATTACTGAGCATACATAATACACTGTAAATAGTACGGCAGTGGTTACAACTACTGGGTGATAGACAGCATAGTATTGATTGCTGTATGTACATAAGGCTATAAATAGATCTATAGCATCAGTATTTCATAGGATTATGTAGCCAGTTTAGCATTATATAGTATAATATATATATATATATATATATATATATATATATATATAAAATTAATATATAAAGTACACACACATACACACACATATACACACATACATACATATGCATATACATACATACACATATATACACACATATACACACACACAAATACTCACAGTAGTAAAGGACATTAAAAGGACACCGCAGAGAATAATCAATACGATCACATAGGCACGATCACGTGTTTATAATGAGCTCCACCTAGTGGTGGCGATAATGATACAACTGACCAACACCATAGTGCGGTGCTGGTGGTGGTGGTGCAGTAATACGCGTTGAGGTGGCTACGTTGACCAATACTATAGTATTATGTCCACATTTACTGTAATATTCCCACTATTGACCACTACACTGACCACTACACTGACCACTACACTGACCGCTACACTGACCACTACATTGACCATTATACTGACCACTACACTGACCACTACACTGACCACTACTACTGACCACTACACTGACCGCTACACTGACCACTACACTGACCACTACTACTGACCACTACACTGACCACTACTACTGACCACTACTACTACTACTACTACTAGTACCACTACTACTGACAAGTGGTCAGTGACCACACTACTGTCCACCTAATCATTATATTAGTGGTGTACCCTACATACCACTATTATATGCATGGAGTTCAGAGATTTCAGGAAGAGTAGATGAGTTCAAGCAATTTAGTGAACAGGAATGTATAAATACATAAAATTTAATTTAATGTTATACAAGTCAAAGGTAAATATAGATGGTAAGTCAATATATAAACTTTATACTTTTATTGTATTTTTTATATGTATATATATTGTATATATATATATATATATATATATATATGATACATCGTAAGAGAAAGCTTAAAGTATATTAAATGTACATTTACGATATCGATGGAGAGAAATGTGGAATTATTAATATGATATGGATATTCGATAAAAGGTTCTGCGCGGTGAAGGTAATTCGCCGATAAGATGAGCTGCAGCTGCATACCATGCTGCACACCATGCTGCATACCATGCTGCATACCATGGTATTGGATCAAATAGTGGAAGAGTGAAAGTTTTAACACATATTCGCTGGCAACTATTTTGTCGGCATTCGAGAAGAGTTTGGAATAGTATAACACGTTGAGCTATAACAACCGCGATTACTATAAGCGAATAACGGTTAATATTCACAAGTTACCTCAGATTATTAGCTAGAGCTAAATATATATATATATATATATATATATATATATATTAATATCGAATATAACTAAATCGGCACGAACATTAAGAACATTAATACGATCTAGCTATAGATCTAGCTATAGGTAGTGCATATGTAGTCGCAGAATATATTATTGATTATTGATTATAGATACATGTTTATTATATTATATATTGTACACTAAACATTGTAACACGTACAATGTATATATATATATATATATATATATATATATATCAACTCTATATTGTGTAAATATATAAATATCTATAACGTATACCTATAATGTATACCTACACTTATGTATACATTATACAGTATACATTATACAGTATACTATACACTATTACTAGATAGTTATAATACCTATTGCGTAGCATATAACTATTACGTCCTACACTAATTAATGGATAGGATTATATAACTTCGAGAGTATTCGAGTGTATTCAAGAGAGAGAACGAACGTAAACGACTGATGTTGACCGTCTAACTTAGTGTGAAAGGATAATAGGGTACTCTCGGTGTTGGGCAAAGTTCCTTTTGTTTAGCGCTATCCGTTTTATTCCCGTTCCCGTGCTATTAATTGTATCCGTTCCCGTTCCCGTTGCTTTTAATTTATCCGTTCCCGTTCCTTTTATATTATCCGTTCCCGTTCTTTTTATATTGCCCATTACCGTTCCTGTTCCCGTTCCTTTGATATGTAACTTTCCAGTTTCAGTTTTTTATTATTCATAAAATACAGTATACAATTTATACTTCACAATTTTTATATATATATATATATATATATATATATATATATATATATTAGTTTTGACATATTACTATCCATAATGAATTATTAAAAGCTGAGGTCATAAGAATTATGGCTAAGTCAAGGAAATATAGAGTAATGTAAATAAAATAAATAAATGTATTTAAATTCTAGTGAACATATGTTGTGGTGGTGGTGTCAAAAATAAAGAAGTTATGTGATTGGAGGTGAAATGAAACTTCTACGATTAATGGATGAGTCTCCTAGCTATTAGAGTGATTGGAGCACGAATAAAAGTTAGTTCCAAAATCATCGGAAACACTTCGAAAATGAATAAATACATTATTTGGAGATAAACTAATACATTTTGTATACACTATATATATATATATATATATATATATATATATATATATGAAATGATAATAATACTACATATATATAAAATAAGTGTGTTTTAATACGTGTATGATTAAGAATACTGATATGTGAGATATATAGAACGTATATACTATAGTATATATTATATATACTATTGACGTCCGAAGCAAAACAAAATATTTTTATAATACATTATTTTGAATGTTATTTTATTAATAATAATTTAAAATATCACACAAAGACATCCCCCTTCGTTGGCTGATTGCTATATCTATTAGGTATCTCCTATACGGCTACCTTACACCCGTATACCTTAACTTTGCGATGCTTATATAAACAAATGATTAAGCATACAAGCATATAGGACATATATAATATATAGAATTATATTCTGCATTTAATATCTATCAGTATCCTATTGAATATGAATACATAATACAAATTGCTCGCTATTCATTCCTTCTAATAAAAATGTCCATGAGTATATACATATCCTAACTCTCTGGCATATCACTATGCGTATGACACATTACTACATGATTTTGAATACATTCTAAACATCAGAACTATTTATAAAACGTTAACAAGTACAAATACTTTATTTTGAAGATGAACTATTTGGGGAGGTGTTTATCAAATAGATAGATAGATCAACAGTATATTGTATTATTGATTATATATAAAAAAATATAAAAATACCATATAATTATATAACATATATAAACATAATATATAAATATGATGGAACAGTAAGACAAAACGACGCGTTACAAAAAACAAGAAATAAACGGAGAAGTAAAATAAAAATAAAACATTTGATTATACGAGCCGTTGAAACGATCAATAGATTGAATTAATTTTAATTACATTGAGGATTCGTGATTATTTATAACGTGTAAATATCTATAGACTTCTCGGAGGACAACATTTATATCTCTTATTTGTATTCTATATACTATATATATATATATATATATATATATAGTGATTCAAATAAATAGTATTATTATTATTATTATCAATTATCGAATATGTAATTAACATCTATAGATTATGTATACATAATGTGATTGACACTTCAATATAATCGTTAAATTCGGGTACGCGATCGGAAGCGATGTTGTAATACCGTTTGAAGTTTATACTGTGTGCACGTATAACATATATATATATATATATATATATATATATATATATATATATACGTGAATTGATTGCATACCTATAGGTGTAGGTATTGATTTACGATTCATTAATATTCATTATTGATATAAGCGGCGTTATTAGGTTGCGTTCGTTTACAATGGAGGCTTTTTTAGCCAATTGGATCACTAAAGAATGTATTGTCTGTATATAACTGTACTTTAGCCTATAGGCTATATAATATATTAGGCTATGTAAATACCATAATATATATATATATATATATATATTATATATATATATAGGTATATCTATACATACACTTGTATCAATGATATTAATATATCCTAATTGTGTTTTAGGATAATTTCATATTATTTAAATATTATTCCTTCTGAATTCAGATATTTAACCCTACAAGACACACATTTTAAGAGAGGACATATTAAAATCTAAACTCAAAACGAGCCCTTCATATATGCCAATATATTTACATTACATGATACACTTTAAAATGTATACTTGATATTTATTTACAAATATGCATACATTAATACAATGTATTACATACATATACTAATCCTTAAATGCACATAATCCATATATATATATATATATATATATATATATATATATATTATTCTTATTGTTATTTTGGTGGAGTATTTCATCCCTTCCATGAACTTAGATGAAGTTTTCACTTATAACCATATGGCTCTAATGTCCCTTCGAAGCGGCTCTCATGTTAAATCATCCATTATAATAACTAGTGTATGAAGTATATATAAAGTATATAGTATGTAATATCCTATAGGATACTATATATTATATATATATTATATATACCTTTATTTGTTATTCAATATACGTACAATTTGTACACAAACACATTTAATATTGATAAGTATATGATAAATGTACGGCGATATAATGTATACAATGTAATGACAGGTATGTAGCTGTTGTCTAGCCTGAAGCCTGAGTGTGGCTACATACACACTGCAGTGTGTATGTGTGTTTCGATATAATCGTGATATTTAAGTAAGCCGAGGTGTGCCGATATATCATATAAGCCAATATATCGGTTGCAAACTAATTGCGGGTCGTATTGATATCGTTTGTATACATAGCTTTATGTACCTATACATAGCTATGAATACCTATACATACCTATACATAGCTATACATACCTGTTTTGGGATATATCCCATTAGTTATATATAACTAGTGTTTTTATACTAAATGTAACGTTGATAAATAGAAATAAAGAGCTGGAATGTGGTTATATCTTTTTAGATTAAAATATTCATAATTTATAATAAATAAATAGTAATTATTGATAGCGTTATTGATACTGTGATACTGCGTAATGATATATATCATTACGCATATGTTAAAAAGATATTAATATGGTAATTTGATATATATTTAAATAATATATATATTTCACTCCACACTCTATATATATTTAATTATATGTATATTCCCTTTCATGTATTATCGTGTTTATATGTTGATAAAAATATACTATCTATTATTTATGAACACACGCTAATGTATACTCCTACTATACGCGTGTAAACAATCGCATATGCACATTCGCATATACATAAATATTATACGTATATAATATATGTCAATATATACGAATATAATAATAATAATAATATGTATTTATAGAAATCGCATATATATATATATATATATATATATATATATATATATATATATATATATATATATATATATATATATATGTATATTGAATACGATACAAATAGCTGATACAAATGGACCCTTCAAGTAGTTATAGACTTATCAATTTTATAATATATGTGCCCTATATATCCATTCATTTAATCATTTAAACATTTCATAATTGCCTACTTTCGTATTCGTAAATCAAAATAAATACCTAGAAACCAGATTAAATTGTAATCTTTAATCTACACTTATTCGAAAATAAATAAAAAATAATATATAACGGAATAAATGTAATATTTACCTATACCTTACCCTCTATGCGTAGAACCTACGAAGCACATATTCATGATTACTAAAAGCTAACAAGACTTCTAGAACACGCGACGCTACACGTATAGCATCGGTGCGATGAGTGTTACATAACAAAGGCCGCGTCCTTGATTGCACGTGATCAACAATCAAGGACATGGCCTTAGTCGTGTAATACGTCGTGTACAGTGTTGACGACGTGATGAGAATTAGAATACGATGCGCTCCCTCCTAATTATAAGAGGGATACCTTTACGCTTTCTAGTTACTTTAGTTATAAAGAATCGTTTATTATTGTCAGTAAAAACTTGAAATTCAATATTCATATTAACAATATATGTAAGGAGGTTTATAAATATGATACTCATATGCTTTATAACTGATGACTATAGATTTATATTTGCTATGCTATAGAACATTCTATAGAAAACTTTATTAGAAACTTTATTACAAACTTTATTAGAATACAATTCCACGACATGAAATCTTTACGATATATTAATAGGAAATGATAAATGTTTTGAAAATATTCAACGATCTTTCACTAAGAAAAACGTTTCTAGGGTGTACCTTAAGGTAATTACCATTATGGAATATACATATATATATATATATATATATATATATAAATATATATATATATATACACTGCCTATATGCTCACTTTTATTAAACTAAACTAGTTATCTTAACGCAGGATGTTTGCTAATCTATAGATTACTATAGTACCCGGTTTCAAACTTCAGAATGGAATAGTGGATGTCGACCGCCATCGCGTCATCAATTGCTATGACTCACCACCACGATGACTCACCACCTCGATGCCGACCAATAAACATACCTACTAAGATGACTCGCCAAATCGAATGCTATGCACGAATACCTCACAAGGGATGAGAATAACGACGTAGTGGAATAGGACATTATCGCCCAACGTTCCGCAGCGATGCACGAGTTTCGAAATACTCGCACAACAAACTAAACACACACGTGAACTAGTTAAGATATCTCTAGATGCAGGGGGGGTTCTCACTTATTCACTGACTTTTAATTATATTCATCTCCACTACTGTACCATTCTATAGGAGGCTGTTTTAGGAACGTTGTCTACTGTAACCATAATATCGATTATATTTTATAAATTGTTATATTTATAATATTTTAAATATTTTATTGTAAATATGTCGATTACGTAATATGTTAATTACAAATATTACGTAATCCTATATGCGCGTTGTTATTATTCACATTTTTGTATACAAATTCAATTTGTTAGGATCAACTAATAGCATGTTTTTTATTATAGATTGATTCCGAAATAGTAGTATACAGAACATTGACGGTTTGATTCAACCTAAAATATTGCGTGGTGGGACAAGAATGTATCGCTGTTCCCAATTCTATATACGATAGAAAGGAAATACATATGATGGCAGGCTACATCTGTTTCGTACTAATATTTAGCTCGACAGGGCAGATATCTACGAATACAAATATCGAATTTCTGATGAACTTGCGATATACTCATTTTTCGAATAATAATTTAAGAATGAATTTATGCGATATATAATATATATAAATAAATAAATAAATCAGATTTATTATTTCATGTTGTAAATCATGAAATAATGGAGAAGTTAACAAATAAATGTATTAGTATTTTGCGAGAACTTCCCCAATCAATGTGTATGTGTATGCGTTATTATTGAAACAAACTTTGTGTGGTTAGTAGTACTATATAATAAACTGTATACAATTACTTCATTATTTAATTATTTCGAAAAGTTTCAAACAGTTTCGAAACCTTCTCATTTGAAACTGAAACGGTTTCGAAACCGTAAAATTGGAATCGATTACATGAATTGTATATATAGAAACTATAGTATATTTAAAAAATATTTAGTGATAATAAAAATAAATGTGTACAATTTGTAGGTCTAAGTATGTGTTTTTGTTGCAGTCGAGACACTTTATTCACTGCACGTAAAACCGAGACACAAGTGGTACCACAACTGGTACCACTTTTATTCGAACCAAACCACTAGTGGTTGAAATGAAACCTATGGTGTAGCGTGGTTTTCGGTAAACAGATCTCTGTCTCTTTCCTACATATTATGTTGAGCTCCGTCCATGAACTGAATCATACATATACGTCACAATTATGGACGCCGGAACGATTTTGTATGTAGGCCCCCTACATTATGGGGACCAACCAATCAAAATAAATGTTGTTGTAAAAGTGGGGCGAGGGTGAGCAATACATAGGAGGTCCCCCTAGATTTTAAAGCGGGGGGGGGACATATCCCCCCATCTCCCCTGTTGCAGCACCCCTAGTCATAATCATAACTGTATTGCTAATTTTAGGTATACGCGCATTACAAATGAATATACCAGTTGCTAGTTAAAACCGAGACACTAATATTTATATACGGTTGTACATGCAGTGAATACAAGGGTCTAGACTGAACCACTAGTGGTTGACCAACACACTTACCACTAGTGTCTACACCACTATGGTTGACTACAAACGCTTGAAAAGTGTCTCTACTGATTGCTTACTACTATTGGTTGACCACAAACCCACCCTAATTATACTTCTAGCATTATTATTTGAATAATATATATATATATATTATAGTATACTTGTAATACATGTATATATATATACATATAAACTAATATACACACATAAATATGGAGTATCAGTGAATGTGTAAGAATACATTATTATATATTAGATGCCACTTAACATCACAATACACTATTGCAATGGCAATGGACACTATTGCAGCATTATCAATGTATTCAGTTGTTACATCATTATCGTATCCTATAGAATATTACCACATATTGTGTAATATGACACTATTGTATACAAACACATGTGTGTTCATGTGTGTGTATGTGTATGTACGTGGGTGTGTGTATAGTATTGTGCCAATCACTTAGTAGCCTCTACTTGTGCACACCTAAGCTAGCATCTCGTAATACGTGTTCTATTTATAGATATATCTCACTCGGTGATGATGTAATGATAATGATGTTAATGATTCATTGATTGACGCATCGATTAGTTTATTTAAACACCGCGTAAATATACCGGCGTGTGTTAATGTCGATAAAAAAACAATATATAAGTCAACGAATAAATTAACGAATGGATTTGATTTTATAAAGGTAAATTAGTAGATGATTTACAGATTGATTTAATGTGGGGTTATAACCTATAGGTTTATATATAGGTTTCTCTCACAGTACAGTAGAAAAAGTTGTTAGTAAAGGTAGCTTAATTCTTCGCTAGCTAGTTTAGTAGTTAATAATTTCGTAATATCCAGTTATTTATTATACCTATACATCTAGAGAGGTCATTTTTGTGTGTAGTAATATTCGGAAAGGGGATAATTGATAGTGTATTTTTTCAGCATAAAATGTATATCTAGGAAATTATTTTAAATAAGTTGTAATGGTTTTTATTATTTTTTATGTTATCGTTAGCAAATATTTATACTTTATACTTTCGATTATATTTTCGACTATGCATATATTTCGCGACAAATACATGTATTTGTTTAAATAAATTATCAATCAATGGACTAATATATAATTAAAAATAATATATATTAAAAATAATAATAATAATAATAATAATAATAATAATAATAATAATAATAATAATAATAATAATAATAATAATAATAATAATAATAATAATGCCAGGACATTCAAAGGACTGAAGATAAAACTAGAGAAGGTCCAAAAATTCTTTACGAGAAGATTAATCGAGAGATGCGGTTTACCTTATAAACCTTATAATGAAAGATTAATATACCATTATCAGTATTACGTGTGTGTGTATCTGTAACGTAGTATTCAATACACATTGCATGATGTTTACTCTTCAGGTTAAGTATGTATATATATACATATATATATATATATATATATATATATATATATATATATATATATATATATGTATATATATGTATATTATATATATACATACGCGCATATTCGATATACATTATTGAATATACGACTCATATAATACGAGAATACACTGTATACAGGCGCATACACGTCAATGTCCGCGCGCACACACACACACACACACACACATACGTGTAGTAGCTGCTGATATGACTAACTAGCTGCACGGATCGATAACTCGCGGTCACGTGATCACAGTACATATAAGGGAGGACATCACCGCGTCATGTCCTCGACGAAACAAGTATTACCAAACAATTCATTACGGATAGATACGCCTAACTACTCCTCTCTCTATACGTGTAAAGTACGGCTACCTTACCATAACGTCTACGTATATATACGTAGAAACACTAATGTATATTACATAGTGCATACGCTGTATAATATATACAGTGTATATACTGTATATTATACAGCCCGCAGGATATATATATATATCGTATTGTATTTTAACTGGAGCTATATGTATGTTGCATGTGTACTATACTACATATACGGACTATAGTCTATATATATCATTGATTTGTATTTTACTTTTGGTAAACTATAAATCTATGATATATAATATATATATATAGACCATATATAGACTATAGTCTATATATGTATCAGTATTTGGTGGTATTATCGCTCACTGTATATTTCGGTATTTCGTGGTATAGTGGTGCAATGTTTGCGTAGGTTATCGCCTATTAAAGCGTTAGTAAATAATTGCATTACGATACGAACACGTATAATACATTATCCATAGGTTACTCGTATAGGTCCCTCATATTATGAGTCATATAGGAGTATGAACACATGTATCCATCGATGTTATTCTATATAATACAAAACATATATATTATTAACTAAATTTATATTATATATATATATATATATATATATATAAAAGTATACTTTTATTATAGTATAATAGTATATTATATAATATAGTATGCCCATCTCTTAGGATTATAATCTATCTCTTAAAATTAGAATATAACATTTTTACTCTATATATATATATATAAATAGCTAGTATATTTATAGTGGATATATTACAAATAACTATATATGCCTACTTTCTATAAAATATAATTATACAAACCTGATGACCTACATTGATTATAGATTGCGCCCAAATCTGATTGGTTACTCATGCCGGATAACATCACGTCCTATAAATGTCGTATTTAAAATCAAGGTGAATTAGCACTCGGCTCGGTTATGTGTAGTATCGTAAGTATGTATTCAAAGTCGTCACATTAATATTAATATTCCGTTGTTGTTAGTCTGTTAATGATATTACGTAATTATGTGTAATTAGTCAACACTGATAACCTAATAGTAATGTACCCGACTGTATACGGTATGGTAATGTGGTACTGGATAACAGTAGGGGAAAGTAACCGAATACGGACACTATCGGTATCTCAGAAACCATGAATCCTACAACAAATGTTTAATGAATAGTCTTAAAAAGTGTTTTTTATTTTTTAATTATTCAAAATATTGCTTTAATAATATATCAAATAAACTGATTTTTTTATTACGCTTTAAAATTTATGAAAAAAAATGTAAACTTAAATCATTCTCAAGAATATACAAATGTATCGATAAAATATAACACTATATTATTACAAAATAAAACATTCTAAACATTATATATATAATTGCTATATTTGTTATAACATATAAATTAAGTTATAAGCATATATCTAGAGGTCATATAAATCCCAAATACGGAAACTCTAGATGTTTAATACGGACACCCTATAACCAATCAGCGCGAATCGTATGAAATATTCTTATTTTTATAAAAATCACGTGCGTTATAATATTATTACCACACATAAACCTAAATCTAAAATATATATTATTTAGATACTTAAATTGTATTATTAATTAAAAAAATAATACAAATAAATAAATTATTAACTAATTAAATTAGAATAAATTATTCATAAAATTAATTATAAATAATTTAATTATAATTTGTCTGATTGATTCATCAATCATATATAGTTTATCTAGTAGTATGTAGGGTGTCCGTATTATAACACAGGGTGTCCATATTCGTATATGGGTCCCTAATACGGACACCGTTATCAATGGAATTAAAAGATTAAATAAAATTTTAAAATCACAATAATATCTATAATCATGATTATATGATTATATGCATATAATATTAATATATTTTAATTTTTATTTTAAAATAATGAGTCATAAAATGTTAAGACTATTTATTATTAAAGTGTTCGTATCAGGTTACTTTCCCCTACCGCATATTTTTATTTTATTTAAAATATATTTTAATAATTTATTATATGTTTGTTATATATTACACTAGTATATACTATTGTATGTGTCTAATAATATCTATACATACACACATATATATATATATACTTATATACGTACAGATATTGTTTTTCCAACACGTTATAATAACATATTATTAAAATAAAATAATATTTAAAATAATATACTTTATTTTAATATGAAAATATTCCAAATTTTATATTATGTTTTTTAATATATTTTAATAATTTAAATATATATTATAATAATATATTAGAAGAAATTTGTAAGGGGGTAATATGGCTAACAATATATTTAATATGTTCTATTTAAAAAAAAATAAAAAAAATAAACCCCCGGCGGGACTCGAACCCGCAATCCCCGGCTTAGGAGGCCGATGCCTTATCCATTGGGCCACGGAGGCTTTTTTATTTATGTATCAAATATGTATTATCTATAATAAATTATTATTTTTAAACTAAGATATAGACATATTTTAGTGATATATTTAATATAATATTTAATATAATTATTATAGTAATAGTATAGTATACATATATTATATCATGTTTATACTATGTTTAGATAATAATTGTTATATATATCATATATTATATATACTATAGTGCAATAAGTCTTATAAGAACATATATTTAATATATAATATTATATTAAATAATATTTAATTTAAATATTATATTTAAAATATATTTAAAATATTTAAAAAAAATATTTAAAAAATATTTAAAATATATTTAATATATAATATTATATAATATATAATTTATATATTATATAGGACCTATAATAGGTTATATAATTATTATATAATATATAATATATAAGTATTATTATATAATATATACTATACTATATATATATATATATATATATAAATTAAATTATAATGATTATATATTAAAAAGATTAATTATAATAATTATATATTATATATAATATATATATATATATATATATATATATATATATATATATATATATATATATATATATATTTAATATATAATTATTATAATAATATAATATTATTATAATATAATTATAATATTAAATATTATTATACTAGATATATTATATAGGTAGTGAGTAATTTAGTTCATTTAAAGTAGGTAGTTTAAAGTATCTATGTAGTTTTTTTTTAATATTATAATGGAATTTGTTCATTAGTTCCTATAGTTTTTGTGATTTTATTCCAATGAGATAAGTAGTACTACTTTTGAGACATCTCTCATTTGATCATATACAAATATTTTTAAAATAATACTATATAGTATATACCGATAAACTATGAAGAAATACCAATGTGTTGCATAACCTAAATGTGTTATATAACCGACATATTAGATAACCTCTTGCACTAACACATAACCTCTAGCTAGCACACACATTCCTACACTAACCCTCTTGATCGCCGAGTGCAGTATCCTCGTGATCTCCTGTCGACACTCTTGACCGGGCACCAATGACGTCACCGAACTCACGGACATCGTCACCCCGTTCTCCATCATGCGTTGACCACACCACCACCGTCGCTGACCACTGGCCTATTGTTCTCTGTGGCACCTCCTCCTAGACGGGTGGTAGCTAGGGGTTACGCCGGACAATACACTAATATAGTATATAGTTTATTAGGTAATTACCATGTTTAAACGAAAAAATAATAAACGAAAATATGGAAGAATAAATAGATATGAATTGATACTAAAATCGACATGATATAAAAATTAACATTAATGTTAATGGTATTAAATCCAATTGGGTTTACATTTAATAACAAAACGCCTTGGTTTATGCATGCCGAACAAGGTGCACCTTGTTCGGTTGCACTACCATGGTAGTAAGGAAGATATATAGGTATTGCGATAGTACGGTATAACATCATATATATATATATATATATATATATATATATATATATATATTCACTATCGGTCACTTTACTAAAACCCTACACAACTGTCTACTGAATGTTAGTCTCTTTACTCTAAACTTTACTTCACTCCCAATACAAATAAATGGCAAGGAGGGATAGATATAGTGTAATTATAGAATTATATGATACTTATAGTATGATATTGATATATATACAGTATACAGTGATCTGATATTCTGAATACATCAGCTGATGTAGGGAAGTTGGAGTATTATTTATCTTTCATTAGATAGTTACGTTATATCGTGTGTTCTGTATAAAGGGCACCTCAGTTCACAGTATGTATGACACTATTGTATAATACTCTAGCAGTAGCGGTAGCGGTAGCGGTAGCGGTAGCGGTAGCGGTAGCGGTAGCGGTAGCGGTAGCAGTAGCAGTAGCAGTAGCAGTAGCAGTAGCAGTAGTAGTAGTAGTAGTAGTAGTAGTAGTAGTAGTAGTAGTAGTAGTAGTAGTAGTAGTAGTAGTAGTAGTAGTAGTAGTAGTAGTAGTAGTAGTAGTAGTAGTAGTAGTAGTAGTAGTAGTAGTAGTAGTAGTAGTAGTAGTAGTAGTAGTAGTAGTAGTAGTAGTAGTAGTAGTAGTAGTAGTAGTGTAATCCATAATGTCAGCTGCACTACTAGGGACAAGTTTAGTTTTACTTGAACACCATTCTTGATAATGATAACCTATTTACAATATAATTGACTAAGATATGTCTGAAGTAAACTTTATGCATGACAAATGTAAACAAATCAAACGAAAACATATAACAAATATCATTCATACATTATTATAATTGCATCAGTAAATTAACTAGTAGCTATAGATTAATATGATATATTGATATTTATTATGAACATTTACAAAGTGATACAGCAACTATTAGCTAGGTTTAGCATTTATTTGAACTTAATCTATTTAAGAATATAACATCATTTAATTAACAACCACAGAAATATGATTACTAATAAAATACAATAAGATTAGTTCTTATTACTTGAAGACTATAAGATACTTATCACTGATATATCAGTGATAAGTTATCAGATAATATACTCACTTTGAATGAGAACGTAGATGAAGTTCTAATAAATATTAATTATAAATGTATGCTTAAATGATGATTGAAATGAGAAACATTGAAAGTATTGAGAAATATACATTATTTATTATTAAAAATAAAAAATCAACTACAAAGATGCATTAGATATAAATTATTGTATAGAAAAACAATCAGTTTAGAAATTCTGAAATAAGCATTGTTATAAAAGAATGTAACATAACCAAAAGTATATAGATACATTATAGTTATCAGTATCTAGTTCTACCAACAAACGAAAGTATTCTGATCAAGGAAAGGTATATATATATATATATATATATATATACTCACAATTAATAAATATGCTAAAGATAATATAATAATAATAATATTTATTTATTGAATATATAAATCGCATATATAAATGGACTCCTCAAGAAGTAATATATATATATATATATATATATATATATATATATATATATATATTACTTCTAAGTATACTTAGTAATACATGTTATAAATACAAATAGTAAACATTTTTTTATTTTTTTTATTTATAATTTATTAACGTCTATTTATAGTTTATTAAGTTCTAGATAAATACAAGAAAACAAACCAGAACTACCAGGTATTGAACCCATGACCTCAGTCGGACTGGTCCACTGATACATAGATGCCATACTACGCACATAAACAATGCATACCTATTAAACTAATCTGTATACAACACTCCATTCAATGTCAGTGATAGTGTTGGGTATGATGTTGGCATCATGGACAGATGTACACATGGAAAGATGGACACATGGACACATGGACAGATAATAGTTGTACATTAACGTATCGAATGACTGTCCACTAGGGACGCTGCAAAAGGGGGGGGTGGGCACGGGGGGGGATATGTCCCCTCCACTTTAATATCTAGGGGGACCTCCTATGTATTGGTCCCCCCACTTTAAAATCTAGGGGACCTCCTATGTATTGGTCCCCCCCCCCCCCGACTTTAAAATCTAGGGGACCTCCTACGTATTGGTCCCCCCCCCCAATTTAAAATCTAGGGGGATCTCCTATGTATTGGTCCCCCCCCCCCCCACTTTTACCACAATATTTATTTTGATTGGTTTGTGCCCCCTACATACACACCATCATTCCAGCGCACCTACTGTCCACCTGTTTTTCTGACCAACATTCCTGACAATTATATATATATATATATATATATATATATAGATATATTTATAATATACATATATATAACAAACTACTAAATATACATGACAACATATACAAACTCGAGTATACGCGATCACCATCATCGCTATAGTGCTAGCAAGGACATGTCCTTGGTGCTAGTGCCTATCACCTACGTGGCAACGCTATCCTCGCGTGCTGGATCACGTGTGCGGTTGAGGTCACAGTTGAGGTCACGCGGCGGGGTCACGCGGGTTACGTAATAGACGGCGATACGTAGTACGCGCATGCGCCTAGTCGTGACATCGAAATGGCGACCTTGAAGTAGGTAATACGAGAGACTCCGAGATGTAGAGTTTATATAGAGTCATGTGATATATATATATATATATATATATATAGAATAGTATGTCATTGATTGATAATTAGGTTTATCATTGTGTTTATAATTATGTAACGTGTATACGCCATAGATATAAAGAAAGAAAGATTCTTTATATCGATGGTACACGCATGTATGTATGTATGTATGTGTGTGTATGTGTGCATATATGTATGTATGTATATGTGTGTGTGTGTGTATGTGAAGCGTATGATACACGAGCCATATATGGCCATATATATATGCATATATGCTATAGCATATGAAATTAAGCGTGTGTCACTGATTTTAATATTATTGATTTTATCGGAATTTAAACTCATCTTTAAAGAAGGCCCACACTATATTACGTAATCTTTTGTATTCGCACTATCTCTATAGTGTATTCTCTGTACACCCTTATATACACCCTTATACATGTGTAATCTACAATTGTGTATAATAGTATAACACCAGTCAAATTTGTATTATTCATGAATGCATAATATATTATTAATATTATATAATTATATACCATTATATCATATATATATATATATATATATATATATATATATATATGTGTGTGTGTGAGTGTGTGTGTATGCCTTTGTGTTTGTATGTATTATATGTTTATATATAAATCTGAATAATAAACATAATCTATTTATATATACATGACCTACATATGTATGCGTATGCTCATATATATATATATATATATATATATATATATATATATATATATATATACATATAAATATGTATATATTATCTACCTATCCGCTATTATAACTATAGATTACATCTAGGCTATCCGTACATAGTCTATAAGCTATGCTAGAATACTATAGCTGTATTAATATCTGACGCGTGCACAACCCTGGTGGCCAAGCTTTGCTATCTAGTACATACTATGTACGCTAGGAGTAACTCCTCCTCCTATAGCAGGCTATTGATTAGTGCACAGATTAATAACTGCGGGGTATTCCGCATGTTTAGTACGTGTGCGATATTCCCTGCTGTACCATCATCAATATACACACACACACACACACACACACACACACATACACATATATATATATATACATGTATATATATATATATATATATATATATATATATATATATATATATATATATATATATATGAGTGTGTGTGTGTTATATTATGATTTATGAGTATATTATATGTTATCTATTTGTGATTCTAGGAAACCGATATAATATTCATTCCGCATATTCCATATATAAGATATATATATATATATATATATATATATATATATATATATATATATATATATGAGTTATACGTTAATCTATATACTGATTATTGATGTACAAATATTCATAAATTATGAATCATAATTCATATATAAATATATATATATATATATATATATATATATATATATATATATATATATGTGTGTGTGTGTATACGAGCGTAATATATCAGTATTATATAAACCCCGGATATAAACTACAATAAACCTATTTTTAGTTATTTGCAATGTATTAATAACTCGTTACATCTCCTGGCAATATGTTGTATATTCCTATATATTCATACTTTAATATATATATATATATATATATACTTCATTGTTATTATGCTTTACTAGGGATCCTCGTGCCTCCCTGGCTTTACTATACTACTATAATACTACTAATATACTATAGTATACTCCCTGCTGAATTAGCATTGCTAATACTCCATTGTTGTATGCATTGTTTATTTAGAAACAATTCAATAATAGTAAGTAGTATACGGGAGTGTAAAGATTTACGTATATTACAACATATGTCATCGATCATCACTTCCGGAAGCTTGACATCGAATGAACACGTGTTCTTAATACTGTAGAAAGGCTTCTAATCTCTGGAACAGGCCGAGAAATTTAATGACAACAGATATGACCTTCTCAATATAAAAAAAAAATAATAAAGAAATTTATCATTGACAACACCATTATTTAAACCCCCCACTTCTATCATATCTAAATTATTTGTTTTACCTCGTATTTCTGTTTTCACGTTTTTCGTTTTTTTCTCGTTCTCACACTCTCAAGAATATAATATTATTTGAATATCTAAATATATACCTATCTTAATACAACTATATATATATATATATATATATATATATATATATATATATATATATATATATATATATATATATATATATATGCATATGCATATATATACTGTATATCGTGCAGTCGTCCACTTCTCTATAAAGAGTCAGTTTATCCCATATGAAATAGCGAACACCCCGAGCGACCTTGCATCGATACAGTCTCGGTCTCATCAAACAAAAGCAACGATTCAGTATCGGTCTCGGTAAACAAAAGCAACGATGCAGTCTCGGTCTCATCAAACAAAAGCAACGATTCAGTCTCGGTAAACAAAAGCAACGATTCAGTCTCGGTAAACAAAAGCATGTATTCATACTCAGCATATATTGTTACCGATACCGATACTAAGGACATCTCCTTGCCGATACCTTCTATAGGTATACCACCACCTCCACCAGGAGGTTCTATAGATCCTATAGGAGGTTTATTGAATACGGTATCGGCACTGCTTTTTCTAAGGATATCGCTTCGCAAAATCTTAGGTATCAGCCTCAGAACATTAAAGAATCGCGGTGCGGTTCCAGTCTCGGAGTAATCACCCGTGTACGGGTATATATACGGCGTACCGTCTTTAATAGTATAGTTATTACATTATATTACATTATACTATTAATAATAGTAATTTAATATACGGAATATAAAAGTAACGATATTTATATAATCAATTTTTGAATTCTTATTCTGATGTAAAAATACGTTTTGATCTATAGATCTATAGAACAGTATACTGTATACAGTGTATATTATATACTATACATGTAATCCGCATAGTACTTCGAATCCAGTTGTTGATGTCGATATTGTTGTTTTTATTACACCGACATATTTGCGCTGGAATATCAACTATACTATATAGTATATATATAGTATACTATAGTATATATAGGATAGCTATATAATATAGTATATATATACATATATAGTATAGTATACTATATATAGTATAGTATACTATATATAGTATAGATGTACTATAGTGCGTATACTATTGCGTATACTAGTATGTATATATACTAGTATCAAAGAAGGATTCCGAAGGATTATGCTTCGCAAGATCTTTGCTAGTTGTAACTATAATGTGTAGAATGTACGCCATACACTAGTGCATACACTATAGTACGATGTATACATCACCATATATGGTATTATGCCCATAGAACCTGTACAATGTACAGTGTACAATGTACAGTGTACAGTTACACCTGCGTTGCCTATAAACTATGATATTTGTACTGAGATATTTGTTTGTTATCTCTCATCTGCGTAGGACACCGTATTATAAGTTACTTATCATCGCCCTCTTACTATATCCGCAAGGTTTCTTAATAATAATTAATTATAATTAACAATGTGATTATAATTGTCTTATTATAATCATTTGATTATAATACATTATTATTATATAGGTATCCTAGTAACGGGTAATATATACCCGTATATAAAAACCTATTAGATAACATATCCTATATATATATATATATATATATATATATATATATATTTGTATATGATATTATATGCCAATATATTATTGCTATAGCATCGAATGTGTGGCGTTGTGATTATAAATCAATTCTGGGATTTGTATCCACTTTAATGGATAGCGAGAGAGCCCCTAACTCCGATTCGGTGACGGGTCGTAATAGGTAGTTATATTATATGTTGATTATATGCTTGATATATATATATATATGTGTTATTATATATATAAACACACGCACGTAAATATGCCCACACACTTATAATATATATGAACAAATAAATTCGAATTTATATGTACATATACTATATATATATATATACATATATTGATTATATACATGTATAGTGTTAGTGTATTGGCACTTAGTATATACGGTGTGGTGTATAAACTCGCCTGTATAAACTCACACAAATGTGCATAAGTAAGCGTAATCAACATTATATGAAGAGTCGGGTAGCGATGAAAGATAAACGTATACATCAGCGTATATATATATATATATATATATATATATATATATGAATGAAATCAGTTCATAGACACACGACATACTATGTATATCATACGTCTATGGAGGATCAGTGAAATCCTATAGGCTTTATTTGGTCGATACCTCCAATATGTTCATGTACAGATTACAATATGATTACGATATGGGAGAAGCGGTACTTGAGGTAGGTAATGTAGGCTGTGCTATAGGTGCGAGTGGATCGCATAAGGTGGGGAAGATTTTGAATACGTGACCTTTAACCTACAATCGTCGATGTTAGGTCAAAGGTCACGCATTCTAAAGAACTACGCTCATTGAATGTCGTTCATGTAATGTAGATATGATACACGAATTTAATATATATATATATATATATATATATATATATATATATCTAGGTATGCAATAGGATATATATATATATATAAGTCAGGGAATTACTTATAAGGGTAGATTCTAAATGCAAATAATTATAAATATGTGTGCGTAATTAAAATTTAAACATGGAAAAATGTACTGTTAACTATACTTATAATCGTCAGTGTTAAGTATATACTATAGAGTAGATATGCAAGATAGGATATTCCTGATTCAATACTGACGACAACATACACGTGTTAGGGTGTGTTATTTGTAACATACCAACGGACCCTCTGTATGCTTATACGTGTAAACTCAGTTGGTACGTCGGTAATACTATGTCGACGTCACATCCTAACGTTCCAACGTACCAATTGCATTTACATGTATACAAATATATAAAAATATATGAGCATACAGCTGGTACGTTATATTTCGAATACATATACGATGTTCTGGAATATTCGCGAAGGTGTGCGCGCGTGTTTCGATCGCGTACTATAGTATACATTATTGTACACACTATAATGTACACTACGTATAGCCTCTATAGAGGCACGTATACGTGTTTAGGGGTGTGAGATATCTACAGCGTGACCAGTTGATGGTCAAGACGATAAACTGAGAAAACAGTATGTCTTAATCGAGGTTAGCATTGAACATGTATGTTAAGTGTTAAGGGAATACGTCTTATTTAGTTTTTAACGGTGCCTTTTTAAGGGGTTTTTTATGGCAACTGATCTACTATTTAGTTTTGCCACCTCTTATTTTAAATATTTCCCATACTAAAACCGTACTTTTTTCATAATCAATTATATCATAATCATATTTATTTAGTATAAATCGGTAGACGTATTTTATTAAATGGTTTTTCATATATAATTTGTTTCGTAACTATTTTCGGAATTTGCCCCCGTTTTAAATTCCTTAAAATAGGCACTGCAATAAGATGATATAGGATGAAGAAATTAAATATAAAATGAATAGAAAATTGATGAGGTACACCTATAGGTTATCATTGGGTGTATAATGTTGAACATATTAACATTAATAGTGTGTATACTGTTAGAAAATAACCTTTAGTGACTAGCTGATAAAAACCTTACGAAATTCGACATATGTGTTAAGGTTTCATGTACCTTTCGCATTCGTTTAGCGAGCACTAAAGGTTTTCATAACCTTTACTGATGTTTGAAAATCACTAAAGGTTTTATGCAGATAGAGGATTAAAGGTTTTCATAATCTTTACTGATATTTAAAAAGCACTAAAGGTTTTATGCAAATATAGTATTAAAGGTTTTCATAACCTTTACTGATATTTGAAAAGGTACTAAAGGTTGTATGCAAATATATAAATATTAGTATAAATAAATAAAAATAAATTAAATAAAAATAAATATTAGTATCTTAACATAGTAAGTAGTATCATATCAAAATAATAACTTATATATTATAATATATTATATAATTTCATTTAGATTTAAATAGTTAGATTTAAAACTTAAATTCAATAATAAATCATTTTAATATTGAATACAATATTTAATCAATATGCAATTGCTATATATTCAATATTGGGCAATTAGTTCAACATGATTTCCAATTGTATTATCAATGTAATTATGATTAACATTATAGTTCATGAGTCACCCGAATTAGATTATAATAATGTAGTAAAATATAGGATTACTTAAATAATTTTAGTTTTTAAAATAATATTTTATTTATTAAAAACAGTATATAAACTTAAATATAAAAGTAAAATAATAATTATTAATTAATTTGCATAGATACAAATTAAATCAATATTTCAAAATAATTAAAAGGTATAATATTTTATTATTTCTATAATAAATAAATTATATAAACTTAATAATACTTAATTAACATACAATTACTATTGTTGTTTGATGGGTACACATAACCTTTACTCGCATTTAGGAGACCAGTAAAGGTACACATAACCTTTAATCGAATTGATGAGATCATTAAAGGTACAAATAACCTTTAATCGAATTTATGAGACCAGTAAAGGTACATATAACCTTTAATCGAATTGATGAGATCATTAAAGGTTTTAAATAAAGGTTCCCAAAAACTTTAGTGCATAGATGAATAACATAACTCGTAATGCGCGTCATAAACCTTTTACACCGCTTCAGTATTCATTAAAGGTTTTAAAGGATAAATATTGTTAACAGTGCACGCATACATAAATGCTTGATGTAGCAATACTGGGGTTATGCGACACCAATATAATATGTAACATATTTCTTTACCTATACACATTTGTAACATAGGAGGTTTGTTTTTTGTCGTGTGAAATATTTCGCAACGCGTATTTCTCTACCAGACATAATTTTACATATGAACACATCGTTAGTAATATTCTCTCTGTTCGGTTTACAATGAATCAATAATAACTCAAGAGTAACGCGAATAAGAGGAGGAGAAAGGGGATGAATATATAAGAACAGAGGAGGAGGGTATATTGTAGGGTACATTATAGTGATGTAAATGATGCTCAAATCTAAATCATGATGCAGTCTCAATCTCAGTTACGTAAATTCTCAAAACGGCCTGGGCTCGTTTTATTAGAGTCTCGGCTCGGCTCGGGCTCGTTTGGCTAGAGTCTCGGCTCGGCTCGGGCTCGGGCTCGTTTTTTTTCAGAAAATGAAAGTCTCGACTCGGAATCAATAACCAAATGTCTCGGCTCGGCATCAAAAAGCTCGGTATTATTTACACCACAAGATGAAATTTACATTATTATTCACTGAATCGTGAAGCTGGCGCAGATTATTTTTTTTAATTGATGTAAATGTGAAATATTTAAAAATTAGTATTAAAATGTAATTTCAAAAAAGCATCATTTCGGCTCGGTAATGTTTTGTAAAAGTCTCAACTCGGCTCGGGCTCGTTTGGCTAAAGTATCAGTTCGGCTCGGCTCGGGATCATTATTTTTCGAAAATGAAAGTCTCGGCTCGGCATCAAAAACCAAAAGTTTCGGCTCGGCATCAAAAGCTCGGTATAATTTACATAATTAGTACATTGATATTTATAAGTTTTTATTTGGCGGAATTAAAGAGTATATTCCTCTTATAATATATATTACCCCCTTTACCAGGTCGAGCTTGCTCATAAAGGAAAGAAAGAGTGGTGTATTGATCGGAATAGATATGATATCTAACATATGGCAATTGAGAAATACTACCATGTATAGGGGAGTGTGTACAGGAAGAATAAATAGGGTTACTGACAAAACCCTATAAGAGAGTATATATACAGTATATTGTATACTGTTTACACAGAGATATATATATATATTATGTAATATTAGTTCGATAGCTGTTACAATATATAGTATACCCTATAGAGTGGCCCCAAAGGCCCCTATTTATGTAAACATTGTCATTGTTATTTTGGTGGAGTCCTTTCATCCCATCCAGGAACTTAGATGAAGTTTCCACTTATGCGAAGTGAGAGAAAAAACCAAGAGAGGTGGATAAGGCTAGTAAATGCTTAGTATTAGTATCACTATGTATGTGATATATGTTGACAGTTATTCCTATAGTAAGCATGTTAAACTAGAGGTAGGTAAGCATATTAGAGATATCGACTGGGAATGTTGAAATGAACTATTAAATACTACGGTATAGCAAGGAGTACAATTAACTGTGTTGTAATGGTGTAACATTCTACGTACGACTTGACTACCAGAGTAAGGCGTTGCCTAGTAACGGGTTACTACGGGGGACTCGTGTCAGGGTGTAACATTCTACGTACGACTTGACTACCAGGGTAAGGCGTTGCCTAGTAACGGGTTACTACGGGGGACTCGTGTCAGGGTTTACGGGAAGGTTGTGTTTGTAAGCATTCGTGCGGAGGACAATACTGGGAGAGATATTATATTGGTAGTCATGGTTACAAGTTCATGTGTGTATGTGTGTATATACACTAATATCTGTATACTCACATATCTTCTGAGACATATAATGATATGTATATATATATATATCGTGGAACCTTTTCCTTTATAACTATTATATGTTGCATATAATCCGTGTAAAATTCACGTTTTACAATGTATGATGTAATGTATGATGTAATGTATGATATAATGTATGATATAATGTATGATGTAATGTATGATGTAATGTATGACGCGATGTACGACGCGATGTACGATACAATGTATGATGTAATGTATGATGTAATGTATGACGCGATGTACGATACAATGTATGATACAATGTATGATACAATGTATACGGCAAACTAATATCAATAATACATAACGGCATACATATGTACTGGTGTATAGCCGAGTGTAAGTTATAGTTACAGTGTAAGGTCTAAGTCGCTCGTGTGTGTGTACGAGTACGATATATATATTATTCATAGCGTACAGTGCATGTAAGTTTAGTGGTAAACGTATGTGTTTTATGCGCACATATATATGTGTGTACATACATATATATATATATACGTGTGTGCGGTACATTGCAGTACAGTTGTTGTTGTTGTTGTTGTCGTTGTTATTTAAACATATCATTAATAATAATAATTCTATAATGTGTATCGAACAATATATATCACATATAGATACGAATAGCGAATGTATATAATTCGCACGATAATATTACGATGCGAAACGAACATCAATGTTGGGCGATAAGAAATTGTTTTAATTTATTTTTAAAAGTATTAATAATTAGATTTGTATTTCTAATAGAAGGGGAATATAATCTAATACACCCGCTCGTACGTGTGCGTGTGTGTGCGTGTGTGTGCGTATATTATGTACAGTGTACGGCGTATACTGTACGCATGACATGCGTCGCATGTGCTCTTGAGAATATTAATAGGCTACGAATATAGTTGATGCCTATATATATAGGCATCAAACTATATTCATTTAAATAATTAATCAACTATATTCATTCAACATATATGTATAAAGAATACATATTAATAATACTATTATACACACATTATCAGCGCATTATAAGGCTACGAATATATTCGTAGCCTATATACGTAACTATATATAGTTGATGCCTATATGTATAAAGAATACATATTAATACAGTCAATAATAATAGTATACACACGTTAAGTGTACGCCGTACACTGTACGGCGTACACGCTTGCGCTGCGCTGTCCATGAATCACAATAACACGACTTTAGTCATGCGCGTTGCGTGACCCGTATTGTAATGAAGGGACGTCGACCTTGTAGCGTTGTTTTATACGCTTCTCCTACTTCTAATAATTATAGATATCGTATCTATATATATATATATGATAGCCAACTTAATCTAGTATAAATCTAGTTATTGTATATATATATATATATATATTATAATTTTATATATTATAATATAATTCTATAGAGTAATACCAATTATATTTCTCAATATATTATTGCATATATTATACAAAATTAACACTTCTAGGATTTCTATAGAAATACATCGTGTCGTCCCCAATATGGGCTATATTTATTAGTTATATATATATATATATATATATATACTATAGCAGTATACTGCTATAGGACTGTTCCTATAGGACGCGGGTACAAGTTCCGTCCGGATCATTACAATATGTCTTAAAATAATATTTAGAAGTGAACTTATATACTTGTGTATAAATAAATGATCGGCTCTCGTTAAAACCGTGGATGCATTAACATGAGAGCGGCTTCGAAGGGACATTACACTCTTAAAATTATTTTGAAATTCAGGGTTCTTCGTATAAAACGAGTTCATTGGGGCCACCTAATGAAGAACTTATTATATGAGTTCCTCTAACTTCTCATTGAATTATCGATGTAGAACTCATTTGAAGAACTATGTAGTTCTTTATAAATATTTATAAATAATAAAAGAGTTAATTTAAATAATGCCTGACAGAGGATTCAAACCCACGGCGGCAGCGAGATCTGGCGTTGTGAGCTGTAATGCTCACCGCTAGACTATAGTCGTATATATAAATATTATGTATTTTTAAACATTTAAATATATCTATATATAATAACAATATCACACACATATATATATATATATATATTATATATATATATATATATATAATATTGTATATATATAATAATATATTTAATAGATAGACTATATAAATAAATGTATAGTAAAAGTAATAGTATTAGGTATATTAGGTATTTACTATAATTATTATAATAATATTATATAGCATAATTTAATATTATAAACACTTATGTACACTTTTGTTCTTGTATGGTTTATATATGTTATGGTTGTTCTCATACGGTTAGTATTTCATGTTTATATATTTTACGATTGTTCTTGTAAGGTTTGTCTTATAAAGTATGTATATTGTACGGTTGTTCTTATACAGTTTGTATTACACGGTTGTTATTATTCATCGGCAAATGTACTTGATTACTCTACTTAAATGCACTGAACGAACATTATTGAGGGTATGCCCTACTATACCCTCAATAATGTATTCATAGAGTGTATTCATAATAAACTGTAATTATTCTTGCATAGTATAGACTTAATTAAATTAATAAAGTTATATTACTATTAACTCAATAGTTTATATGAATAGTATATCAATGATTTATAATAGACCTAATAAAATATGATAAGTAATACAAGAAATAGTATTAAAATGAATACAAATAAAAATTATTATTTCAATAAAATAGTCGTCAGCTAGATTCGAACCGTTGACTTTCCATGGATTTTATTCTAAATGCATTTAGAAAGCATGTATTGTAACACTGAGCCATATCACATGTTATTATTATTAGTTTTATTATGCTATTTATAAAATGTATATGCAATTACTATTAGTATTCATGTGTAATGTTACTATACAGTATAGTAACAATACACATGAGTAATAATAGTAATTTCATATACATTTTATATATAGTCTATACTGAATAACCTAACGCTGGCTTATACATATATAATCTATTGATTTTACTTGAAATTAAATGTACATTTTAAAACTTTATAGATCGCATGCGTACGTAACAATATTCGACTTATAATCTAGTAATTTATAAGAGTAATAATTGTAATTTAATCTAAAATAAAATGTATTGACGAACACTTCACTGTACCGTTATCATAACGGTTTACTTATTGTTGGCTTATAGAGTTATACATATAATATTATATTATATTATATTAAATATATGATAGATAATCTATTGATTCTACTTGAAATTAAACGGACATTCTAAGATTAGTTTCTATAGAGATCTATCGATCTCATGTGTACGTAACATATTCAATATGACATTGCATATGTGTAATATGTGAATATGATATTCAGCTTATAATTTAGTAATTTCTAAGAGTAATAATTGTAATTTAATCAAAAATAAAATGTATTGACACCTACTTTACTGCACCGTTACCATAACCGTTATGATAACGATGTACTTATTATTGACGTATAGTGTTATACATATATCTATTAATTCTACTTGAAATTAAACGTACATTTTAAACTCTATCGATCGTATGTGTACGTAACATATTCGACTTATAATCTAGTAATTTCTAAGAGTAATAATTGTAATTTAATTAAAAATATTATTTTTTAAATTTAAATTTTAAATATAATGTAATTACTATTACCTATATATATATGTACAGTATTATATCACTGTAGAGTGAGTCATAACTAATAAATGCATAACTAAGTACTTAATATAAATACCCTATAACTAACTAATTTAACACACAATTGTGTAAAACATTAGGTCCTAAACACACTAAAATACTTAATGTTTTCAAGTTAATGTCATTGCAGTGTGCTCGTCTTAATGATCCCTTATTTCCATACTTTATACCTACACTATGTTATAAGTATATATATATATATATATATATATATACATAATATATATTTATAATTATTTCACGGTTTGTATTTTCACGGATATTATATTTCACGGTTGGAAATTTCACGAAATATAATTTCACGGTTAGTAATTAAACCGTTCTTGTACGGTTTGTAAATTTCAAGGTTGTTCCATAAGCCAAATATAGTTATAACAATATATACAATATACATATATACTATATAATATAGGGTATACAATATACCTACCTATAGGTACCTACTATAGTATCATAAATAGAAATGCATTATTTTATATTATTCATTATTCGTATCTACTATTAGTCCTATATACTAATATTGTATAGGTACTAATGTACCTAGTGTACTAATGTAGAGTTTAAATAATATATACCTGATTAAAACACTTATCATATGTTATACATAATCATACATTTTTTTGATTTAAATTATAGAATACTATTCAGAATATTAACTTATTTTCTATACATATAATGTTTATGAATTTTATAATATAATTTAACTATTCTATTAATATATAATATAATTTCAAATACTATCCAGTACACCGCAAGATAATATACTATATATAGTATATTCTATATAGAATATATCTTTAAAATAATTAACTTAAATATAATATATATTCAGAATATTATATTCAATAATTTATGAAAATTAATTAATTTACTATATCTATTGTAATTTAATTTAAACTTAAGTAATTAGTATGTAATTATTAATTATATTATTATTAATTAATTATATTCTATAAATATATAAATATACTAAATTAAGTAAAGTATTATACAATAATTATTATTGTATATTATTATAATATAATATCCCGGATAATATATTAGATTTATTTAAAATTATAAATTAATTTTCATTAATAACATAACTACAATTTATAGGATATATCTGCATTTATATTAACTATTACATTATTATATATGTTATAAAATTCCTATAGGAATCTAAAAAATAAGAATTCCTTATTATTATTGTTATTTCTACAGTTATAGCAGGGAGATATATGGTTATATATGGAATAATATCTATACTTTATAATACCATATATTTTTAAATCATCGTAATGAGTCATTACGATGACCCAATTAAAGTTATAGGTGGCGCTACTCAAATAAACTATAATAAACTATAAATAATGAGTGCATATAGGTTATACCTTGCCTTCCCGGTTTTACCTTCAACATACTATCTACATATTATTATTACTCTTATTATTACTTACTTTATCAAATCACATAAACATGACTGAGCAATCCGAACAAGTTAATAGTTAGTAATACTAATATATTATTTATATATAATAATATATTAAAATATAATATATAACATATAAATATAGCATATAATATGGTGTTTTATATAAATTGTGTCGATAAATTAAATTTAAAATACTTATTATCAACCACATAATTTTATTAATATATAAATTAATTTATTTAAATATATTTATTTGAATGTTAAATATAATTATATATATACTTATTTATTTAAATATATATATATATATATATATATATATATATATATATATATATATATATATATATATATATATATATACATATATACATATAGGTTATTATATATATATAATTTAACGTTATTATACTATATATAAATTAGTATATTATATTAATTAATTATTCATTTTTTGACGGATTTTAAATTATTAGACTTTCCTTTATTATATATACATATATACATATAGGTTATTATATATATATATATATATATATAATTTAACGTTATTATACTATATATAAATTATTAAAAAGTATATTATATTAATTAATTATTCATTTTTTGACGGATTTTAGTTTTATATGTATCTGTTATATTTTATTCAATAATATTTAAAAAATATGAATAATGATAACCATTTTGCAGATTAAATATAAATATATATATGTCTGTAATTTGAAAATATAATAATGATGAGCATATAAAATAATAGTATAGCTTATTGTATAGGTTATATAGTATATATTATTTCACTTTTAATTTTAAATCATTTAATTATTTAATAATAATAAATAGTTTCATTTTATAATAGTTAACTTCTATAATCATTAATATACATACACAATGTATATATATATATAGGTAAATATAATTAAGCATAGATAACCTATATTAGGTTACCTATACTCATTTAATACTAAAATTATAATAGTAGTACATAGTAGGTACTACCTATTTATTTATAATTTCAATAATAATTATTTATTATATACAATTTCAAAAGAAAATCCTATAAATATACATTTTATAAATAAATATATTGATTTCTACGTAATAGTTTAATTTATATAAATTATAATCTATTCAATTACGTCTAAGTAATATATTTTGTCAAAACATCATAATACCTATAGTTATAACATATTTGATTAACATATATGATTAAATTATATATAATTTAAAATAAATGTATCTTAAAATAAATAAATATATATAAATATAAAAATAATATAGTGGTATTATTATAGATATTGGTAATATAATATTAATTAAATATAAATTGTAATTTAATTAAAGTGAGTACTTTTATTAATATTATTGATTACTATGTTATTAAATATATATATATATATATATATATATATTTGTGTATACATTATAAATCCAATGTAATTTAACACTATATATAGTGTCTATTTCTATAGATATTGGTAATATAATATTAATTAAATATAAATTGTAATTTAATTAAAGTGAGTACTTTTATTAATATTATTGATTACTAGGTTATTAAATATATATATATATATATATATATATATATATTTATGTATACATTATAAATCCAATGTAATTTAACACTATATATAGTGTCTATTTCTATAGATATTGGTAATATAATATTAATTAAATATAAATTGTAATTTAATTAAAGTGAGTACTTTTATTAATATTATTGATTACTAGGTTATTAAATATATATATATATATATATATATATATATATATATATATATATATATATATATATATATATTTATGTATACATTATAAATCCAATATAATTTAACACTATATATAGTGTCACGTATATAAACGTATACGTTAGTGTAACTCCGGTATTTACAATATATATATATATATAGATAATATAAAATCATTTATTATATTTTTAAACATAATTTACATATTAAAATAAATAGTAATTTAAATAAAAAAATATTGTAATTATTGAAAATGTATTGTTTTATAAATTTTAATTAAT
Source organism: Osedax fenrisi (assembly GCA_964019155.1). Lineage (NCBI taxonomy): Eukaryota > Metazoa > Annelida > Polychaeta > Sabellida > Siboglinidae > Osedax > Osedax fenrisi. Next base: position 15,684,607 of record OZ025241.1, read on the forward strand.
AAATATCAATTAAAAATTGTTGTCTACAATATTTTAATATTTTGTTACATTAATTATATTTTATATATTATTTTATCAATGCATTTATTTATAAATATATGTTTTAATTATATATAAATATATAACATTTTTTTATTAATCTAAAATAAAATATTTCATATAAATCTTGTACACAGTGTGTATTAATAGCCTCATTTAGCTTCTGAAGCTAAAGGAGGCCATAGTGTACTACACACGACTAAATGATTTAAGTAAAATCCGGATAGGATTATATAATATTCATTTATATATATTATATTGTTCAAATCTCAGAATTACTTTATATACATATTCATATATGCATAACACACGTACACACATTCACACATATACACACACGCACGTACACACCCATATATAAATATATATATATATAAAGTAGTATAATAAATTATTAATTTTTTGACGGAATTTAAATTATGTTGTGTGATACCAGAGTTATACCAGCAGATATTTAAAAATAGAAGGCGCTCTAAATAATGAAATAGTGGATACAATCAGATAGTGAAATTGCATATTACAATATTATATATCAATAATTAGTATTCATTACATATTATATAATATATTATAAATGTAATATTTATTATATGTTATAGTAATTTTAGTTTTATATTTATCTGTTATATTTTATAGTTATATATATATAAAATCTTATTATTATTATAGAAAATAAAAATTAAAGAAAGTATATGCAGTACGATTTTAGAATCGCTTTCATTTATAGACTCTATAGTATAGAGTATGAATGCTGCTCTTTTAATATATTATATCTAATTCTCGATTAAAATAAGAACATATTTAATTACATTTCATATGTAATGAAAAAGAATATTTTAACTAATACTTTAATTAACTGTGATCAAAAATTATATATTTTAAATTATATTTATATATTATATATATATATATATATGAATATATATATTTTTTATTATGATAATATATAATTATTATATTATTACTATATATTATTAAATACAATTTAAGATCCAGGTGAATGGAATATTGAGGAGACTTCTTCCTGGGTCGAGAGTTTGGGATTGCCCACAGTCAATTTTATCGGTTCGTCAAATAGATATCATTGTCAATTTTGTTTAAAAATCAAAACTACTTTTACAAAATTCATTAATCATATTTCACTATATCACCAACATATTCCTAAATTTATAATAAAATGCCCAGTACAAAATTGTAATTAACAATATAAAAATATATTATCTTTAAAAAGTAATTTTTATAAAAAGCATTATTTAAAAAAAGTAGTAATATATTATTTGTGTATTGTAATGTGATGGTTAGTTAATTGAAATACATGTTGACAACTCTATATAATATATGATAGTTATGTATTAATTCATTTTAATAATCTAAGGAATTTACAAAATAATTATTTGTAATACAATTTATTTTATAATTTTTTCTTAATTAAAAATATTAAAAATATTTTATATATTAAACAATATAAATAAATAACGTGATAAATTATATGTAAATTAAGTATAGGAAAATGTTTATATACCAATACAATATAAACATATGTATTGATTAATATTATATAAGTATGATATATTTATTTAATTATAATATATTTATTTCATTTGTAATATGTTAAACATTTTACAGCAGTGGTGTATGATCATGGAGGTCGCTATTGCTATACAATAACTAGGGATGGAATTGCTGAAGAGATGCTACTAGGGATGGAATTTCTGAAGAGATGCTACTGTAACTACAATGTATTATTTGTGTATTGTAATGTGATGGTTAGTTAATTGAAATACATGTTGACAACTCTATATAATATATGATAGTTATGTATTAATTCATTTTAATAATCTAAGGAATTTAAAAAATAATTATTTGTAATACAATTTATTTTATAATTTTTGTTTAATTAAAAATATCAAAAATATTTAATATATTAAACAATATAAATAAATAACGTGATCAATAATATGTAAATTAAGTATAGGAACATGTTTATATACCAATACAATATAAACATATGTATTGATTAATATTATATAATTATGATATATTTATTTAATTATAATATATTTATTTAATTTTTAATATGTTAAACATTTTACAGCAGTGGTGTATGATCAGGGAGTTCGCTATTGCTATACCATATCTAGGGATGGAATTGCTGAAGAGATGCTAATGTAACTACAATATATTATTTGTGTATTGTAATGTGATGGTTAGTTAATTGAAATACATGTTGACAACTCTATATAATATATGATAGTTATGTATTAATTCATTTTAATAATCTAAGGAATTTAAAAAATAATTATTTGTAATACAATTTTTTTTATAATTTTTTTTTAATTAAAAATATTCATTAAACAATAGAAATAAATAACGTGATAAATAATATGTAAATTAAGTATAGGAAAATGTTTATATACAAATACAATATAAAAATGTATTATTGATTAAAATTATATAATTGTAATATATTATTTAAAGGGATGTCACAGTGCACTGAATACCATTTCACAGTTTAACATTCAAATATATGGGAAGCATATGGTCTATTCTAATAATATTTATGAACAATATTTCTATTGTATATATAAACAAATGTTCTCTCCTTTAATGCAAAAAAAAAAAAATAATATAACTATAATAGTTGTTATATGCATAGCCTTTATACATGCTCTGCTTTGATGAATTCATTATTTAAAGAAAACAGAATTTGTAGTTTGGTAACAATAATACAATATTTTCATTTATATTAGATAAATATTCAGAGACATTATATATATATATATATATACACTTTTATATATAATAATTTATAAGACATATTTATAATATATATATATATATATATATATATATATATATATATAAATACTTTTTGTATACAATAATATATTATATTATAGAGAATATATATTTATATATATATATAAAAAAACATCATATAGTATCATAAAATAACCAAATTTTAAAATAAAAAATTATTTTCACCATAGCAAGGTGTATGACATCCCCATTAATTGTGATATATTTAGTGTATTATATGAAAATATAGAATATTTTTTAATTACATTATTTTAAAGTATTTTATATTTGGTTTTTGTCATTATTTCTTATATGTTATTTATAAATGTATCTTAAATTAAAATATAATATTTGTTATTAAATTTGTATGAATAATTATATTATAATATTTCAGAAATTGAATACAGCAACAATAAAAAGGCTATATATGAAGAAAATTAAAGAGATATGTAAGGTGTAATTAAATTGGTTAATTAATTTTATATCACTAAATTATTAACTAAATTAAATATTGTTCATCACATTATTCATGTATTATATTTCCGATAATTTACACAATTATAATAAAATATAAACATAATTTTGATTTATTTTTAATATCCTATATATATGTATATACATTTTCTATATAGAATATGATTTATGTACAAAATAAATAAAATATGTTACATATATAATATATCTGTTATAAATTAATAATATTATAACCATTAACATTATACTATTTTAAATATCAATTTATATTTAAATCATATAAATTATATATATATATATATAATAATCCTATTCTGATATATAATTTAATAATAATTATATATGTACTTTTTTATCAAAAAATTATATCAAATAAATATAAATAGCAAACAGTTATAAAATTTATATTAACATTAGTTGAATAAAAGGTACTTTAAGTTTAATTATCTATAGTTTTATATATATAATAACTAAAGTAATAAGTTCTTCAAAGACCGACATGGATTCTTCAGCTTTCCACCAATAAGGAACCCTATAAGTTCCTTAAGGAACCAGAAAAAGGTCAATAATATAGAGTTCTTCTAGGTACCAAATTGGTTCTTCAGTTTTGACACCAATAGGGAACCATATAGTTCTTCTAAGAACTATTAAAAAAGATCAATAATATAGAGTTCTTCTAGGTACCAAATGGGTTCTTCCGTTTTACCACCAATAGGGAACCATATAGTTCTTCTAAGAACTCTAAAAAAAGATCAATACTATAGAGTTCTTCTAGGTACCAAATGGGTTCTTCAGTTTTGCCACCAATATGGAACCCTAGAGTTCTTCTAAGAACTCTTAAAAAATATCAATAATATAGAGTTCTTCTAGGTACCAAATGGGTTCTTCAGTTTTGCCACCAATAGGGAATCCTAGAGTTCTTCTAAGAACTCTTAAAAAAGATCAATAATATAGAGTTCTTCTAGGTACCAAATGGGTTCTTCAGTTTTGCCGAAAATAAGGTTCTTGGAAGATCTTAAAGGTTCTTTTAGAAAGAGTTCTTCCAAAGAACCCTACTATGAGGGTTCTTTGAAGAACTACCAGGGTTCACTATAGGTGTCAAACTGAAGAACCCTGAAAGGTTCTCCGAAGAACTTAGTTTTAAGAGTGTAGAGCCATATATGGTTATAAGTGATAACTCTATCTATAGATAGTTTTATATATATTTGATAACTTATAAGTTCCTGGATGGGATGAAACCAAAATAAAAATATATATATTTCCGTAATTTATAACACGATATATTTAAGGTTATATATTTAGTTGTAGTGTATTTCGTTCCACCTATATTTCATATCACATATGACGACGATAATGATGAATATAACACATAATATATGAACATATGCTATATATATATTTAACGCACACTCATGCGTGTGATTATTTATGTGAGTACATATATTTACATATATTTAAATATATTTACATAAATGTATGTAAATATATGTACTACGAAGGGTATGACTGTGTGTGTATGTGTATTAATATGTGTAGTGTATACATATATTCACATTTATATATATATATATATATATTTGCAGCTGAACAGTTTATAATAAGTTGTAATCACGAATAACATTGAATACATTGTTGGGTTAATGGCCCCGGTTAATGGGTTAGAGACTATAACTTATAGGCGATAATAGTTATCATTGGTTTATGGGGTAATTTTTGTTTTCCTGTGATTTAAACAAATTATTTCACATATTCCCATTTATTATTTTAATATGATGATTTATTATAGAAATATCTAACGTAGTAATACTTAGAGATTACTATAATTATAATTATTTATTAAAATTAATGTTTTATAAAATTGTATGCAACATAATAGTATAATACATTAAAAAAATAATTAATTAACTAACTAATTATCGAAAAACATAAATATTATCAAAAACCCAATAAACTGGCCCTCAACTAGTGATGTAAATGATGCTCAAATCTAAAGCATCTAATCAGTCTCAGTCTCGGTTACCTAAAGCGTCGATGCAGTTTCAGTCTCGGTTACCTAAATCATCGATGCAGTCTCAGTCTCAATATCTAAAGCATCGATGCAGTCTCAGACTCTATAAAATACATTTGTATTAACTCATGCTTATTAAAAGCATCATTTAAGATTATTTATAGTGATAAATATATAAAAATTATATTTAAAATGTAACTTCAAAAAATCATCATTTCGGCTCGATTATGTTTTGTAAGAGTATCATCTAGGCTCGGGCTCATTTGACTAGTCTATAGACAAGTCGATTATGTTTTGTTAGAGTCTCGGCTCGGCTTGGGATCGTTTGGCTAGAGTCCTGGTTTGGCTCGGGCTCGTTTTTTTTACCGAAAATGAAAGTCTCGGCTCGGCATCATTTACATCACTACCCTCAACCCATGCTTATATTATCGGTATGTCAAAGGTCATGTATTCAAAAAAACTAAGTTCAGTGAATATCGTTTATGTACTGTAGATATGATACACGAATTTAGTATATATATATCAAAATATGCAATAGGATATATATACAAGCCAGGAATTACTTATAAGGGTAGATTCTGAATGCAAAAAAAAAGAAGGTCTACATCTGAATACTAAAAAGACCAAAGTAATGACCTTTAACACACCTGAATCAATAGTATTAAAAACAGTCGATGATCAAACATTACAAGTCGAAAAAGACTTCAAATACCTTGGTTCTTGGATCAATTCGTCAGAAAAGGACATTAAAGTGAGAAAGGATCTAGCATGGAACGCACTATAGTGCGTATAATGTATACATATCATACACGATATATGGAAGTCTAAGATAAACTTACCACTTAAAAGAAGACTCTTTGTAGCAACAGTAGAAAGTGTATTAATCTATGTATCTGAGTCATGGACACTGACTGTTCAACAGCAGAAATCACTGGATGGCACATACACGTGAATGCTTCGTAAAGCCCTAAATATATATTGGCAAGAATACTCCACAAATAAAAATGTGTATGTTAAACTACCTCTTGTTTCATCTAAAATAAAATCCAGATGATGAGAATGGCTGGTCACTGTATACGGCACCGCAACTATAAACACATCCTCTCATTTTATGGGATCCCACACAAGGCAAAGCTAACAGAGGTCGCCGACGATTGAACTATGTTGATGTGTTAAAAAAGGACACTTGTCTCCTAGAGAAGGTAGAGATAAGAATCAGCATGCTCGATATAGATATCTGGCGGGAGTTGACTCATACTGATGTTCGAGTAGACGATGAAGGTCATCCTCGAAATTAAGCAAATTAAGAAAATGTATATATATATATATATATATTTACCGGCTATATACTACAAGTCAACAAGTCTACACTGTGCTAGGTGTGACCTATTGTTCGCCAACTCGCGCTATTGTTATCTGTTCCGTGTAACTCCTCTGTAATTCCACGGCTATTAAGTCACGTGGTATCCTGGCCCCCTAGTGAACCCACGTGATCAACCCTAGTGAACCCACGTGATCAGCCCTAGTGAACCCACGTGATCAACCCTAGTGAACCCACGTGATCAGCCATAGTGAACCCACGTGATCAACCCTAGTGAACCCACGTGATAAACCCTAGTGAACCCACGTGATCAACCCTAGTGAACCCACGTGATCAGCCCTAGTGAACCCACGTGATCAACCCTAGTGAACCCACGTGAGCATCCCTAGTGAACCCACGTGATCAACCCTAGTGAGCCCACGTGATAAACCCTAGTGAGCCCACGTGAGCAACCCTAGTGAACCCACGTGATCAACCCTAGTGAACCCACGTGATCAACCCTAGTGAACCCACGTGATCATCCCTAGTGAACCCACGTTATCAACTGAGCCCACGTGATCAACCCTAGTGAACCCACGTGATCAACCCTAGTGAACCCACGTGATCAACCCTAGTGAACCCACGTGATCAACCCTAGTGAACCCACGTGATCAACCCTAGTGAGCCCACGTGATCAACCCTAGTGAACCCACGTGATCAACCATAGTGAACCCACGTGATCAACCCTAGTGAACCCACGTGATACTACTACTATACTATGTTGTTTACTTGTATTATAGTTTATCATTGTATTCAATACAGTAATATGAAGATTAGTTAATGTGTAGGTATAATGTATAATATATATATATATATATATATATATATATATATATTTGTGTATGTGTGTGTGTATGTGTGTGTGTGTGTGTGTGTGTGTGTGTGTGTGTGTGTGTGTGTGTGTGGAGCTAACTCGAAAACAGGGGTACGTCGCGTAAATATGTTATACCCGATCTTGAATCTTAAATTTCCACTGAATGTCTTGGTTCGGAAATGTTTTGAATTACTTACTGCAAGTCCGAGAAAAACCCGAAAAGTGACTTTTTGACATTACAATTATTTGTTGTAAATTGTTTATGTAAAATCGTCCGCGAAGATTTTTTGTAATATTTTGTGGACATTTTTTAAAAATATTTTTGAAATATTTTTCGACATTAAAAAAATATATTTTGTAATAATTATAAAAATAGGATTTTTTTTATTTATAGGTTTTTCAGAATTTTTTTTTGACCTCTCATAATTTTTTACAGAATTGATAACTTTATATTATATATAATAAAAATCCAATTAATTAATCACTACATTTAATTAAAAATTTGACTTAAAAGATTATAAATACCATGATATTTGTTTAATTTGTATTGAAAATCATCAATAAATGATCATTTTTCTGAAGTTGTTTGAAGTTGTATACCTTCACAAATGTTAAGATTTTTATTTTCTACCTCATCATAATATGTTATATTTTAGTGTAAAAGTATTTTAAATAAAAAAATAGCTCTTTATAATTTTAATAAATAGTCAAATGACCTAATTTTGAAAATTTGTAATATATATAAATTGTATAGTTTAAATTAATTATCTAAGAACTAATATTGTAATTGTGGATACTATAGATAATATTTACTATATATTAATATATTCTACCTATAATCCTACCTATTACAATAATATAGTATTTAAGAAAAGTACTCATTATTATGATCCATTACTATTAAATACAAATAATATTTACAAAATTTAAATAAATTTCCTCGTTTATAAACATAAAAAATACACAATTATATAGTATATATATATATATAATATACTATATATATATAGTATACTATAGTATACTATATATATATATACGATATAATACTATATATAGTAACGACATTTCGATTTTGTTTGTAATTATAATTTGTTTAAACCTTCAGCGCGTTTCTACACCTTCATCAATATCGAACCAAAATATAGTTGTATTTACTAAAATAGTGTTATGAAAATCATATCTATAGAATCTGCACTTTAATTATATAATAAATAAATAAAATCACTCATAATGCACGATGTGGTCTAAGGTCAAGGTGATAACGATGTCATACCATTACGTAATAACGAGTGAACGAGGCATATCTACTGGTGATATATCGACGCCGTACTAAAGGTCAAGGTCAACGGACAATCTCGAGGAAACCGGAGTCATCTATAGAGGTATTACCCCCCACCGCGTATTACCGTGTATTACCCGAGCATGTTCATTAACGAGCGTATGATTTTGAGCAGGCAATTTTTTCGGATGGACACTGTCCACTGGATTATATATTACCGTTATATCTACACACTGTATGACTTGAGTGTCCACCTGTACATGTGTACAATAACAGTATATCCATATATCAAACTTTTATAATACAAAAAATCAACCCTAACTCTGACTATATATATAGTATACTATACAGTGCACTTATTCTGGGTATACTGGTAATTATTGGCTATTTCTGTATATTAGCTCTCACACCAGTTTGTACTACCCAAGGAGATTCTCTACAGTTATAGCAATGGCGGCAGTATGAGAATTAACTCCCGAGCGCATCGAACTAGAGAGAGAGGGAAGTAGGCGCGCCGACGCACGCCATTCGTTACGCGCATCCTACCTTAGTGGAGACGTTCGTATCGTGTGCGTGTGTGCGGTGCGGTGTGCGGTGTGGTGTGCGGGAGGTGCGGCGCATAAATTATCCGGAAGCGTTGTTCGTACGTAACGTTGGGGTACCGACTGGACGATAATATATGCAGGCGGTACGCACGCCACGCCGACTAGGACACGCCCCCAGTCGACCGACGCCCGCCTCGTTCTAGGCGCGAGTTACGTAATGGCGGGTGTTACGCGCGAGCGCGCGCGCGTGTGTGTCGTAATTCGCGTGTGCGTTGGTATTTCATTTATAATAGGGTGTTCGGAATGATAGGCTGTTCGTACGATCCGTATACGTCCGTAAATTATTTACGTGTTGCTGTGTGAAACCTGTCTGGCGATTGATTTCACACGACAAAACGGAGATTGATTGTTTACGTATACGTACAACAGATGATTATAGTATATATATATATAGAATATAATACATGTATTATATGTATGACTGCAGTCAACTCCATATAAGTCGGACTCGCAAGGGACCGGGAAAATTGTCCGACTTATCCGAGATTCATAATATCATGCAAATAAGACATGCGACGCGCATCGTGATTTAAAGGGTAATCAAAATGTGGAATTTTGCAAAAATCAATAACATAAAATGTGGTATTCAATAATATTATTTACTAACATTATAATATACATTATTCAAACTAAACATTTCTGAAATTTATAAAAATTCCTACTTATCTAGTATAACAAAAATCATAATTTGATATAATATGTGTCCGACTTATAGAACGTCCGTCGGATAAGCGTAGTCATACTGAAGGTAAATTTACCTATTTTGGTATAACTCCGTTTGTAAGGAGAGTACTATGTTTTTATCTATGAAAAAAAATGTTAGGTCATTTGGATAACATTTAGTATGTGCGAAGACCCCCTGACATTTAACATGATCAAGATAGGAAATTCACCATAGAAAAATTTAAAAATTAAAGATTCAACATTTAAACCACTTATATGTATTATAATGTATTAATACTTAACACATAGTATCATCATATATTACTTATTAATATTGATTACCAAATGTTATAAAAAAAATAAAAATCCTAGAATTTTGCTAGGAAATATTTTTTCTATAATTTTTTATAAAGGTTTAAAATAATCATTAAATTTAGATTTTGATCTTAAATCCATATTAATAATGTTTTAGAAATAAATAAAATATTTAAAATCGCTTTGTTTACACCTGTTTTTTAAATTATCACGTGATAGGAGAAATTAGTAAATATTTTTATAAAAAATACATTTTTGTCTTTCGCACTATCTAATTGACCTAATTAAATTCTAAAAAAAAATATGTGATATAGTATACCCATGTGTGTGCCTATTCCAGTTGTTGTATTGGTGTTCAGAAAAAGTGACTACCCTTAACGTCCGACTTATCCAATCCAACTTATCTGACTTATCCGATTAATTTAACATGGATCTATATACAAATCCAACCAAACCAACTAAATGTATACGACTTATCGAGAAGTCCGACTTATCCGTATTTCGACTTACCGAGAGTTGACTGTATTTGTATTAAAAAATGTATATATATATACATAACTGATATAACATGAATCACTACTTACCTAATTGATTACACAATGTACAATGGCATTATGCAATATCTTATGCGGATGGGTACCCTTCTGTTGTTCGCCGTTATCACATTATTTCCTTCCGGTATCTTTATTATTGTATACAGTAGCACGTGCTATGTGGATATATGTGGATGTGGTATTTTACTATATATATATATATATATATATATATATATATATATTAATATAGATGTATACTTTATTTAGTCGTATAATTTACATATACGTATTTGTATTTATAGTTCGTATTTCATTAATTATAAAAGATAATATTCACAGAATATGTTTATTTATATATATATAGAAAATATTATTAAACTACTGGAATACTTTTTCACGGAGAAATAGGTTAGGAGATTTCAACTCCAATCCATCGGTGCCCAGGTGGTGGATAGGGAAACGACCTTCAGATATGAAGGTTAGCTGCTAATATGTGAATGTTTTATTCAATAAGCAGTACCGAACCAAAAGCAGAGTGGTCCTTTGGCAAGACCTAGTACTCTGCAGGCACCCGTGCAGGGTTACGCAATTGTGTATGGAGTGGCGACCGCACATTTTATATAGCCATCGAAAGCAAAAATAACACAACCAAAACATTCATCCCGCATCGATCGTCGCGCGGAACAATTATCGCGTCCCACAGAACCACCTCAGGCTGAAGTCGAAAAGTTAGCTACTGAGAAAAATAAAAATTAAAATTTACCAAAATGCTGAAATCTAAGAAAACATTTAAAATCGGGACCATAAACATGCAAACGCTGCAAAAAGTATGGAAAATACCAGAACTGATAGCCGCTACTGAAAAAACTGGACAAGAGGTTATATGTATACAATAACATAGATTTGTACACCTAGATGTTGATATCAAAGAACATACATTCGGAAAATGGAAATTGCTAACCTGGAGAAATAGTATAAATGCTGCCATCGGTGGTATTGGAATATTAATTAACTTAAGAACTTATAATGCAATAAAAATATCGATATGATATAAAACAGAATAGTGGCAATACATTTCATGGGAAACCCATTGACAACAGTAATAGCATGCTATAGTCCAACAAATGTGAGTGACCAAGAGGAAACAGAGATATTCTATGTTGATCTAACGTCTTACACAAGGCATATTCCAAAACATAATGTACTAGTAATCGGAGGAGACATTGCACACCTCGGGAAAGAAAATGGATACAAATATTCTTTTCACATAACTACAAATCGAAATGGAAATATGCCTAAAAATTGCATTCATGAAAATAATCTTCTATGTTTGAATACACACTTTCAGAAGAGATCAGGTCAACTATGGACACATTCCTCTCCAAATAATTTTATAATCATCAATAAAAAATGGAAAAACAGTGCACAAAACTACAGAGCTTATAATTCTATCATAAGTTTAGCATCTGATCATCGTATAATTTCAGCCGAAATACTACTTTGTTTGAGAGCCAACAAAAAGAAATTATGTAATAATAAACCATATGATTGGACTAAACTGAAGCAAGATATTAATATCCGAAATAAGTTCGTAACTGAAGTTAAAGATAGATTTAAAACCCTCCAAGAATTTAAACCAATAGATGTAAGTGCAAATACAATATATAACTATTTTGAGATAGCATGCAAAGAAGCTGCTGAAAATATAATCCCGTTAAAACCGAAACTTATAAAGAGTCTACCATGGGAAACGCTGCTTATCTGTCAGAAACGTGAACTTCTTCATCAGGCAGCAGAACTTAAACACATAGATCCTTCAACAAGAAACATAAAAAAACTTTAGACGCTCAAAATATACTCACAAATATGTATCAAAGATAACAAGAGGAATATGTTACACGAAAGATCGAAGAGATTGAAGATGCAATCAGTTTTAAAAAGTCTGCACTCTCATGGAAAATAGTAAATGAAGTTAGTGGTAGGAAGAAGTCCAACAAAGCCAAAATTAAAGCCAATTCCGAAAAAGAACGCATAAAGCTATGGCATGATCACTTTAAAGAATTACTCGGCAAACTAACATTAATCTCAACAAATAATGACATAAATTAAAGATCAGACCAATATATATTACTAAACTAGATATCAAGACAGGATTATTCACCGATTATGAACTAACTAAAGCTATACAAATTATTCAAAATAGAAAAGCGGTAGGGCTAGATGAAATACCAGCAGAAGTATGGAAACTAGAAGATTTTCAAAATGTCTTACTCGAATCCTGTAATAGTGTATATTCACAGGAAACTATAGAAAGATGGAGAGAAGGATGTATACTGCAGTATGGCATTAATAAAGGCATGCCTTTCCCTAAAAAAGGAAATCGGTCTCCTACAAAAAACTATAGGGGAATAACACTCACATCAATTGCGGCCAAAATATTTAACCTAATGATCTTAAACCGAATTAGACCAGAAATAGATCCTATTCTATGCAAGAATCAAAATGGTTTCATGAAAAATAGATCTACATCAGAACACATTTTAACAATTCGTCGTATATTAGAAGTAAAAAATGTTAAATGTTAAATCAAAAAACCTACCATTAACACTTTTATTCATTGACGTCTCAAAAGCATTCGATTCTATCAAACGAAATAAGATAAAGCAAATTCTGCAAATATATGGAATTCCAACAGAAACTATAGAAGTTATAATGATACTGTATAGAAATACTCGTTCTATGGTTAGATCTCCCGATGGTGATACTGCCTTTTTCTAGATTACCACTGGGGTACTGCAAGAAGATACTATTGCTCCCTTCCTGTTTATATTATGTCTCGACTATATTCTTAAGACTTCTGTAGATATCAACGCAGAATTAAGTTTCAAACTAACTGAACCACGAAGTAGACGCTATCCGGCCACACACATAACTGATATTGATTATGCTGACGATATAGCAATTACAACAAATGATATAAAAAGTGCAAATACTCTGCTACATCAAATAGAAGTAACATCAAATGAAATCGGACTAAGTATAAATACTGAAAAAACTTAATACATGAAATTAAATCAAAATTCTGACTCCGATGATATCACAATAAACAGCATAAATGGTAAACTTATTGCAAAAGTGGACAATTTCAACTATTTTGGGAGCTGCATCGGGTCAACAGAAAAGGATATTCAAATAAGAATTGCGTAAGCCTGGTCAGCACTAAATAGTATGCAAGAAATCTGGAAATCTAAGATGCCCGACAAATTAAAAAGAAATGTTGTCAGAGCGGCAGTTGAATCTGTACTAGTATATATATACTAGCGTATATGACGCCATAGCGTGGACTCTAACAGCTAAACTTGAGGGGGAAATAGATGGAGCCTATACTAGAATGCTCCAAGCAGCTCTAAATAAGCCATGGAGAGAACATCTGACAAACAAGGAACTATACAGAAATATACCCAAAATATCACTAGCTATAGCTATATATATACGCGAACAACGATTACGATTTTTGCAGGACATTGCTGGAGAAGCGAAGGTGAACTAGAAAGCGACTTACTACTCTGGTAACCATCTCATGTCAAACGTTTTCGAGGAAGACCGCCTTTAACATATATCGATTAACTGGTGAAAGATACTGGATGTAGAACCGAGGAATTACCAGCTGCGATGAAAGAAAGAGATAAATGGAAATAACGTGTTATAAATTGCCGAGCAAGCTCGACATGGTAAGGTAAGGTATTAAACTATTATGAAGTCCATTTACCTAATATAATATTATATAATAGTATTACATTAGTGGATAATATAAATCGATATATCAGATCGATTTTATTTATAAACATAAGACATATGGACATAATCTGGAATATATAGTTATATATATATATATATATATATATTAGCTATAGCTAGGAAGCAATAGAATAATACAGAGAATATCACAGACAATAATGTTATTTAAATATGACATGATGCACCATAAATAAAGCAATATCACGCTAGTATTTTATTAAACATCGTTTGGAAAATATTGTATTTGTTTTAGTATAAATCGATATACAATACAAGAAATTCTATTATGAGTGTGCATAAGAAACCACTTACAGGGGGCGTGGTTAACTAGATTTAGTAATGGTCTATATGTTAGATATACGCATTACGATGCTATATGTGTACGTATAACGAATACTAAAGATTATTATTCAACGAGCAGACGATTTTATAGTATTGAATAATTTGTAGGCGGATCATAAATATAATAGTATTCGGCTGTACTAAACTAATA
The DNA here is from genome assembly GCA_964019155.1 of Osedax fenrisi. Taxonomy (NCBI): domain Eukaryota; kingdom Metazoa; phylum Annelida; class Polychaeta; order Sabellida; family Siboglinidae; genus Osedax; species Osedax fenrisi. Next base: position 15,699,793 of record OZ025241.1, read on the forward strand.
ATATATATCCTACCTATATATAAGATTTTAAAGTTGTCGTACAGTGTACGACGTACACAGTTTATATATCAAATATATTGTCATTAAAACTGAATTGATCACTGCACATATTAGTATGGTACTATATAGGTAGTGTATACACAATAGTGTACTATAATACTATGTTAAGCGAGCAAATACGATACATATATTATACTATATATATATTTATATATATATATATATATATATATATATATATATATATATCGGAGTCAGGAGCTGCAGCTCTAACAAGAGAACGCGGTATTCTGATATTGAAGAATTATTGTAATTATTATGCTATTATTATATTACACACATTTATGTTGTATTGAATGATGTTTTTGTTTCGATTATATATATATTTTTAATTATTTACGTCTTGTTTATTATAGTAAATGTGTATTTACTCCTGTCTTATGTGTATGTAACGCTGTTAGTATACGATATAGCATGTATACATCAGTATACTGATGAAAAACCGTTAATTCCACGATATTACGGTTTTCTTAGATAGAAATATATTATATACCAAAATATTGTTGGACTAATATACCAAGAGAGGTAGCCGATAAAGAACATTCGGACATGCCATGCACATGTGTGCATGTTGTGAGTATATATTTAACGTACGTGATATTGGAATATATATATTGATATTATTATATTATTATTATATATAATAATTATCATATATGAAAACAGATATTGAAATATATATATATATATATATAATATATATTATATATATATATATATATATCATTGTATACAATACTTCTGTAGCCTATACCTATAGTGTATACAATACTTCTGTTGCCTATAGACACTCGTATACGATTATAACGTTTAGACATACTATGCCATATCGTTGAACATTGTAATTATTATTGTTGTGAGAATAAGCATACATGTTGACTGTTTCGGTGTTAGCACTGCTTCCGTGTGTATGTGTGTGTGTATGTGTGTGTGTGTGTGTATGTATGTGTGTATTCGTGAATGTATGTATTTCTATATGGTATAGTTTTTATTATATTTGAAAATGAAATAATATATATATTATGATTTAGTACTATATATATATATATATATATATATATATATATATATATTGTAATTCATATGCACATTTGTCCTACACACAATACGATGATATTACACCGCTAGGGGGATCGATATACGTACTCAAGCGACGGTTGCCGTGGGAACCGACGCGTATCTATAGAATAAGAGGAAATTGATCAAAGACACCCGACACATCCGCGCGTGTGTGTGTGATGAGGTCATCAGTGCGGCGCATGACAACTCGGTGTGTCCGTCTGTCGTAAAGTTAGCGCAACGAGCATACATATCACTTAATTAACACACACACGCGCGTGCACATGTGTATGCATACACGCGCATAGACACACATATAGACACACACACCAGTGTTAATCCCACGTATTATATTATTATTGACATTGTTTTTATCACTCGTGGCGGATTTGACATATTTGATTTTTTTATTTTGAAGCTAGACACAAATTATTAATACCAGTGGAAAGAGGATAAAAAAGTAATATATAAATTTCATATTTTACTTTTTTGATATAACTAATAATAAAAAAGGTATGATCAAAAGAATATTATATGTTCATATTTGGTCACCGCAAGATGGCTGATTTTATTTCAGCTTTCCGCATTAGCTTACGGTGTAATCACGCTTAAGCCCTTGTAAGACTCTGCCAGACATTCAGTATTGCCACTCTATTTATATCTAGCTCTATAGCTGCAATTCTTGGATGTGTGTGTGTATACATAACATACTAAACAAAACACAAACACAACTATAAAGCGTAAACTGTTTGTTTATTAGTAAATATATATTTATCGAATACCTATAGGTATTATATTTTATTGCTATAGAAATACCCTATAGGGTATATATAACAAATACACTATAGGGTGTATACTCCCTAGCAATAAAACACCATATCTTTATTATTTCTCAATTAAATATTTTCAAATTTTATTTATATGTATTAAGTAGGTATATAGTATATATTATATGTATATACTATATACATATAATAGCTATTTTAAAATTACATTTAGTTTGTTTAACTTTGAGATAACAGGGGGGTCGATATTATAGGCACTTCCTCGAATACCGACACCTTGGCACATAATATCGACAGCTTAACTATATCGATATTTAGATATACCATGGTATAATGTATATGAATATATTATTTAATATCCACTATCCAATCAAAAAACATATTACAATCAAAAAACACACGCAATTCATACGTTGTTTTCCTAAAATTAATTTTTCGAACAAATTTTATATTTATATTATATTATAAATATTAAGTTTGAAATTACTTAATTATAATGCGAATATTGTACGTACATGGGAGTTTTATATAGTTTCTGAAAGACTATTTAATTCTAAGTAGAAGAAATATATTATATGTGTATAATAATATAACATAGATAGGTAATGCCTATGTAAATTATTATGGTAACCTAATTATTTTACTAAGATAAATAAATAAATTATTATCATTTAAACAAAATATTAGTAATGTAAACGGTATATACTTATATAATAAGATAAACCATTATAGGTAAACTGTTGTATTACGAATTATAATAGAAATTAAAAATTAATATCAGTAGGGGAAAGTATCCGATTACCGACCCCTAAATGATTATTTGTAATAACTTATTCAATATTGAATATATTTAATTGAAATTTTGTAAATAGGGTAATATTATGGCAATGAATGATGTGGCTATTTTAAATTTTTGATATCATTATATTTACAAGAATAAACAGGGGGTCGGTAATCGGATACCTGTTCCTAATACCGACCCCATTCTCCTATTACCGACCCCCTAAAATAATCGTGGTATAAATAATTGTAGTATTATAATATCCAATCAACATATATATCTACTATAGTAGATATTCATAAATATAATTAATTATAACATGCACGCAATTATTTTTTATTGAATGTTTTAATAGTAATATTAAATTTAAATTTAAACTTTATAGTAATTATATTAAAATAGTGTATATTATTATTTAATATTTAGTTATAACTAATTAATATATTAATCAGTATATATATAATCGAATGGAATCATGAATCCTTAATCTACAGCAATGATACACAAACAACTTATGATATATTTTAAAGAAAATACTATACTATTTTGATTGGATATTATAAATCACATGAGGTCAGTATTAGGGTAATTTAGGGGGTAGGTATTAGGAAAATCATATGGGTTGCTATAAGTAAGATATTTTGGTTAATATTGTTAAAATTGAATTATGTTTATAATACTTATAAACATTTTATTGATCTACAATATTATGGTCAGTATTAGGTCACCTAAGTTTTCTTTTAATTAATAAAGTATTTACAATGATTTAAAAACAGTTATTATTCAAATATTTAAAAAGTAAAAACAGAATATTACAGTTTATCAAATAACAATTGTAGGATTGAATATTAATTAAAACAAAATACGTATTCATATTTATCATTAAATTACTAACAGTTCATGTATATATATATATATATATATATAATTTTTTGATATCTCTTATAGTTACTGAGATACTCCATCTATGTTTACTTGCATTCCATTTCAGTTTACTTGCACTCAGTTTCTGTTTACTTGCACTACGTCTTTGTTCACTGTACCCATACGGCTATAGATCTATAGAGTGAAAGTTTCTCGCTATAGCTCTGTTTACTTGCACCCGATGATGTCATGTGACGATTGCCCTACTAATGTGTACGCGCGTTTTCAATCGCATGCATGCTATCACGTGTGCGATCCCAGCAAACAGTAAGAGCAGCATAATAGCAGCATAACAGCAGCATAATATCATTACAAATTAATAGCAGCATAATAGCAGCATAATAGACATTTAATAGCAGCATAATAGCACAATGTAAACATTTGAGGATCTAGCATTTGCTGTTATGCTGCTATTATGCTGCTCTTACTGTTTGCTGGGATACACATTGTGATCGCGTGTCAACTATAGTAAACTTGTAAGTTAGCGCCACCTATTATGTAGACGACAATATAATAAATGTGATTTACATTTTAAAATGATTCCCTCTGTAATGAAATTTTAAAAGCATATTTATTGAATTTTTAAATTATTCATAAATATAATTATAAATATAAATGTAGGCTCTACTGCATGTGTGATATATTAAAAGAGAACTATATATATATGTCTAATTAATTATATTGCATACAATCTACTAACTAGATAACTGGTACCCTAACAGACTATCATGTATTCTAATTAGATATTAGATATAATACTCATCTTATAAACTTCACGACATCGGCTATGATATTCTTACACGTCCGAAGTATAGAAGATATATATATATATATATATATAGCTAAGAATTGAGAATAGATCAGTGAGTTTGGCTGCTCCTTATGTAATTCTTTTCTCTTGGTGTTATAGTGTGTATTCTATTCTCAATTCTTATCAGCTATATAGCTATATATATATTCTGTATAGTATACTGCACGAGGAGTCATCGGTGATAACACATTAAAGAATAAGTTAAGACTACATTGTTTACACATTTAATTTATTCTCCGCGCTTGCGAGATTTTTTAATAACGAGTGTTAAATAAATTATTTAATTAATGACTTTATCAACAATTCTATTGTCTACCTATTACATAACGTATACACTAATGGTCCACAATTTATATATTATGTTCATCTTTATTAAAAAGTTTAAGATATTGTAATTGTATTACTTATATTACTATATATAGTACTATATATATACTATACAAACAATTTTATATAATAGTTATTAACTTTTATAAATCTGGTATAATAAATATGTGCATACTAATAAACATAAATATACTGCATATTATACTGCATACTAACAGGATACACTAGGGGATCCTCTTATTTAAGGCAAACACCCCTTGAGTGGAAATTGATAAGAACCAACTTTTACTCTATCTTTATAAATGTTTTCCTTTTGACTTATTTTAACTTATAACTTTTATCTTTAATTCCAAATTTTCATTTTTATTAATACTAATGAATTGTATGACCCCATACATTCCTATTTGCGTTGGTGTAGATATTATAATCAGTTTATTTACCTATATTTTAAACTAGTATATACTAATTACTTACTCACTGTTATATAGTAGGTATATACAACTTATCTTATAGATGGGATTACATATGATGATTGAAGTATGGCTCTAATTAATGTATTTGATATTTTATATTGTTATTTTTGTTTGGTGGAGTCCTTTCATCCCATCCAGAAACTTAGATGACGTTTTCACTTATAACCATATATGGCTCTAATGTCCCTTCGAAGCCGCTCTCATGTTAAGGCATCCATGGTTTTAACGAGAGCCGATCATTTATTTATACACAATTATATAAGATCACTTCTAAATAATATTTTAAGACCCATTTTATATAATTAATTAATGGTCCGGACGAGGGTCGAATCCGTGTCCTACTGCTTGTGTGTCTGATGCCTTAGCCACTGAGCCACATAGGCAGTTAAGGAGTTAAATATATAAATATTTAATTATGGTAATTGTCTGTATACACATTGATTGTCATGGTTACTTTAATAATTATATGATTATATAGAAATGTATTATTATTATTTTGTTGTCATCCCATTCAAGGAACTTATATGAAATTGTTACTTACATGTACTTATAACTAAATTATTTTAATAACCCTTAGAAGATTATATAATTTGAATGATTAAATGTTAACGAAACCCGATTATTTGTTATTCACAGTGATATAATATCACTCCTAAATATTATTGTAATACCTATTTTAATGGTCTGACGTGGTTTATATGTATCGTTCTACTGCGAGTCTGGTGACTCACCTGTTGAGATATAGCTCTTGATACAACCTGTCCCTATATACCAGTAGCAATGACTACATTTGATAATAAAATTAAAAAAATATTATAATATAAATTAATAATACATATATTAAATAAGAACTTACTTATAGGTCTATTAAGTGGTGTATGCACCGCTAGCATCAAGTACGGCGATTTGTTACTGTAGTTGTTACTGCACTTGATGCTAGGTATACATTATTATTGGTGTTCGGGTAGCGAGCATCAAGTACCGCGAGTGTTGGCGACTTATTACTGGGTATATTTATCAAAAGGGAACGTGTTGAATCTGACGTCGACTTGTTACTAGAGGCCGGCGAATTGTCACTGCGCTTGGTACCGAGAAAATTAGCTGTTCACATAGCGAGCATCAAGCACGACGACTTGTTACTAGAAAATAGATCTTTTCATAGATTTTAGGTGGCGATTTGTTACTGCACTTGAGTCTGTACTTGATGCTAGCAGTGTGTAGGTACCACAAACCTAAACCCAACCGTATGTTTGATTTATATATATATATAATTATTAATAGTATAATTGTATTGAAATAAACATGAAATTATGTTGTATTATATTATAAAAATCTACAGTTTATTTCTTTATTAATTTATAAGATCCTGATTTATATATTTTAAATACGAGAATTATGTATTTGATACCAGCTTAAGAACATTTAAAATTATTTTAAATATTAAAATTGTTGTTATTTTAATATATTACACATATATATATATATATAATTCTATATAAAGGAACTATCCTATTATCCTATCCTTCTTTCAGTTGCCAGAATGAGACCACATTTACTTACCGATAACTCGTGGCAATATATTTAATTGAATATGTTCTATTTTTCAGCTATAATTATTCGAACAAAAATGTATATATATAACTATTCATAATTGTTATTCTATTATAATGTATTCGAATAAATATATGCATAAACATATATGATTTATTAGTATTGACAATAATAACAATGATAGTAAAGAACAATAACAAATGGGAGCAACAAAGTATGATAATAATAGAGTTTAAATTAATATATTTGATAATAAGTAATTTGAATTTGTGATTTGAATACATTTTAAATAGTATCCTATTTTAAAAATTTATTTGGCAGGCCGTTCCAGAGTTTAATAGCTTATAAGCTTTACTAAGTATACTTAGTAAAGAATGTAATCAGTCGAGTCAAATGTATCATTTATGGAGAGACCGATGTATTTAACTTTATTTATGTGGATAATTAGTGCATGATTAATGTAAAGTATTGGGAAATTTAGGAGGTCGGAGTTAGAAGGTATGTAGAGTGGTTCTGTCTTGGTCGAGTTTAATAATAAGCTATTGTACGATAGCCAATTATATATTTAAATTAAGCAAAGTTGTGTTAATTAAGTTGAGTTATTTATATCAGCATATAGCTGTATATCATCAGCGTATATTGGAAGTTAATGAAGGTGTTGATGGGGATTGAAACATAAAGAATATAAATTATATAATAAAATATAAATATAAGTTAATAATAAATTTCAAACATACCTAAGTGAGCCTATCAAAGTGTGTGCTAGTCAAAGTGAATAAGAGCACACTCTAATGATTATAAGGTCACATTAAATGTAATGTATATAATAAATCAGAGAATCAAAACCAAACCCAAAATATAAATAATTATTATTATTAATAATAATTATTATAATAATATTATTATAATAATATAATATAATAATTGTATTATATATATATATATATATATATATATATATATATATATATATATATATATATATATATCAAAAAGTGTATATCCTTTTTGTCGAACATATTCCCTTATTCCGATGTGTCTGTATATTATAAAATTTAAATATAATAGTAATATACTTAGTTTTTAATACAAGTCAAGATTAATATACTAATAATTATTTACCGCTATTTAATGTAGGAACCATATTTAAATATTTTGTTAATTTAAAATTTAAATTAAATTAATTAAAGTTAATTTAAATATATTGTAAAAACCTTTATATAGTCATACTATTGTATATTATTTATTTACATATTTAAAAAATATATACCATTTTATATTATATTTTAAATTAATAAATAATGTATAATCTATACTTTAATTCTAAATTAAATATGATATATATTGTTTACATTAGTAAATAATGGGCGTATTTATAGAACGCACTTTATAAACAATAATTAATGATTAACATTATCATTATGATTATATTATTTTATAATATAAAAGTAATGTGATATTTTATTATTTAAAATGTATATTAAATAATGAATTATTTGAAAAGATATTTAAAATCATAGATTATTTATTATCATTTACCCAGATTAAAAATATCAAGTTTTCCTTTATTTAAAAATATAATAATAGATAATAAATATTTCAAAAATCAAAAAAGTATTTAAAATTGTTAGAAAAATGTCAAATGATGAAGAAGATTTCGATGTTATTATTTAGATATATTTAGATATATGTTAATATTTTTTATTTATATATAACTTTTTAACAATTTCGCTGTAAATTAAGTACATTTCAATTCTAATAAGTATTTATAATAATTAATAAAAAGTAAAAATATTTCTTCAAGATAATCTTGTGATTTTATAATTTCAGAGATATGATACTATAATAATGTTCATAATTTGAATACTAAATTTGATGTATATTAATTAAATTTGATAAAATTCAATTTTAAATATTATTAAGCTTATTATTATAATATTACTATATCATAATACTTTTTATTATATTAATAAACTAAATTATTAAAATCATTAACATTATTTTACTAATATTTTACTTACATTAAGTTTACTTATTTTAATAATACTAAGGAACCTTATTTTTTCGCAATATATTAAGTATAATTTGTACTATGATATTAAATATACAATTTGTTGTATATGTATATACTATTATAGTATAGTTTAGTAATCAACTATGATACATATAATCATTATAATAATCATTATTATAATGGATATACTAATTTTAAATTTAATTTAGTTAGTAATTATTTAAATATTACATATATTATATGATATAATAATAATTATTATATTATTTAATAATATATGATATTTATTTATTATATTATAACAATATATAAATATATATAATATATATAATATATAATATTAATAATAAAAAAGATAATAAATCAAATGAAAATCATTATGATTATATTTGATGATGACATTATTCTATTAATGTTAATCAAATAATATTCATCAAATTATTAAAATATATCTGATATATTATCTTAGATTTGATTAAATTAAATTTAAATTGCATTTATTATCAATTATCATCTTTATGTTATGAACATTATACTACAAATATACAATCTAATTTATTACTAGGTAATTATTAGGTAAATATATATATTAATTTTTAATTATATATATATATTATCTAATAGAACAAATAAATGCTGGTGGTTATGGGCGTCATGAGGAGGAAACAAAAATAAAATAAATAAAATACAATAAAAATGAAGGAAACGGGAGGGTAGGTTACAATGTTAATAGGTATGTGGAGAGTTTACATTTAAATATTGACAAGGATTTTAAACACCTAATTTATAGTGTATTCTAGGCTTTAGAATATATAGTATATCATTAAAGATTTTACAAAGCAAAGATATAACACTCCCTATCTAATTAACGCCATGTAATAGTACTCCCACCGTAGTAGTGTAGAAATCACTGAAATAGATTTAGGTTTGACGCCGTTTCTATATAACAATGTTTTCATTGGTTTAATAAATTACATCAAATATAAGTTAACTTTTATTCGCCGCGTAGATATGTATAACATTTAAAACCAACATATCCTATCGTTTTATTATATATTAGTAATGAAAACTTAGTTTTCATTATATAAATAATAATGTAAAATATATTATTTGAAAGTGTATAGTATGATATAAATTTTCATTATAAATATAAATTTTCGAAAATGTGAACCTACGTAGATATTTATACTCTATAGTTACTCCATATTTTGTGTAAAAAATCGATTTACACGATTTATCGTAAGTGAATATATCTTTGCTTAGAAACATCGTTGATGTCATCATTATACAGCTTACATATACATATATAGTGTATATTCACTTTAAAATGTGTATGATACATACATAGCATCTAGTATTTAGATTCTTCAATAGATTTAGTTAGTAGTAGTCGTAATAAAATATAGTAGGGACAACGGGGATTTTATGTAACGATATAGAATTTCAATATCCCTATAATTAATTAGTAATTAATTAAAATAGAATATATATATATATATATATATATATATATATATATATATATATATATATATATATTTATAAATAGAATGCATAATAGTCTAATACAATACCTATAAAAGGTATATGCGATTAATGAACTGCAGTAATACATCTCTAATGCTTACTATAATGTATAGCTATCATAACTGAGATACGCTAGATGGCAGTTACGGTAGTTTATTATACGCGAACATATGTTAGGTTAAATGGGATGTAATCACTATACTAATTGGTGTTAATGTATCGCTGTGACTATGTGTACAGTATGTATACGTGTGTATCATATGCACCACACATACCCACGCACACACATACATTAACTCACTTACGTATACATATACACACGCGCATACATGGGCTGACCTATTTGTATGATTTAAGAAATCTTTTATATGTCGATATTCCATTGTATATACGATATCTTATATATTAACCTAGTTCTACCTATACAATAGGATGATGAAGATTCTGATGACTCTGAGGTTAGATTACATAACAAGTAGTTATATTACATAATAAGTAGTTAGATTACATAATCAATATTATTCACTTCATCAATACAAGTATTACATCATAGATTTAAGTATGATTTATTTTTATTGTTTTTAATATAATCTAAAATAACAAATTTATAATATATATTAGCTAATATCATTATTATTATATACCCACATACATACTCACATGTGCATACCCGTGCATCCACACACACCCACACACACACCCACACCTACCCGCACACACACACACATTCAATATTCATATTTTATCAACAATAAACTTTATCAATTAAAACAAATAAAGCACCTTCTGAACCGAACATCTTTCAATATAAAAACATCCGCTTATATAATATCGAAACTTGATTACTACTTATACTTGTACTACAAGAAAAAAAGACTTAACAAAGTTATAAATCTAACCTGCAGACTTATTCTTAAGCTTTTATAAAGAACACATACTACAGAAACAAACTAAACTGGCTTACCCTTAAACACAGATACATTTACTAAACTCTAAATATTATACATTCTGCAATAGATAAGCATCTATTGAGCAATAGTGGTCATTCCAAACTTGGAATGAAACTAAACTTCCTACATACATCAAATTGATTCAGGAGAAAGAAATAATATACTTTTAAAACACATCAATCCACTAACTACTCTCACTGGAACAAACGTCCAGCATTATAATTAACGATAAACACAACAATTTAAAAAACAAACTACATTGATAGTATCTATGTAGTTTTATATATCACTTCCGAACAATTTATTTAAAATTAAATTTGTGTGACTACTACTAGAAATACATACACACCTACCCGCACACACCCCTAACCCTAGGAGATAGAACCCCGTCTGAAGTACCGCCGCCTTCAGAACGACCTCGTCACAATCCTAGTGAAGGATGCTGCGAGTTGTCTGTCCGCCCACAGTAAGTTCCTGGCTCTAGGCACCCACTGGGGCATGATCTATATCATTGACCACTGCGGCAATAATATCAGCGGTCATCAACAGCCCGCGGTCAGTATGAATCATTACCATTATTAGTAGCAGTACCATTATTAGTAGCAGCACCATTATTAGTAGCAGTACCATTAGAGTAAACTAACGCTACTAGCACCACCATTAGGACTACTATCACTACTACCACTGCTACTACTAGCACCACTAGTACTAACACAACTACTGGCAAGTAGCACCACTACCATTACTACTACCACTACAATTAGCACTAACACCACTACTAGAACCGCAAGTAGCACCATTACCATCACCACTGGCACTACTACAACTACTACTACCACTACTACTACCACTACTACTACCACTACTACTACTACTACCACTACTACTACCACTACTATACCCATTAGCACTAACAACGACTACTACTAGCAGCACCGTAAGTAGCACCACTACCATTACTACTAGCACCATCACTAGAACTAGCACCACTAACACCACTACTACAACTACTACTACCACTAACAACACTACAATAACCACTAGCACCACCACTACAACATCAACCACAATCACCACCACTACCACCACCATCACTACCACCACTATCACCACCACCACTACCACCACTAGCCACAGCACTACTAACACCACTACTAGGTTCAATAGTAACATTAATTTAAGCCCCATTATTTAGATTGTGCCATAATAATTGTTTATTTACAGATTTATGATTACTGAAATAAATTGTTATTTTATATAAATGTATTATATGGTATAACTAAGAATGATGATGAATAATAAATATTCTACGATTACAATGAATTTATATATTGTGATATAATTATATTTATGATTTTTTACTATTTTCTACAAATAATAGTCATATATATATATATATATATATATATATTATATACATATACTAATGTCAATTATTCGTATTATAAATATAATTTATTATTATTAATTCGTAAACATTAATTTTATTATTTTCAACTGATTTATATTGTGTTTATTTTGTTATTTTATATTTTTTTACACAATAGAGAACTTCTAACGTTATTTTTGTGTATAAATAAACATTCAATTCAATATATATATATATATATATATATATATATATATATATATATATATATTTATGTATAAATATTTACATTAATAATATTTGATTTTATACTCTGAATAATTATTCTATGTAATTTATATAACCAATATTTTCAGCATACAACAACTGTCAATCAAATCAGTATAGATGATAATGGAGATTATATAGCTAGTTGTTCTGATGATGGAAGAGTTAGTTAACACTGTAATACAATGCTTTATAAATATACGTAATACTTAATTAATAATTTACGGATTTAATATATATATATATATATATATATATTTTATAAAACGTACAAATTTTGAGTTTTATTTTTAGTACAAATTTCTAATCATATTTATATAAATTAGTTATAATTCCAAAATATTAAAAATATGCCATAATATATTTATATTTCGATGCCCTAATGGTATACACACATAGATAGTATTAGTTGCATGATTCATCCTATAAACACGCCCCTTTTAGTGGTAGGCTTAATGTATGACGTGATTGACAGGTGGTGATAAGTGGCTTCTATTCGCAGACCCACAACCAGGTGATCAACATGGACAGACCTATCAAGTCGGTGGCTATAGACCCCTGCTTCTATAAACCTAGCAGCGGCAGACATTTCATCACCGGCGATGATAAGGTTTCGTGTAGTGGTCAATAGTAGTGGTGGTCAGTATTGGTCAGTAGTAGTGGTCAGTAGTAGTGGTGGTCAATAGTGGTGGTCAATAGTGGTGGTCAATAGTAGTGGTCAATAGTAGTAGTAGTAGTAGTAGTCAGTGTAGTGGTCAGTAGTAGTAGTCAGAGGTAGTGGTCAATAGTGGTGGTCAGTAGTAGTGGTGGTCAGTGTAGTGGTCAGTAGTGGTAGTAGTAGTAGTGGTGGTCAGTACAGCCATTAGTAACACTACTGTATATACTCTAGTCACTAGAGTCTATTTATATAATACTAGTTATTAATTAATAGTCACTCTAGATACTAACCTATCCTCATAGCCACACATAACTAATATTATTAAAACTGGTTCCTCGACTCTGTTCAAATGTGTCTGCATTAGGACATCTTACTCATCACCCACTCTGTATTCTCATCATTCATTCTCTCGTCATATCACATATTAATCCAGTCTTCTCTATCATCTCTCCACTATATTACGTGTTCTACTGAAGCATACCAATCGTGTATCTATTCGGACTACTGATATTCACTACATCAACTTCGTTCATACTGAAAAACTAATATTTAAAAGTTCCCGCTTTGATTCCTCTCACTCAATCATATTTATTATGAATCACTGTATTATGTCAGAATATCAATAACTATGTAATAGCGACAATTCTAAATTCCTGCGCTATAGCCTAGCAAATCTATAGTTAACCAATAATATAATACATCTAAATGTTTCATTTTCTTTATTTCATAGAATTCAATTTGTTTTAGAATATATTTAAACTTTCTACTTTCGATTATATATTTGCTTAAATTAATAATATATTTTATTTATTTTAATTATATACTAGATTCATTAATATATACATATATAGATATGAATATAAATAAATATGATAATAATAATATAAATTAATAATAATATAATGAATTCCATAATTATATTAAAAATATCTAATTTACATAAATTGAATGATATTAAAACGTATTTAAATATTAATTTTCGATAGTATATTCATACATATAAACATCGTCGTCGTTAAGTTCTATCATCGTTGACAGTTGATATCCAATGAGAAGAGTATGTTCGGCAGGAAAACCACGATCTTGCACCAGGGGGAAGGTCCCATTCACAATGTGAAGTGGAAATCTAATCTGATCGCTTGGAGCAATGACACGGTAGTGTATAGGATATAGCAGTGTACGTGTTTAAGAGACATGAATGGTTATAAGTGAACACTTCATCTAAGTTCCTGGATGGGATGAAAGGACTCCACCAAAATAACAATAATAATAACAATATATATATATATATATATATATATATATATATATATATATATATATTTGTATATATAATAACAATATATATATATATATATTTTAATGTTGTTGTTATTTTAATTGGTGGAGTCCTTTCATCTCATCCATGAAGTATAAAATTATATATATGTATATATATTTATATATATATATATATATTATCATTTTATTTGGTTTTGAGCCCTTTCATCCCATCCAGGAAGTGAAGTTTTCACTTATAACCATATATGGATCTAATGTCCCTTCGAAGCCGCTCTTATGTTAAGGCATCCGTGGTTTTAATAAGAGCCGATAATTTTATTTATACACAATTATATAAGATCACTTCTAAATATTATTTCAAGACCTATTTAATTAGTCTGGACGGGGCTTGAACCGTGTCCTACTATTTGTGTATATGATACCTTAGCCACTGAGATATATATATATATATTAGAGTGTTTCAAAAACTTATGTCATATCTATCAATATTCAGATTATAGATTATTTTACACAGATTATGAATATGAAAAGCATTTTTTAAATTTCTATATTCGATGATCCAAAAGTAAAATGTATTATTTCCATTCCTATCCTTCGCATATAAATCAGTTAAAATCAATCGTTTAAATTATAGCATTTATGAATGATTATACTTTATCAACTTGTAAAGTGTTAAGGAATCGAATATTATACTTTATTATACATATTATTTTTTTAAGTTTAGATTTTCAAATCATAATAGTTTTTTGTAATTAGAATTATAAAAAAAAGATATATTTTTAATAAAATTATTGTAGTCTAATACAACATGTCAATCAACATGTATAACTATATGATTATGGGCGTAGCTACAAAGTGGGCGTGTACTTAATGTTGTGTATGATTATTTGATAATTATCTGCTTTATAAATTTATAACATTTTATAATTGAATTTATATTTTGTTACTAAATTATAATTACAGTTTTGTAAAATAGAATTATCCATGATGTATTCAACATTTTAAACTTATATAATATACGATACAAAAGTTATTCATAAAATTGTTGCAAATATAAACCAATATAATTGAATTAACATTGGAGAATAGGAAACATGATTTTATGTTTTAGCTTTGGGGATATGGATTAAATGGATACTATATGTAATTTTATATATCTAATTATAAGTGGCTTCGAAGGGACATTAGAGCCATATATGGTTATAAGTGAAAAACTTCATCAAAGTTCCTGGATGGGATAAAAGGACTCCACCAAATAAAATAACAACAATAACAACAATATATTATAATTCAGTATTACAAACTAAATTTAGTGAATCTTGACATGTTTGTTAGTTTAAAAAGGTGGCCTTTGATATGTCTAATATGTATATAAATATATATATATATATATATATATATATATATATATATATATATATATATATATATATAGATATATATATATATATATTAAGTAAATATTTAAACAGTATATTTTATTTAGATGCCTTCCTTTATAAAGTATAATCAATTCTTATGAAATATATAATGTATATTAAAAAATTATTTAGTTCCTATTTGTATACAACATATATAGGACATGCCAAGGATATATATATAACATACATTGGATGTATTATTTCTATTAGATTGCGTATTAAATAAATCAATATATTTCCATTACCGTTTCTTAAAAGCCAACCTCTCTATACAGTTATAAACAATGACTCTGATATTCTTCAATGAAAGTAATATAGTAAATGATATCAGAATACAATTGTTTACATAAATAAACCATTTACGATAATGCGTGTTAACTTATTTGCTAGATACATCCAAATAATAAATAGATAATACATAGATTATTGATATAATAATCAAAACATTACGAAAAAATATACAAATACCATGAAAAAGAATATAATAATAATAATAATTTATGATGTATAAGCATACAGAAGAAGTTAAAAGAATATATAAAAATATGGTGTATATAATAGTAATATGTTTAACATTAACGTACCCTAAGCATGCAGTGTTCTCTACACTGTACTAGGTATAGCTTACCAGATACTACAGTACCCATGTACTATAGTATAGTGACTATACACTATAGTATACATTATATACACTATATACACTATAGTATACATTATATACACTATAGTATACACTATATACACTATATACACTATAGTATACATTATATACATTATAGTATACCCTATATATATACTATAGTATACACTCTATACTATAGTATAGTATAGTGACACTACACTACAACTATACTAATGCTTGCATGTATGAACGCCGCAGGGAGTGAAGGTATACGACATGATCTCCAAGCGAAGGATATCCTCAATAGTGCGAGATCAACCGCAGTTAGTCTCATACCGTATACACCTGTAATAGTACCATGTTACCTTAACCGACCCCTGGCGACATTCATGGTAGCTATTCTCCATCCCGCTCCGTGTCTAGCATCTAGTTGGAGAATCGTAATATCTTTAGACACCTGTAATATTAGCAATTATGTTATTATTTATTAACGAGAACATATAAGTTGAACTTAGAAGCCGATATCTAGATATCTTCATTAGGATCGTGTTTGATTAGCTGTTATTAACTCCGCAGTGTTTGTACCCTGTGATGTCTGTACCTTTTAACGGTGTCAGCATATGTACCTAATATTCTGTAGGTACTTTTAATGAAGTAAATACAATGTATAGATAGTATTATATTTAAAATTCTCGTAAAATAATTCACTTTTTTTTTATATTTAAAAAAAACTTATAAGTTTATGATTTTATAAAGTACATATTTATATATATATATATATATATATATATATATATATATATATATATATATATATATATATATGAATGTTATCTAAATAGTAAAAGAAAAGTATTAATTTGATCGATCTCAAATTGTGATGCATTTGCATTTCACATCTATTACATGTAAAAGCTTAAATTGTTTCGTTGAGACTTAACATTATGTGAAAGTCTAGAGATTATACAACGATGTACATCACATGTCAGAATCTGTCAGTGACAGCTAGTGACTTAATCTGTCAGTTATTACCACATTCTGTGTCACTTTATTATATGTCATAATACTAGACTAAATGTATCATTCCATTATCTACATAATTTTAAAATAGCTTGTACAACTCTTATATATATATGTGTGTGTGCAAATATAATATATATGTACCTACAAAATATCTATATTTATTTGTTGTATATTAAAACAAAATTGTCAATAATCTCATATTACTAAAGGATTAAAGGTGTATGTTAATAATGATATTTACAAACGCGTATTATTTAATTAAAATTTTAGAAAAAGTATAAAATCACACTATTCAACCCTTATTTCACCCTAATTACCATACCTCCCGATTAGATTAAGATCGGATCTTTACAAATGTTCCCTATATTGGAGAGACGAGAGAACACTTCTCATTGGCTGGGCGAACACTATAAAGGTGGTTCGACTATTACGATATCAATACTTATGCAATATACATTATTCATATATTTACGAAATATTTATTATTGACTATTTTTATATAATATTAATTTTACTACTATATATTAATAATGATTTATTCTAAAAATGCACTCTCAAACGGTTAACCTTAATCTTCATGAACGTATGCGCGTTCATAGCGCGTTGATTGAGAGGTCACACGACAGCACTGATCACCCCTAACTTCTAGTATCGTTGTTGTTGTTGTTAGGTTTGCGTCGTCAAGGACAAGGAGAAGAGCGTAGACAATGACCTGCCGAACCTTTACATGAGCATCGGTTAGTAGTAGTAGGCTGTAGTGTGCCGTATCACCACCACCCCGGCTTGCCTAGGTCAACGCTACTATAAGTTGTGTATAATGAAGAAGTTAGTGTGGCAGGCCGTAGTGCTATATCACCTCCGCAGCAATAGTTGTGTATAATGAAGAAGTTAGTGTGGCAGGTATGGGTCGTAGGTAGTGTACGAGGCAGCTTGTCATGCAACGGGGGTATTAGTCATTAAGCTGATCCACCTGATTAGTGAACAACTTATATAATAATTGTCTTTTATCTAGTTTAATATATATATATATATATATAGATACATATAGATACATATACACGGAGTTTTCCATATAACAATAACTGCTACTCAATACTTGTAATGTTTAACTACGAAATAATCTACTCGATTTCGATATACATCGTATTAGATTTATTATAAATAACACATTTACATATATCTATATATATATATATATATATAATATATATTCACTGCCATTATAGCTCGATAGCTCTATCTAAATATCTGTGCCTGTCTCCCTCCTCCTCCCTCCTCCTCCCTACCTCCTCCCTCCCTCCATCCTCCATACCTCCTCCTTCCCTCCTCCCTACTCCCTACCTCATCCCTCCTCCCTACCTCATCCCTCCTTCTCTCCTCCCTCCTCCCTCCTCCCTACCTCTCTCTACATGCTTGCCTCCCTCCTCCCTCCCTCTCTCTACATGTGTGCCTCATTCTCTATGACAGTTTCGATGTTCACCACTGAATACATGATATGCGGCATAGCCCCTTACTACAAACATCTCGTGATACTCAGCTGTGATATAGACGAGGCTAGCAATGATGTAAGTATGCTAGTAGTGGTGGTGGTGGCACTAGTGGTGGCACTAGTGGTAGTGGTAGTGGTGGTGGTGGCACTAGTGGTAGTGGTAGTGGTGGCACTAGTGGTAGTGGTAGTGGTGGTGGTGGCACTAGTGGTGGCACTAGTGGTAGTGGTAGTGGTGGTGGTGGCACTAGTGGTAGTGGTAGTGGTGGTGGTGGTGGTAGTGGTAGTGTTGGTGGTAGTGGTGGTGGTAGTGTTGGTGTTGGTGCTAGTGGTAGTGGTAGTGGTAGTGGTAGTGGTAGTGGTGGTGATGGTGGTAGTGGTAGTGGTGGTGGTGGCACTAGTGGTAGTGGTAGTGGTAGTGGTGATGGTGGTAGTGGTAGTGGTGGTGGTAGTGGTAGTGGTGGTGGTGGTGGTAGTGGTAGTGGTGGTATTGGTGCTAGTGGTAGTGGTAGTGGTAGTGGTTGTAGTGGTGGTAGTAGTGGCTGTTATGGTGGTTTAACCTGTAAACCAATGGTGTATATACTTCTTATATTTGGTATAGTCTTATACAGACGTATTGATCCATGGCTAATTTAAACACGTTCTAAAATACTAAATTAAATATAATAATAAATATAACAATAATTATTATTAATTAGAAGATTATTTTTTTTATTTTGGAATTTAACTAACATACGGTACATATATGAATAATATATGTGTTTTCATTTCTCCTAAATGTGTTTAAAATAAGACACATCATTTCTATAGTCGTATCCCAGGCATATACGTCTCTACCTACCCGGTGAGAACACTAATACTAGATATACGATGATACGGTGTGTACGTATAGATGTCCCCTACTCTTTCAAGGTCGTAGCCGAAGGTGACAGACCACATTTGTGTATCCTCGACCTCGAAACCGGCGACGAGATCACTAACGACGCGCTTTCGATACACGGGTTCGCCTCCTACAGGTGTAACGATTACCATTTAGGTTAGCCGGAGGTCAAAGGTTAATCTTGTTTATAATGTATGCGAATACGCACGCGAGTGCTTGAAATTAAATGTAATATACATTTGAGTTCAAATAATGTATTAAATATTGCTTAATTTATATGAAAGTTTAAATATTTTTTATATTCTATAATAATTTTTATATTCGCAAATAATTGTTTATTATATATATTACACTGGTCGACATTTGAAAAAAAATTCTCAGAATTCTAGGTTCTGTTAACTGATTCTAGACTAGTTTTTCATACTAATTTCAAACATGTAAGTAGTTTTTTCAGTTCAGATCAGGTTTTTTATTTATTTAAGTTTGAATATTTATGAAAAAATAGTAAAAATAAAGAAAATTAATGAAAATGTAATGAATTTATTTTAATAGTATTTTGTTTATTTGAATAAATAATGTACATAGTTAATGTTATAATATTCATTGATTAAACGATTATTGTAATGATTTTATTTTATTTGAAGTATTTTATATCCCTTTTTGACTTCAACAATAATCATCTAGGATATTACTAGTTTCCTTGGTATATATCTTCTATTGTCAAAATATCCTGATTAAAGCACTTTCATTGTTCTTCACTATAGTCAACACAGTTATCAGGAAAATAGTCTAGATGTTCACTGAGAAAATGAATGTTTATGAACATACAAGCTTAGATATCTATAAAACATAGAAGTAAGTCTTCCACAATATTCCTCCATATTTTGTACATCTATGATTATCGAAAAATGTTTAATAATTGACTCTAATTCTAGTCAGCTCTTAATTCAATATGTCTCATACATAAATCAAAATTAGTATTGCCTATTAACTCCCTTTTTGTTGGTCCATTATAAATCACCTCCTTAATTTAGATTCAATGATATGTGGACATCTTTGTTGTAAATTAGTAAAATTATGACCCTCCTTATCCAATACTTTTACAAAATTCTTCATTAATCTAATGTGTATAATGGAGTTAATAGGATAATATTAATGGATATATAACATGCCTGTATTAATAAGCGATTGTGACTTAGCCTTGTATGAACCATGTTAAAATAAATTAATAAATGTTATGTAACTGACAAATCACGTTATGTACAATGAATAGCATAGGCTCGACTATCTCACAAACAGAGAAAGCATAGATATTTTGTGTATCCTGCTTGTCGTCACAAAAGTACCGATATAACATTTAAGTCTCCACATATATTTCAAGTATGATCATTGTATATTAATGAATAAAGTAGAATAGACATTTTGCTATATCTTTAAGTCAATTGTAGCGAATATCTCAGGTTAACAAATACAACAATTTTACCATTATAGAGCAATACAGATTTTCATATTGTATTTGATGAGTCTATGAATAGCCTCTATTATATCCTATATTATTATGGTTCATAGGATATGCCCATTAATTAAACTACTCCATTTATAATATAGCTATATATCGATGAACCGTCTTGAAAAACTATCTTAGTAAAGTATGTGTGAAATTAACTTTCACGATGACGATACAAGACAGATGGAGATAATTTAGTTGAGATATTAAATGAAATAGTTGTTGTATTGGAATATCAGTACTATGTGGTACTCGTCATAATACAGATGGAATATTCGGATATTTTTAATGTATGCTTATTATTATAAATACATGAATATACTTATTATATGTATATATATATATATATATATATATATATATATATATATATATATATATATATATATATAATATATACTATAGTATATACAATGCACTATACAGAAAAAAATTTAAAAGTAAAATAAACAATAAATTTATCTGATCTGAATAAACTAATTACATATTTGTAATCAGTACAAAAAACTAATCTAGAAAACATTTATGGAAACAAACCTCAAAAATCATGTGTTATTCAAACTGTTTCTTTTAAAAAATAAATTCATTTCATTTCAATATCTATCAACATAGATGTAAACAAGTAAGTCTAACGCCGATGCCCAACCCGCCATTAATCACTCGAACACTCGTATTCGTGAATATTCATATCGAATACATTCCAAGTATATTCGGAGTTTATTCGCGCTAATTTACGTGAATTTTGCGGCTTTTTAGATCATAATTAAACTCCAGTACGTCCTCGTACAGTTATCATGTTTAAAACCCCCCGCCACCTCACTTCCTGTCTCACAACCACTACAGAATGTCTCGCCGAAGAGAACACCTACTTCATCGTAAGTCCCAAGGACATCATCGAGGCTAGACGCCGGGACGAAGACGATCATATCGCCTGGCTTATGGAGCGTGACATGTATGAGGTAACCTTGTAACCAATTTGTTTAGACACTTCGATCAACATCAGTAATGAGTTTTCGGTGGTGTATCGTATATTAATTATTATAAGCTATATTTAATAGATGTGTTTTCAATTTGACTTTAAAGGTGTGGTCAGAAACTATAGATCTAATTGAGTGAGGTAGGGAGTTCCATAGTTTAGGTGATATTATAGAAAAAGAAGATTCCTGTTTTTTATTAAGTGATAAAGTTATTGGTATATTTAGTTTGTATTTATGTATTGTTCGTTGTGGTCGGGATGACTTGTAGTTCGTAAGTAGTTCAGTAAGATAGTCAGGTTTATTATTATGGGTGGCATGGTGGGTCAGTAGGAGTAGTACAGTCGTGGCAGTATTAAGGAAGTAACTAGTAGTTTGGCAAGTTCAGTGGTTATGGAAGGTCTAATAAGTTGGATCGTATGTAAGGTGTAATTAATGGACTTCGATATATTAGTTATATGTGGTAGATAAGATAGCTTTTGGTCAAGTGTGAGGCCGAGGTTTTTAGCTTGGTTAGAGTATTATATAATGTGATTATTGATAATAATAGGTGGTATGGAATGATGTCCTAGGGATGTATTTATTAATAAAGCTTTTGTTTTAAGGCTATTCAATTAGTAGGGAGTTATTTGAAAGCCATATACTAATGTCATTAATGCATCTATTTATAGTATTTATGTTATTGATTGGGTCAGGTAAATTACAGTATAGCTGTAAGTCATCCGCATATGAGTGAAAGTGTATATCGGGGTATTCGTCAAGTAAGTAAAGTAAAGGGGAAATATATATATTAAAGAGAATTGGACCTAAAACAGAACCTTGGGGTACACCATGAGTTGTGTGGCGGGGTTCTGTTATGGCGTTATCTATACATATAGAAAAGGATCTGTTAATTAGGTAGGATGTAAACCATCTAAGGACAGAATCTTTAATACCAATGTTCTCTAATCTTCGAAAAAGAATATTATGGTCTAACGTATCGAAAGCCGACGATAAGTCAATTAGAATCAGTATGGTGGGAGAAGTTTGATCCTTAATTAAAATAATTTATCTAAAAAATAGTCGAATAAATTATATTAATTAAAAAATAAAAAAAAATTAAATTAATTTTAAATTTTTAAATAATTTTTTACTTTATTAATATTATAATATATTTATATACGTATTTGCCAAATATTTTATTTTTATGACAACGCGCACTTGCACAAATATATAAAATACATAAGAACAAATTTCTATTTATAGAAATTTACATTGTAAAATAAATGAAATATTTCTTCATTAAAGTACACTTCGCTTTACCAATATTACATATTTTGTGATGAAACTTTCCAAATATGTTTATTATGACATGTATGACCTACTGTAACTGAGAGAGAAAAACTTTCAAAAACGGGCTCTCCTATTGTACAGTGTACATATATAGCTACAGTTGTACAATGCACATATATAGCCACAGTTATAAAGTGTGGAGTGTACATATATAGCTACAGTTGTAGAATGTACAATCCACAGTTGTACAGTGTACAATGCACATATATAGCCACAGTTGTACAGTGTACATTACAAGTTACACACACATGTACGTACTTATAACGCTCACATGACGAACACAACAGGAAGCCATGGCATCTACTTCTGAACACTGCAAAGTTCTGAAACATCACACGATTCAGGTTACGTAGCGTATCATGTGACCCCTATGTGTGTGTGTATGTGTGTGTGTGTGCGTGTGTGTGTGTGTGTATAACCTCTGACTTATATCTAACCTGTAACGTGTATCATATGCTATGAATACTTCAAAGAAGATTACCAAATCATCAAAAATAATATCGCATTAAATCCGTAAATCGATTACTTCAATTCAATATAATTACTTCAATTCAATATAATTACTTCAATTAAATAAACAATAATAGCGATAATATTTATTAGAAGTTGTTTTTTCTGTTTTCTTTTCTCGTTTATATTACATATATATATATATATGATTATTAAAGGGCTTCTAAATAATATTCAATATCGTCGTTGCCTATCGAAACACCGGCACTTATTCGTTATCGCCACGGTAACCACTGTAACCACGGTAACCTCTCTCTTGTGTGCGTGTGCACAGGAAGTGGGCAAGGAATACCTAGACTACCTGATAGACGAGCGGAGGTACGAAGACGCGGCCAGACTCTGCGTCAGGCATCTCGGTAACAACAGACAACTCTGGCAGCGCGAGGCCTTTAGGTTCTCTGAACTGCAGCAGTTGAAGGTCAGTGAAGGGTGCGCGAGGGCGTGTTTCTAGCTTAGAAGTGAGGGGCAATAGATTATATTGTTTACAGTTTTAAAATATATTTATAATTATATATATATATATGAATTCATACTTCGTTAATCTGTTACAATGAACGTTAGACAATATAAATGATATATATATATACATTTTGCAAACACTACTAATACAAGTAACACATAGTTAGCCATCTCACAATACGCTGCTTTATCTAGCTTACTTATTCTATAACGTAACTGAATATTACGTGGATTAAATTTCGAATTAAATTGCCTGTGTGGCTCAGTGGCTAAGGCGTCAGACACACAAGTAGTAGGACACGGATTCGACCCTCATCCGGACCATTAATTAATTTTATAAAATTGGTCTTAAAATATTATTTAGAAGTGATCTTATATAATTGTGTATAAATAATTGATCGGTTCTCGTTAAAACCATGGATACCTTAACATGAGAACAGCTTCGAAGGGACATTAGAGCCATATATGGTTATAAGTGAAAAACTTCATCTAAGTTCCTGGATGGGATGAAAGGACTCCACCAAATAAAAATAACAATAACAAATAACAAAAATAACAATATATTTAAGTTATAAAATATTATTATCATCGATATGGAATTCATCACCATTATTCCCTATATATAGACCATAGTCCATATCATGAGTGTAACCAACACTAGCACACTAACACCTCTCCTACCACTACTACAGGTACTGGCTGCTTATTTACCTAGAGGAGAGCCCACCCTATCCCCTGCTGTCTACGAGATGGCACTGAATGACTTCCTACAAACAGATCATCTAGTTTGTTCCCCCCCACCCCTCCTTATTCCCCCAATCTCCCACTCTTACTTCCCCCAATCTCCCCCTCCTTTTTCCCACAATCTCCCCCTCCTTATTCCCCCAATCTCCCCCTCGCTATACGTTATAAATATACTGTGATCAATTATTGAACATCGAATATCTATTTTGATCCACTTTCCCGGGTAAATGGTGTAAATTCTTATAAAATAATTAATATCGTATATTAATTCAGGGATATATTTATTGCGACCACATAAATATGTATAATATTATTAATTTCAATATTTCAATTTCCCAAATATATCTACTAAATATGCATCATTATCAGAAATTCACTTTGGTTCCAGGCTACTACCAATGAATTCCATAACTTCGTTCTTTAGACTAAACACTCTGTCAAGTACTTTTCCCTTGGACAACCAACGTATTTAATTTATATTTAAACTATCTTAGTTTTGTAATATGTGTAATATTAATGTAATCTGCTTCAAAATATCTTCAGAAAATCTTTAATTCTTCATTTAATGCATATTTGACTATTTGACAGTGGTATTGATTCTATTTTATCTGAATATTCTTTATGATGTTCTTCCGAAACATAATTAATTATATCAATAGCACAAGATACAATTAATTCTTCAGCAATTGTATGAGGTTTTTAGATTTAGCAATATTCTGAGCAATTTTATAAGATATATAGTATACTATTAACTTATCTTTTTTCTTGATATTTATAGTAGTGTTGACAGTTTCAATACGTGAAGTGGTTACTGAATATTGTACTCTTTTAAAATATGAAATATCTTTATAATTTCTAATTTTAGATGATTAGTTGGATGAAGATAGTAAAATAATAAATAATAAAAAACTAAACTTAATATAAAATTAAATTTTCATAGACTTTTTTTTTATTAAATATAGACAATTCAGAAACTCCTTTATCAAACAAAATATTGGCGACCCTAGAAAAGTATCAATCGACCCAAAGGTGATCCGTGGACCCCCTTTTCAGAACCACTGATATATACTATATGTAAATAGATTAGAAGGTTGCTTTTTGATTGGATATTGTACATATTGTATTGAAATAGTAAACTCCTGCGGGGTTCACCAATAAGGAGATTTTAATTTTACACCAAAAATCTTAACTCCTTTTTATGTTTTTATTCATTCTATTTAATATTTATAGTTTTTCAATACATATCGGTAATGTATTAGATTATTGTGTATAATTATATTTTGATTTATTTTAATACATTATTTATCATTCCTCTCCATCCTTCATTAACTCTCCCACCTTCTTTACTCACTCCCTCATCCCTCATTCCATCTTCTTACTCCTTACCACTAACCCGACATCGTACACCACCCCTCCCTTCTCTAGCCTAAGACAAGGGTTTGAAATGGTTTCAGTTTCAAAGATAATGGTTTCGAAACGGTTTCAGTTTCAATATATGTATAAATAATGAATTTTTAAATTCGGCATATATTTAATATATTAATATAGTTTCGTTTTTAAATGTAAATTCTGAATTACTCACAACATACTCGAAATTACTCGGAACCGACTCGATATTTCTCGAAACCGACTCGGAATCGATTCGGAATCGTAATTTGGAAATTTTAATTACTCGAAACAGCTCGAAAATTATTCTGCTCGATCCCATCACTAGTAACAATACCCTCTACCCCAGTAATAACATCACCTGATCAACACCGCCACCAACACCACCACCAGGGATTCCAGGCCATTATAAAGGACTGGCCTTGCAACCTGTACAACATCCGCACTATAATCAACGCAGTGCTGGATAGACTCGACAGGGAACCTACCAACTCTGTACTGTTGCAGTGTCTAGCTGATCTGTTAGTGTACTAGGGGGGGGGGGGGCTTGCGGGAGCTATATTATTATTATATTTTCTTATTTTATTATTATCATTATTATTGTTATTATTATTATATCATCTAATATGTGATATTTTTGCTATAATAAGTATATACGTGATATTTATAGCCACTGAATATCCAATAATTAATATTCGGGAAATTGATATTCATATAATTATGGTTTACATTGTTAAGCATGATATAGTGTCACTAGGTTTGTTTACTTACATTGACTATTAATAATATCGTAATATACCAAGTTGATGTATTGAATATATTTATAATCGTATATATTTTATATAAATAATATAACTTATTAAATAAACCATTAATTTTCATCCAAACCATCAAATTACACTAGTATATGTGGTTTGGGTATTATATATTATATGGTTTACTTATTAATGTATACAATTAAACACCCTTATAATTAATAAAAAACTCCTATAATATAATTAATATATTATATAATTTATATATATATATGGGAACATAGTGGTCAATTTCATGATTATATAATCCTTATTATTGTCATTGAAATATTGTATATTTTGTATATAACACAAATATTCAATATTTCAATGACAATGATAATAATAAGGATTATTTAATCTGTTATTGATTTCCTATTGTCATGTAATAATCAATATATTATTATATAATTGCACATACAGTGCAATTATTAGATAATGTACCTCGTTATACATACATATATACATATGTTACATATATACATATGTTACTTTCACAGATATATCCACGAGAAGAGATACGACAAGGCACTCGGTATTTACCTCAGGTTTATATAGATTAACTGTCTGATAATGCTTTATATAAGTATATCAGTTACTAAGTATATAGTTAATTTTAAATTTTACAAATAATATTAATCTCTGATTATATTATTATTCGTATCTATATCGAGAATATAATATATATATATGCGATATAAATATCAACTAGTATTATGTTTACAAGAACTAGTATATGTATATATATATTTATGTATACATATATACATAAATATAAAATTGAATTAATATTTTTACTATTTCAAATGAAGTTTTCATCGAAGTATCGTGAATTAAATAATATATATTTAACTATTTTCATAGCATCACCGTACACATTATGCCGTTATAATGGTGTGGGTGGTGATACATGAACACATGTGTATCCTCTTGCAACGTACGTGTAATACAATATGTACATCATTAGTTGACATTGTTAACAATACCACTCCAGTACACTGTGTAATACGCGTTTATGATATGTATTATGTTTCCGAGTGTAATGATGTGAGAGTAAATATCATGCGATTTGGTAATATGGAGTTTGATTGTTAATATAGAGATATAAACATATATGATAATATTAATAATAATAATAATTATAATTTATTAAAGGTTTTTTTTTTATTTTAATAAATAAATATCCATTAAAATATTCAATATCTCTACGCATTTCTAAACTGCTTTACATAATACACATATATTTCCCAATACTCTTACCCGTAAAGCCATACATCAGTGTATTGGTTATTGTTATTGTTATTTTTATTTGGTGGAGTCCTTTCCAGGAACTTAGATGAAGTTTTCACTTATAACCATATATGGCTCTAATGTCCCTTCGAAGCCGCTCTCATGTTAAGGCATCCATGGTTTTAACGAGAGCCGATAATTTATTTATACACAATTATATAAGATCACTTCGGTTTACTTTAGAGTCGTTAGTTAACATTAGGCCTCGACTCCGTTAGTAAACGCTGTACACCTGTCTGTGGTGGTAATGAAGTGATCTCGATACATACACCTCGCTACATTGCCGTCATCTCCCTACCTATGTAGAATACATTGTATACATCCATGCAGTAGGTAGATCTTAATAACTCTGCTAATATCATCATGATTATATTGTTTTTATATTAAATAATATATATATTAATTATTAATACAAAATATAGGGAATTTATTATTTTTTTTACAATTTTTTATTATTACATATTTAAAATTATGCAATTTAATTTTTTAACAATTTAAAAAAATAATGTATTTACATAGGTTATCAGGATCCCTATACCTATCTATTGTTTGCTTTGCAATGATGATAATGTAGTAGATCATTCTAGAACGTTACCGTAACTCTAAAACCTTTACGTTCTTCATTTTTAAATTTCATATTATTATTTGATTATGTATTTTCTTAATTAAAATATCAATCAATAATGTAGTCGTGTTATGCACATTGAAAACTGCGACAAAGGCAGCTAATTAACCACTCCACAAGTGTGTGTGTGTGTGTGTGATATCTAATAATTATTTTACGCTTTAACTCCTAATTTGTGCACTTTAACCCAGAATCAAACACAAAGACGTGTTCTCGTTGATCATTAAACATGACCTCTTGACCTCCGTTCAAGATAAACTCGTTCTTCTCATGGAGTTTGATAGTGTGGAAGCTGTAAAGATGCTTCTAGAATACAGGGAATGCATTAGCGTTAGTTTATAGCCACCCCAGCAACTATCATCGGTTAGTTACTTAGTAGTGGTATTAGACTATATAGCTATGAATACGCTTCTATAGCTATCTACATTCAATGCGTATGATTATTTACTAATGGTTTATGTATTTTAAAATATAAATCGTAATTTTTATCAAATATAATTTTATAATATTATAATTTTTCAATTTTTAATTATTTTCAATTCAATATTTAAATCGTATTTAAACTCGTATACGGGAAAGTCGTAATCAACCTCCTATTTGTGAAATACGACACATCTATTTTCAACCTCATCTAAATATAGCTTTATATTTAATGTGTTATTACACCAGCGTGTGTGCACACTCAATCCTTCGTATCTATTTATCCGTGAAGAATGTGATTAAAGATTACATTTTAGAATTTTTATCACTACTTTATACAGCAATTAATATAATAATTAACTATATTATGGAATTCGGTAATCTAAATATATCAAAACATTATAAATACCGTACGAAAATGATAGCATAAACACAAATGTACTAAATGATAACCTTGAATGACATTGGGTTAACCTTCACCGAACAGGTTGATAAGGTAGTCTCGCAATTAGAGGATCACCTACATTACCTGCACATGGTTAGTTGTTAGAGTGAGATAGGTATCTGTATTGCAACCATTGCCTCCTATCTCTCTCATTCTTGTTTATCGTGCAGTTTATTTCTTATTTCACTTTGATTCATTATATTAATCAATCAATTATGCACATTTTGTTCTAGATTATATATAATAGACAATGATCACAGTATTCACTATTTAATGTTAAATGATTAAACATCTTTGATTATTTAATTTAATTTTTTAATATTTCCATTTAATTAATGAATTAAATAGAATTATTAACAACAAATATGAAAAATATTAAATAATCTATTACAATGACTACATTATTCTATAAATGTATGCATAATATATATATATATATATGTATATATATATATTGTTATAGTAATTGCATGAGATCACTCTTATCAGATGATCAGTTGATCAGTTAATAATTTAATTAGGTTAATACGTAATTAGGTCAATACGTAATTAGGTTAATATGTAATTAGGTTAATATGTAATTAGGTCAATATATCTATAGTATTGACTCAATGATTACTTACAATATAACCTAATCCCATGTTTAATATTTGTGTACCTCTGTCAGTGATATTAACCAATGAAAACAGTTCTCAGTCACACATGTATGTGCGCGTGTGAGTAGTATGTATTATTCACCACTAATCATTGCATATTCATTACATTTCTCGTTACCGTTACGTCGTGGTCAATATTATGTTCACATTTGTAGACAATATGTTTTATAATCCATCCATAACCCCTCTCTATGTCTAGCTTCTACATAATCTCCAATAACATACATTATATCAGCCACCACATGACATTAGAGTTTAACCTATACCCGTGTACCCTTGCTCGGGGTCATAGTTCATGGCGTTAACGGTACGACCTTCACCCCCCCCCCCCCCCGCAGTACCTAGACAGTCTGTTCCATCAAGACAAGGAGGCGGGAAAGCTCTACCACTCCCTGCAGGTGAAGCTCTACGCTTCCTACGATAGACCACGCCTCCTGCCCTTCCTCAAGTCTAGTAACTACTACGCCCTCCAGGTTACTACCACTCTCTACCACTAACCCCCCCGCCCCCCTCTTACACCTCCCTAAGGATACATTTAATATTTATCAAATATGATCATTCCTTGTATTTAATATTCACCTCAAACTAGTAATAACTATATCAGTCATATTACTTTCAAATAATAACTATTTCATTAGATAATAAGATAATTATAATTGCATATAGGTTCCTTACATATACACATATAAACCATCATCATATAACCATCATCATACATATCTGTATACACCTATACATACAGCTATGATTGTACACCCCTGTTGCCTATAATACACATACCATTACCCACATACCCGCACACACACAGACAGCATTGAACGACTGCACTGAGAGAGATCTGACCGTGGAGATCATCTTTCTACTGGGTAAAATTACATCATAACAACCAATAGTAGTGGTATTACATCATAACGTGCAATAGTAGTGGTATTACATCATAACATGCAATAGTAGTGGGGTATTACATCATAACTTGTAATAGTAGTGGTATTACATCATAACAACTAATAATAGTAGTACATAACATAGTGAGATCTCTTCTGAAAAACTCTTTTGAATGTGATGTGTAATTAACAGTAGAGACTTATATTCTAATCTCAGGTCAATTATATTAAAATATAAATATATATATATATATTTATATTCAATTTAGTAATTATTATATATAATTTAAAAAATATTTCCATTAACAATATTTTACAGTACAATTCATAAGTACTTTATAAAGTACAATTCAATAATTAATGTTGTACTACTTATAAATATAATCCACATCTTTTTGTTTATTTTAAAAATGTAATTATTTTGTTATTAAATATTAAATATCACACATATGTGACATTATGTATATATATATATATATATATATATATATATATATATATATATATATATATATATTATATATATATATTGAGTGATACTTACTAATATCGGTATGTACAAATCATACGCACACATACACGCGCATGCGTACACCATCGATATAAAGAAAGTGGATAAGTAATAGATACGTATATGGAATTATCGATAAATTAACAAATTGGTATCAGTGACTTTGATTGGATATTAGTCATATTATATATGTCAAATATTAAAACAGTAGGCTTTTCGTCGAAATAGATTAAAGTGACTTCTAGTCACTTAATATCAATTTAAATACACAAAATTAGGAGGAATGTTGATAGGATGTATTTAAATATATAATATTATTTTTAGTATAGATAGTACATTAAAATTGGTAGGAATTATCAATATATATGTATAAATAAATAATATTAATTTAAAATGTAGTAGATATTTAGTAGTGGGCTGGGACTGCAGCGCCTCTATCGCAAAGTGCCGTACACTACATTCAATTGCACAGGTCCACTTTAGCACTATATCGATGATACACACACGCACTCACACATACACACCAACACACCCACACACACACACACACATACACACACACACACCAACACACACACATACACACACACACACACACCAACACACACACATACACACACACACACACTTACACACTCACACCTAAACACACACACTCTCACACACACCCACACCCACCCATACATCTGATAACAATATAACCCCCCCCCCGTCTACAGGCAGAATGGGCAACACCAAGAAAGCTCTCCAGCTAATAACCAATCAGCTCGGAGACGTCACCATGGCGATAGACTTCTGTAAGGAACACAACGACGAGGAACTATGGACCGATATCATCAACTACTCCATAGATAAGCCTTGTTAGTAGTGCAGCATGTAGTTACAGATTTCTCTAAGTAAGATATAACACACAGTATCGTAATACTAATAGCGCCACCTATATTGGGTCAATTTTCGGAATTATGTGTTATTTATAATGAAA
Source organism: Osedax fenrisi (assembly GCA_964019155.1). NCBI lineage: Eukaryota > Metazoa > Annelida > Polychaeta > Sabellida > Siboglinidae > Osedax > Osedax fenrisi. Next base: position 15,733,581 of record OZ025241.1, read on the forward strand.
ATTAGTATCAAACTATACTCTTTTAAAATGTAAAATAATATACTTTAAATTATTATTTATATTATAAAACTATCGTACATTACTAATATATAACACAGCAATAGGATATGTTGGTTTTAAGCGCTATACATATCTATAAAACTAATTTATATAGCATGTAATTTTATAGAGAATTGAAAACATTAGTATATAAAAACCGCGCCAAACCTAAGTCTATTTCAGTGATTTCATTACTGCAGCTAGCAGCGGGATGCCTGAGTCACAGTACGTAGATATAGGGAGTGTTATATCTGCTTAGCCACATAGTTGATGTAGTGGAGGTCTGTAGGCAATAGAGGCTACCTCTATTCACTTCTGTGTGGGGGACACACTAGGCATACCAATGTATATATATCTACATAAGGGTATCCGTAGTATAAGCTAAACATAGCTTCTGGGTATCCCTCCGATTATTATAGCCAATATTCGGTAAATAAAATTCATTCATTCATACTCTTAAACATGCCATATAAATAAATCAGATTTATTATTTCATGTTGTAAAGCATGAAATAATGGAGAAGTTAATAAACAAATGTATTTGTTTTTTGCGAGAACTTCCCCAATCATCATATTCTAGATAAGTTATATTCTCATGAGTTTAAAAAATGTAAATATAAATAAATATGATTTAAAGAATAAAAATATGTATCAATAAGTCAAGTTAAAAAGAATATGTTATCATATATCTACCACCCTCTATGCCTGGAGTAGATACTGCATGCTATGAGCCCATATCTGCCTAAGATCCTACTATTCACATAACATATAGTCATTGAGGACTGCAAGTTTTGCTTTCGATAACATGATATCTTCAAAATCTGCAATATTTTTGCAAATTTTTTTTAATATTTCATTAATTCGAGATATATCATAAATATTACAATATAATCAAATCATAAAATTACACTCGAAATAATCAAATATTATAAATAGAATAATTAATATAAATATAATGAATACAAATATAAACAATAGTGAATTAAACTATTAAAAATATAACTCTTCCATTCGATTAGTTTGAAAATTTGAAAATTCAATTAGAAATATAAAATTATTAAATATTCCAAAATATTAATTAAAAATTATAAATAATAAATGTATTTTAAGTGGATACCTCAGAGTAAAATATGTTAAAAAAACATATTATAATAAATTATATATTTTAAATACATCATATCAACATTCCTCGTAATTGTGTGTATTTAAATTGAAGATATACTATTTTATTGATATTTATAATCTAAATCCATTGATATAGATAGAAGTCACTTAAATCTATTTCGACGAAAAACCTGTTTTAATATTTAACATATATAATATGACTAATATCCAATCAAAATCACTGATGTTTTTTTGTTAATTTATAGATAAAAGTGCCATTCATGTGTCTATCTTTCACATGCATTGCGTGTGTCAATTGCACAGGTCCAATGTCTTTATATCGACGATACATACATACATATCTCCAAATTAAAATCTAATCCTAACCTATTTATATATAGTATATATTATAACCTCATGTTATATATATAGATTTAATATAATATTAATATTAATATAATATTATATATATATATATATATATATATATACTAGCAGTTTTGGCCCGGTGTATATGCTGATAGTTGAGAATTATGAGTTATTATTAGAAAATTGCATGATCTAGGTGTATTTTAGAAATAAGAAATATATTATTTATTTGATTTAAATTAATTATGTTATAAAAAACAAATATTGAGAAATTAATATAATATACATAATAAATGGGAGTTAGCCCTATCGGAGTTAGCCCTATCTGAATTATCCCTATCGGAGTTAGCCCTATCTGAATTAACCCTATCGGAGTTAGTCCTATCTGAATTAGCCCTATCGTAGTTAGCTCTATCTGAAGTAGCTCTATCTGAATTAGACCTATCTGAGTCAGCCCTATATGAATTAGCCCTATATGAGTTAGCCATATCTGAATTATCCCTATCGTAGTTAGCACTATCTGAATTAGTCCTATCTGAATTAGCCATATCTGAGTTAGCCATATCTGAATTAGCCATATCCGAGTTAGCTATATCTGAAGTAGCCCTATCTGAGTTAGCCCTATCGTAGTTAGCTCTATATGAATTAACCCTATCTGAATTATCCATATCTGAGTTAGCCATATCTGAATTAGCCCTATCTGCATTAGCCCTATATGAGTTAGCCCTATATGAGTTAGCCATATCTGAATTAGCCCTATCGGAGTTAGCTCTATCTTAATCAGCCCTATCTGAGTTAGCACTATCTGAATTAGCCCTATCGGAGTTATCCTTATCTAAGTTAGCACTATCGGAGTTATCCTTATCTGTATTAGCCCTATCGGAGTTAGCCCTATCTGAATTAGCCCTATCGGAGTTAGATCTATTTGAATTAACACTATATGAGTTACCACTATCGTAGTTATCCCTATCTGAATTAGCCCTATCGGAGTTAGCCCTATAGGAGCATCTCGTCCTTCTATAATATAAGTTATATATATTCGTATAAGAACTATATAATTATGAAATAAATTAAATTTAATAAGTTGTACAACGTACGAGATTACTGGTAACCATGAATCTCATTGGATGAATCTAATGTTATTAAAAAGCGCCACCTATTGAATATTCGAGGCGAATTAATTTAAAATCTTAATTTATAAATCCTCTTTAATATATGATAACACGGTAAATGTCATATTTTGATAGTGCATATTAAAGAGGAATAAAAGATGAGTATAACTGGTGTCTTCCGATCTTGCATTTATTTTTTAAATTCGTAGAATCGTCGCTTCGCGACGATGCCGCATTGTTATATGTTTAGAGAAATATATATATAGATTAGTGTTGCAATCGAACCCTACTATCAGAGCATCAGTTTGAGTCCGTGTTCGAAAGTTTATAATTATTGAGTTTCAGCTGATACTCAATAATTATAAAATTATAAAATTATATTAGTATCAGTTCGAAATGCTTGAGTATCAGTTAGAAGTTCGAAGTCCGGAGTTCGATTGCAACACTAACATATATATATATGTATGTATCCTAATTCTATTAGAATCCGAGTAATAATAAATATGTGATATTTTGATGAACTAGACACATTTCTACATAATCTCCAATTCTATGATGAAGAAACACTATAGCTGAAAGTGTATAAGCAGACCTAGTAGCTACCAGGCATTACTAAACTAGGACAACTAGCATCACGAATCATACATAAATCATAACATACATCGTCGTGGATAAACAAGTATGATAAATGTGTATTTGTTCTATAAATAGTTTCAAAACAACAACGACATACATTTGTCATCTAATAAATTTAGCAATATATTATAAATTATTTTAACTATTATAAATTACAGGATATTATTAGGAATTAATAGTAATAAATTAATAAGAGAAATTATTTAGGATTACCCGAAAAATACTGCTAAACTTTACTTACAAACAATAATTTGAGTTATTCAAATAGTTCAAATACCTGAAATATTATATACCAAATATAATAATTATTCTAAAAATCTATAATTAATTTTAGGTACCCTAACACTAGGTGCTAGTAGAACTTCCTACCACTTATAGCTTCTATGTTGTTTACATTTTAGTAATTAACCGATTCTTAAATTTATATTCTATTTTTTGTAATCAATGTTTGTAGAACAAATTTATTATCTATATATTAATTTCATTATATATATAATTTAAATTATCAAGCGGTTGCTTTATTAGCACAAAAACAAACATAGTCGATAAGTTAGTTACATTAATAATCTGATCTTAACAACTGATGTCAGAAGACGTTATAACAAAGACATAAATAAATTTGAAAAGAAATTTCTAGCACAATTGTTTATATAATTGACCAATATTTAATATCTAAATTTTAATATAAAATATTAAATTTATCCATATTTAAAACTACTTTCCTCTATAATGACTTCAACTAATGGAATTATATATCCATTACAGACAAACTATTGCACTATTAAAACTGTACAATTATATCTATACATTTATTAATTTTAACGTGTCTAATAAATAATAATTTTCTAAATTATATTTCAATTTAAAATAATATTGATTACGTACTTTCTACATACTTTCTACATAAATAGATCTTCTTACTATAACATCACTTGTAGGTGATTACATTCACTATAGGTGATTATTGACCTTATTGATTATACCAACCCTATTATACCATACTCTATTATATTATACTCTATTATACTATGATCATATAATAATCACTTGTAAGACGAAGCCTTGATAAAAAGTATGTTTCTACGTACTTTCGTGCTTTTTACATTTCCGTGACAACCTAAGAGAAACCACAACACTTAGAACAATAGAACATCACGTAATACCTATAGGTCATAAGTCAATATAGGACTATAGCCATGTGACGCCCCCAATATAAATACCTAAAAGACACGTGAATAACACACAATAATCATTATATAACACTTATGATTTATTCGCACTCTAGTAACGCTACCCGCAATACTATATAGAGTGACCTTTAACCCCGTTCTCCTTCGTCGCGCCGGTATTGTGTTCGAAACGCGTAAATCACATAACTTTGAATGCGCCGGCTTTTTTCATCGATACGGATTTAGACTCCGGAAAAAGCACGTCTAATTATAACTGTCATGCGTTTGTGATGTGCTTGCTTTTGATTGACACAGACGAGGCAGTTATTTATTCTCTTGTTTATGACATTAGTGAACCACGTTCCCGAGGACGGTTGACGACCTTCTCTGACCTATAGCCTTATTACTAATGTCACCGATTATTTCGCGAAGATATGACACTCTTTTTAATGGCGCCATCTGTACTTCAAACTATTTATGTCTAATTCTAGTTTTAGTTTGTATGCGTTTACATGTAAATATGAAATATATATATATCGCTATTATAAATGAAAAGTTACGTATATTTTTGAATACAATAACCATTATATTTATTGTATTTGTTTTAAGAATATAATAATGTTTTATAATAAGACAAATTTGTATTATAATATACTGCCATATTCGAGAAATACGATAAATTAATAAGTCTATTTTCAATGTAACATTATTAATTACCATGCTTTACAATGTAACAATACTTTTCGTGACGATTCGCTATTGAAATTATTTAAAACCATAGTATTGCCAACTATATTTCAAACTAATCGGCTTTGAAATATATATAACTTAATAGATACGAGTGACATATCTTTGCTTCATAAAATGATTGATAACATCTTTGTATCTGCCTAGTTCATGCACTATTTTCTGTTAAAAAACGAAACTAGGTTAAATTATACTTAAATGTATTCATTTTATTTGTGTTATTTTATTCGCTCCACTAACATTACTTATATATACTTTATAACCTGATTACCTATAATATACATATGTAGAATATAAATTAGTGTTACTGATGTATGTATGTTTTTCAAGTACAGTAAACAAATAATAGGGTATCTTTCAAATTATATAAAAAAATCTTCCATTTTTTTATAATTTATTTTAAAATTATTTTATTATGATGCTAAAATTTAAATCTTACTAGGAAAATATAAATTATGAAGATGAATGATTTAATCTTAGTAATTGTTACTTAGTAACTGTTACCTATTAACTGTTACCTATTAAATAAGTATCACCAATTAATATTGATAAATAATCATGTAAAATATGTTATTTGTAGTAATATATTTTTTTAGAAAACATTCTAACCTCAAAATAATCAAAATTATTATTTTCTAGTAGAACATTTCTAATATAAATAAATGCAAAATATAAAGGTCATTCATTAAGAAATATTTGTATTAAAATTTTCAAATATTATGTCGATAATATTATCAGACAATATTTTTAAAGAAAAAACATTTGTTATTAATTAAATATAATACTAACAATGTATTAAAATATTAGTCAAATACATTTTTTTATCATTACTTTAACCTATAACATATAATTATGATAAATTATAATATTTTAAATAAATATATATATTTCATCAAACTTTGTCATTTCCTGGGTTTTGTAATTAATTGTATAGAACTATATCTTATGAGTAGATTATAAAGAACATAATGAAATATATTTAATATTCAATTACTAGTTGATTCATTTATTATCACCTAATTTAATATATATATAAGCCATATTGACGTTTAAATGATGAAATAAATAAATACGTATACTTAATTATAAAATATTTTTTTATATGATAATTTAATTAAGCAAATACATAGATGAAAATATAATCTAAAGTATAAAGTATATATATTTGCTAACGATAACATACATTATAGAAATAAACAAAGAATAATACGAAATTAAAAAATTAATGAAATTAAAACGTTTTATAGTTACAGTAAAATTGCTTGCTAATAATATATCAAACTTTTAGGTCGCGGTTGAGCACTTTCATCTTTTATACTATCAGTGTAATATCCGTGGGACTGTTATTTCACTGATAACTATAATAACTATAATAATATAGTAAATAATCAAGTATCAATTCGTTGATAATATATATATATATATATGATTTCAATACATTATTAAACTTATGCGTAGAACGTATTGATCTGATAGGGAGAGGAATAGAATTCCGTAACGTCGGTGAACTACACGAGAAAGCACGATTGCTTGTTCGAATCAACTTGGATTTAAGATAGACGAGCGAAAGTTTATCATTCGACGATCTAAGTCGAGTAGACGGAGTATGATATTTTAGTGTAGCTCGCAAATAACTTATCGTTTTATTAACTAATATTTTATGAATACTACGCAGTATTCTATAACTCCCCGCCCCGCCCTACCTGTTGAGATTACCTACAGCATTCAGTAGAGGAGAGGACATACGCGAGCATCATTACTATCACCTCGATTAACCACCACCACCACCCCCGCTATAACCCCCGCCCCCTCCACCCCGCAGCGTTCATTACGGGTCTGCTCCGTAACATCGGTACACACGTTGACCCCATCCGACTGATCACAGAGATACACGAAGGAATGGCGATACCCGGCCTCAGGGACTCCCTCGTCAAGATCCTGCAAGACTACAATCTACAGGTAGGGTAGGCTCATCAATGATGGTATACGTATACATTAGTATGTGTATATGTATACATTAGTATATCATATCAGACACAGAAGCAGTAGGACGCGGGTTCGAGCCTCGTCCGGACCGTTAAAATAGGTCTTAAAATAATATTTAGAAGTGATCTTATATAATTTTATATAAATAAATGATCGGCTATCGTTAAAACCATGATGCCTTAACATGAGATCAGCTTCGAAGTGACATTAGAGCCATATATGGTTATAAGTGAAAACATCATCCAAGTTCCTGGATGGGATGAAAGGACTTCGCCAAAATTAAATTAAAATATAATAACAATATATCGTATATAAGTACTATTTATTTTAGAAAATTAGTTTTACGTATTTAAATATTTATGAACACTACGTGAGTATTTACACTAATATCTACAATCAATTGTAGTAATTCTACAACAAAATGAAGAGGTGGTCATAGGTTCGATTTTTTTACGATTTTATCACGTGAATCTGCGACCAATTATTTACCGAATAAACATGCCCTAACTCTATTACTACCACCACCACCACTACTACTTCTAACTCTACCTCTACCACTACCATTAACACTACTTATAACTATACTACTACTACTACCACCACTACCACCACCACTATATAGATGTCCCTGCGGAGTGGCTGCAGAAAGATCCTGGTGTCTGACCACTACAATCTGTTCAAGAAACACGTTCTGCTCAAGACTAAAGCTATCCGTCTCGACTGTCAGTAACCGTGTTATGTAATAGTGTAACTATTGCGTCATCGGCATTGACTCATCGCTGATGTTGTGTTATGTAATAGTGTAACTATTACATCATCATTGCTGATGTTGTTGTTGTTACTATAGGCTATAGTAATGCTCGTAGGCAATAGATATTATTTCTTTGGCTGTAGTTTTAGTATACCTGCCCATCCATTCATATTATTAAATGTAAGTTATATACTAATCTGATTGGATGATCTAGTCACAAGACATCACCTGCTCTTCATTACAACTACAGCTCTTAACAGCAATACACTCCCTCTAGGTGTGTTGTATCTATAAAGATCTTGTGTTTGTAACGTAATTATATGTTCTTGACTGATCACCTGTGATAAGTTATAATTTATAGCAGTTCTACTCAGGTTCATAGCAATTACATGGTATTCGTATCATATTGTTTATCTCTTACATATTAATATTGTTAACCAACAATATGAATTTATCTTATATTTTTCTCTCTTTTTAGCGTGATTTTTAATTTATAATTATGTTTATATTTTATTTATTTTCTCAAATTTATTTTATAAGAATCTAGATTATCCAAAATATGAAAATTGGTCAAATTCAAGAAAAAACATTAAATTGTTTAATAATTTCCATTAGTCCTTGCACGTTTTACGAGGAATGATAACGATGATTTATTTATATATGTTATGCTGCTATATTTATATACAAATGTCCCGATAGGTGTACAAGTTTGCCAGTTCTGCCAAGAAAGAGTTCTTCCATCAGGTCAGATCATAATGCAGTCTAGCACATGAGTATGAGGATGTATGTGTGTATGAGGATGTGTGTGGGTATGTGTGTATGTGTGTGTGTGTGTGTGTGTATGAGGGTGTGTGTGTGGGTGTATGAGGATGTTTGTGGGGGTGTATGAGGGTGTGTGTGTATGAGGGTGTGTGTGGGGGTGTATGAGGGTGTGTGTGTGTGTGTGAGGGTGTGTGTGTGTGTGGGTGTATGAGGGTGTGTGTGTGTGTGTGTGAGGGTGTGTGTGTGTGTGGGTGTATGAGGGTGTGTGTGGGGGTGTATGAGGGTGTGTGTGTGTGTGGGTGTATGAGGGTGTGTGTGTGTGTGTGTGTATGAGGGTGTGTGTGTGTGTGTATGAGGGTGTGTGTGGGGGTGTATGAGGGTGTGTGTGTGGGTGTATGAGGGTGTGTGTGGGGGTGTATGAGGGTGTGTGTGGGGGTGTATGAGGGTGTGTGTGTGTGTATGAGGGTGTGTGTGGGGGTGTATGAGGGTGTGTGTGGGGGTGTATGAGGGTGTGTGTGGGGGTGTATGAGGGTGTGTGAGTGTGTATGAGGCAGGGTTGGATTAAAATCGGATTTTTTTGATTTAAATCGGATTTATTTGATTTATATCGATTTATTTTATTTTTTTGAAATAATAATTTTTTTTTTAAACTATTTTTTGAATGTTATGAAGGATATATATATATATTGTCCTTTATATATATATATAATTAAATAAATAAAAAAAATTTATGTAGAATCATTTATTAGTTATAATATTTATACAAGAACACCAATTTGGCAGCCTTTTCTACTCCCAGCCGATTTCTTAACTTTGTATGGATTAGACCAAATGCTATTATAATTTATCCATATAGAATCCTGTTTTCGTCCAGACATTTAAAAAAATATAATAGGTGTTTACTCAATGATTATGTTTTAATAAATGAACTAACTATTTTAAAAACATAATGTGTAAATATTATTTATATTTATATATTTATTATTATTTTTGAATGAGGAAATGTATATAATTAATTCAAATTAATAAATTTCGTTCTTTGATGTTTAATTGAATTATAATCAGTTCTAACATTACATACAATCTCATTACTAATAAACATATAGCTTTTTCATATTCTATTGAATTAATTTTTTATAAATTTTATATTTATTTTTGAGTGAAAAATATGTATAAATTGTTTTGAAGTGTATTGAATTGTATATAATTTATACAATATAATAATTGAATGATATTTGAAGTTGTATTGAAATGAATTTTTAATTCAATATCAAAGAAAACAATTTATATATTTTCTTCACTCAAAAATATATAAAAATGTAATTCAATATAATATGAAAAAATTATATATGATGAAGACATTTTATGTAATTTTACATAATTACTTCAAGTTATAATTTCTAAACCCTTTGAAATACATGCAATATTACTATATTAATTTATATATTATATTTAGATATTTTATTACTATTTATTAAATTTTGATTTAAATCATGATTTTTATTGAGTGATTTAAATCGATTTAAATATTGATTTAAATCACTTGATTTAAATCGGGCCAACCCTGGTATGAGGGATTGTGGTTAATAGCCACTGGCTATGCTAAACTAGCTGGCTATCATTACCTAATCTTTAGTCATAGTGGTTACAATGCGTATGTATATTAAAATTAAACCCAACAATAAACTATACTACTATTAATAATCACTATATATATATGTATATAGTACTATAGTATATACATTCTATACATACCCTACTACAAGCGCTTCACATTCATAGCATCACAGTTGATGATCTATGCTGATGTTGATGTTGATTCTCTAGTGACTTATAGGCCAGGTCTATTTATAACTGATAACTAAGGTATCATAAATAATAATGCAACTTTGTATTATTAATATTGGAGACATGTGTCACGCATTCTGCGTAGAATATCTAAAGAAATGTTATATTTATTTTTAATATTTATTTTATGTTGCGGATTCTAATTCCGAAAATTTGTTTTTTAACGAAGTTAACAAATGCTACGGTTTATTCAAATTTAATATATATTTCATATGAAAATCAAATATATATAAATAAACCGATACTTTTAAAATGCAAATATCAATATGCATGTGCATAAAGCATAAATCATATCTATATCTGCTAGGTGTGTTATTAAGCACATATGACCTTAATGTAGGGAAGTTTACTTAATCTGTCTTGCTGGACGTATGCAAACACTCTTTACCGATACCACACACTGGCTAGCTTATCTTTAAACCTTCATTATACATATGAAACCCTACAAACATATACGTATACCTGCATCTGTCCATGTCGTACGCCGCGCATTAGTCCTCTCATGCTTATTGCTGCACTAGCATCTTATATTTAAGCGGTTATATTATCTATACGTTATATTGTTTACGTTGTACTATCTACGTGTGTATTATACCTGTGCAGACTATGCTGCTTAGCCAACCGTGACGTAATTTTACATATAAATTTACATATATGATAAAATAAATCAATAATATAGTGTTGTATAATTTATAAAATAATATATATTTATATATAGATGCGTAAAATATAGTGACACATTATACATATTATAAATACAACTATAACTCTAATATAAATGCTAATATTATAAAATAAAACTAATAATAATAATAGACTTGTAGCAAGATTAGCATGCGATGTGCTGTATTCTCATCAGCACTACACGCTTTACACATAATACATAGGCTACGACTATAGCAATTATGCACATCTTTATTTGAAACCTTTATAAGGACATATATAAGGACATATATATTCAATAGTTTTATTTTTATTCATTATACCATTACACCGTTGTACCGTTACAGATAAACAACTTATAATAAATTATTATTGTTGTCGTCATCGATATTGACATGCTATGCCTGTATACGTCGCTAAGTGATGCAATAGTTATAAATAGAATAGTAATGCACACTACTATAGTGATGCTTAGTGATGCAATAGTTATAAATAGAATTGTAAAGCACGCTACGCTATGCCGGGCATGCTAATTATAGATATATGCACACTACACGCACACACTTTGCACATCGCCCCATATCTAAACACCCACAGCGCTATCACTTCAGCACATCTATATCAGGCCACACCTCTTCACCATAGCTATAGTACCACTACTAATGTCTAAGTGTCTAATTGCATAGATGGCAAGTATAAGCTATACGGGTAGATAGGTGATAAATACTTTACTTAGTGGAGCTTATCAACTTTATAATACTGACAACATCTAAATTATTAACACTCCATGTGTCACACATATATACCTATTATTTGTGTTATATGTACGTATAGATATAAAACAAGCAATACGTAATGAATAACCAATCAGTAGGACGCGGTTCGAGTCTCGTTCGGACCATTAAAATAAGTCTTAAAATAATATTTAGAAGTGATCTTATATAATTTTGTATAAATAAATGATCGTCTCTCGTTAAAACCACTGATGCCTTAACACGAGAGCGGCTTCGAAGGGCGATTAGAGCCATATGGTTATAAGTGAAAACTTCATCTAAGTTCATGGATGGGATGAAAGGACTCCACCAAATAAAAATAACAATAACAATATATATATATATTAAGTAACATAATTTATCTCTACATATTCTCGTTCAATTCTTAACTTGAAAACTATCTAAATAGTTGTTACTTTGATTAGATAATTTAATTTTGAATAAATATTCTATATATATATATATTCATTATATTAAATTTTCATTTATTAATTTTCTTAACCTTTCTTGTCTGTTGTTAGTTTTTATTGTAGCTTTAATTTGTTAAATGTTTATTATTTATTTTTATATATTACATAATGATTTTTGATCATTTTGTCAATTACTTCACATGTACAATTATTTGATCTTATTCATAATTAGATTTAGTATAAACAGGAAGTTAATGTAGATATAACTTTATATTATATAAGTTTATTCTTTTTTTTTAGAAGTGTATTATTCCAATTATAATTGTACTTTTTAGGACGTGTCAGAATGATGAGGGTAATTGTCTCGATAAGCTCTGCTTCTATAATTACCCAGTTGTTAAAACCAAATCTGATAATAATAATAATAATAATAATAATAATAATATAATAATAAAAACATATATATATAAGTATTAACATGGAATCTAGGTATCTTTAATAACCATAGATATTGAATAACATCTAACGTATCATTACCTCTATAATAACATACACACACTTCACGTGTTTGCACACCTGACATAGTACCACAGTATGATCTCGACACCTCTCTCGCATAACTAAGTGTGTTATCGGAGCTGGATGTTATCGTGTACCGTAATAGGGTCACGTCGTATTACACCATCTCATTATAATGATGAATAGTAAAAATATAATATAGTTTGTATGTATTCTATCCAAATGTATTATATATACTTTTTTAGTTTTCGTTCTCCGCGAAATCGAATAATTATTTTGTTTAAAGTAGATTTTTTTTCCGCATAATATTTCAAAATATACTATATCGTTAATATTTATAGTTTGATAATACATTGCTGATTACTCATGTATAGTGTAGTATACAAGTGGTGTAAAAGTGATGTAACAGTGATATAACAGTAATGTAACAGTACGTAGGTATAAAGAAAGCATATCCATCTTTCCAACGTGTCATGCTATAAAAACATATGTATGTACGCGTACATCTATTATAGTATACGTTTGTCAAGGCAGCGTTAAGCATCGAGTACCATCGGTGTTTCGTGTATCGATAAGCTGGTGTCATCGGTAATGTGTAAGTGAACAATTCCTCACGTCTCTTCTGATTAACTCGGACATACTTAAGTTGAGGCCATATTTGTGAATATTCGCTCAACTTTGCAAATATTCTCTAATAATAATCTTGGTATATCGATTATAGATTATATAGTTATATTGATAAAACGTGTTCGAATTTTGCGAACTTCATTCGAATGTGGATATCAACGAGTGTGAATACATCGCTGGTGTGGCCTCAGCTAGAGAGGTATGCCTGCATCGATGAACGATGTTATTTGTTATAAAGCAACGATGTTCACTTAAGTTCTGCGATTCGTCAACTTAATTGTATACCCACTTTTGTTTGATGTTTCTATTTTATTTTTATGTTTATTTAAACACCCGACTACATTACTCTGTCCAATGATAACGCCGTGCAAATTATACAAGAATAATAAGATAACCTCGCTAAAATATGAATGTATTCATTTATTATCAGTAAGAAATGTAAATATGTACTAAAGAAATTAAGGATTACTTTCGTGATAACAAATGTATCTGTTTAAACTTACAACACTTCCCTCTGGGTACCAGTAAACTCGGACCACTTTTGAAATAAACTCGGACCACTTTTATGCTTTAACCCATATTATAGAAGTATACTATATATAGTTATTTTAAATTGGTCCAAATTTTATTTAAAAGTTGTCCGATTTTTACTTCAAAAGTGGTCCGAGTTTACTGGTATGCTTCCCACTTCCCTCTTTTCCGCTGTGCTATTCATGTTATGTTATCTTTATCGATGTTGTAATGAATACATAGAATAGCTGTGCTAGAAGATCATATTCCCCGAGGAATGTAACTATATTGTATTTGTTAATGAAAGCATTATAGTGTCAAACTCACTCAAGGGTTTATGTATGCTTTAAATGTTAAATATAGACACTTTATATTTTACTAAAAGTATGACAAGATTTGAAACATATTAAAGATATTCTTTAATGTGTTTCAAATCTATAAGTCAATGTGTATTCTATCTTGTAGATTATATTTAGAAGTATATATATATATATATATAAATGTAGTTTTGTTCCATGTATCGACACATGTGTATATCAATAAAATTAGTATTCTTCTTATAATTTTACAAATTATAAATCGTAAATATGATATTGAAATTTTGATCTAAAACGTAAACCTATAATTAGAGTTATTTATAATATAAATCATTATTGTGTACAAGATTATGCTTATTTATAGCAATTATAGTTACTGCTATATGGTAAACCATATATCATTTATAAGGTACTACATTAAATGTTTGATTTTATTATAATGTTATTTCTAATAAATAATATATATTTCTAAAAGCATGTGTGTAGCTCTCTCTGAATTAAGAATAATCTAATAATAGAATTATAACAGAGAACTATATTCTATATGTATACTTAACTAGATATCTATTCAACACCTAATCCTATAAATAGATGACATTATTAACTTGTGACAAGTTCCAGAAAGTACAATTATATATGGAATAATAATTCCCTACAAAAATAAACGAATTCAGCATAACGTTATTCTATATCGGAGTTGACTTCCTGTTTACATTACATCTAATTAGTATTAATACTTCTAATATTTGTACTTTTGAAGGACTGACAATATAATTATTAATCGTACTTTAAATGAAATTAATAATAAATAAAGATTTAACTAACTAAATATATTAATTAATACATACTAACATACATACTTGTATACATAAAGTAATGCATAAAATCTTGTATTAATTAATAAAATCATATAAGCTTATTTAATAAAATATAAATTGTATTTTATCATTACATTTTCTATATTAAAAAAAACTGCATAATTTACAAAATATATAAAAATCTATATATATATATATATATATATATATATATATATAATTGTATATATTTTCATGTAAATTGATATAATAAATAATTTTTTTATAAATATACAGATTTATAATAAAATATTATTTTTAAATAAATATATATTATATCCAACAATTAAAAATAAATTATTGTACGTATTATTAAATAAGCGTATAGATCTATTTTCTCTATGCTGATAATTATTATTAATATAATGTAAGATATATTGTCTTTTGACAACAATAGGAAAGAGTAGAACATTATTTCTCAGCCGATCAGCAGAGTTACAAGTGAATATTTTAATTTAACTCGTTTTATAAATAAAAAATATCTAATAAATAATCACCACTATCATCTATTCTCAGATGTATCGTTCATCAGCAACGTGATAGTGTTCAACTGTCATCACGTGTTCCACGAAGATTGTCTACCTGTAGAGAATACCGTTAGTAAACCTATCTAGTCGTGTATAACACGTTGTATGTAAACCTAGCCGAGCCCCACAACTCTTTACATGTTAACACATGTTGTAACTAGGTTCTCTTTCGCAGATATCAATTTGTGTTTGGCTGTTTGGATTGTAAGATCGTATAGTTTCTTATATTTTAGTGATGTTAATATTTTATTTTAATATACTAGTAACATATATAATATATATATATATAAGTATATTTTAAATAAATGGTAACAATTATTAAATATTATAAATCAATATCAATTCAAATAAACATATTATATTAGATGTGGGTCATGAAAATATATGTTTATTTCGTATTATTATAAATATTATATAAATATTAAAATTTATGTTGAATAATATATTAATATTCTGAATATTATTACAAATATTTAAATTATTGACTACATATGGAACATTAACAAATCTTTTGATTCATTTTTAAAGTTATTCATTTAATTCATTTTCAAAAATATCATTTACGTTTAATTAATCTAATTTCGGATTACAATTTATCATTACTATTTAATTAACCATATTAATTATCATATTATCAAATATGTATTTATTTATATCAAATATAATATTTCATTGCATTAGTTAACCTTTAATAAACTAATACATTATTAGATACATTTATTCTACACCTTTAATATTGATTAATGGCAGTACCTAACTGGTTATTAACTGTTAAGCAGAATTGATATCATTCTATAGAATTGATTAATAAAAACCTTCAACCAGGGTACTGGTAATATCCGTATTGCATAACATCTTCAAGTAATGCATGTATTTATATAGGTATACATCACTTCTAATCATTGTATGCTTTAAGTCTGATTGATTGATACTTATACTTGACAGGAACATTGCATAACATGCACGGCCAAAAGAATCAAATGTATTTAATTATACATATTATATATATGTGTGTTTATATATATATAAACATATTATTATTCAACTTAAATAATGGACATACAAGTATTACGTTTGTTTATTAAACTATTATTATTATATCGTTATTTTACATTTTAGAATATAGTATTGTGATTTACTATTATTTGCATTATTATTATTATTATTATTAGTTATCGATTATTCCATGCCAATATCAATAATATGAACACTATATAGGAAATAATAGAAATTATATAATCTGAAGAAATCGTATTTGTATTTATATTTATTTTGAAAAATTGTTAATTATTATTAAAAATATCAAAAATAAAATATACAGCAATAACAAATCATTTTATATATATATATATATATATATATATATATATATATATATATATATATACATATACACATATTATATTATATCACAGGTAGTTTTTATTTAATATATAACTCAATATCAAGTTTTAAAACTATACATAATTTGTACACTAAATAATCGTACGCCGATCGTTCTTGAGATGGTTGATTGTTCATTGTTACAGTAACAATGATGATGCAACGATATTACATAACATTACTTAATAGTCTGATATCGAGAGGATTCACGTTTACAATGAATATAATAATAGGTGGTCTGTCTTTTGACTTATTCGCCTTCTAATCACGGCGTCCAATCACATCGCTGCTTTATCTTGAGCCCGATGTCAACGTATCGACGTTAAGCCGTCACTAATAGCGGTGTAGCGCGACGTCAATAGTGCGGCAATAATTATGCTCTTTCATCCAATCGTATCGCTTCGTTTCATCGTATCTCGAGCGCGGTCTCAACGTTAAGCCATCACCGCGCCCTAATAGCGGTGTATCGCACGACTTCACCAGCGACCGGTTACCACGCCAACAGTTTAGAGATTCTTCTAGAAGGATGCATAGTGTACCGGGACGAGGGGTCTGCGATGTGGCGACTCTGATAGGCGCTGATCTGTATCTTAGGAAGTAGGTCGCCGCCGTGTCTAGTCGACGGAGAGGAGGAGGAGGAGCAGGGGGGGGCGGGATTACGTTGACGCGATGACACGCCCCCTTGATACGCGGCCGACGACGACATCGTTCGTAGAGCGTGACCTTCAGAGGTCGAGGTCGTCGTATGACCTTTGTGAGTACCGGTACCGACGAGAGCAGCTCTGTCGGCGGCTCTTATCCTCAACGCGTCGCGTAGACTGTACCTTTCCAACGCCGTACCCAGACACAGAGGTCCTTCTCTGACCTCTTGACCTTGCTTGTTGACCGGCCCGTTGAGAGACGTGGTGGATACGCACGGCGCCGACATTATCGAACGTCGCTTGCTCGGGGCGTCGACTATGTACGGGATGGGGGCGTGGTTTAGAGGAAGGGCATCCACTTCGGCGGGGTGCAGCCGGTTGTCGGGTTCGGAGGTTATCCGGGGAGGGGGTGGCGACGGAGGGGAAGGGGCGGCGGCGGAGGAGGGGGCGGGGCTCGGCTTCTTTAGCAGCTGTTCGTTGGTCATGCTCAACGAGTACTTCCTCTTTTCGGACGCATTTTTACCCACTGTTACTGTTTTATAGAATTTCATATTAGTATTGATATATATATATATATATATACTAGTGTATACTATAACATATTCTATATTCTATAAAATATCGCCCATAACTATGGGATACATTAGATATATAGATGTGATATTATACTGAAGGTCATATGAAGGTCACTCATGCATAACTTATCAATGGATGGGTAATAAATCTTATGAAATAACTGCACGTGTACAGTGTACACTGGTCGTATATCAAGTTTTATCTGATCAGGTATACGCCATACAAACCATTAATAACCTACTAAAAATACTATCATTTTATAACCCCTCAATAAGAAATGTGTTTTTTACAAAGAATTGTAATTTCCTTATAGATGAGATTATTTTTATCATAAAGAATTTTAATAGCAGCATTTATTATTAATTAATACTTTATTAAGCATATGTATTGTATATGATAGTTTCAAATATATAATAAATATATATATATATATATATATTTAGTTAAATCATTTTAGTAATGTTTTTGTTTTATGCAAATACAATTTTTTGTATTATATTTAATTTAAATTATATTATTCTGTTTATTTTAAACATTATATTTACTAATGAACAGCTAAGTTGTACTTAAGTATGCCTATATATGAGCTTATGCTACAACAATATTTGAGCTTCATGTAATACATCATTTATTAATTACTTGTTAATTCCATTAGTTACTATAGTAACTAGAGTTTATTTAGTAAAGTAAAGTGCAATTCTATTTGCATCAGTATTAGTTATGCTTTATTCCTACCTATCTATAGATGTATCTAATACATTCATATCAGCGATATAAAGAAACAACTTTCTTTCTTATATCGGTGTTTCATATATTATGAAAATGATTTAAAATTTGTTATTTAATTTTTTAAATTATAATGAACTTTTATAAAAATTATGTAGAAATTCTTTAAATCTGGCTTATTTTCCTCAAATGAATTAATATAATTCTTATAAAAATATTTTGTAATAAAAAATATAAATTTATATATGTATTTATAATGGTGTTATTTTGTGATAAATATATAATTCCAGCCAATATATTATATATATATATATTAATTTATTTTGTTTAAATAACATTTTAATATTGTACCTATGTATATATATATATTAGTTAATAATAAAGAGATAATAGAATATATCTTTCATTTATTCACCATTACTGTGAATTTAATTAACACTAATAATACGTTATATAGAAAGACATACACTTATTATACAATAAATATCGTATATTGTCCTTCATCAGTCTGTTCATATTAGTAATACCATGTGTATGATAATATCATGATAGGTATAAAAAGTGTGCATTAATAGTCCAGCCTACCACACCCACCTGTCACTCTAACGGCTACTAGTGTCACCTAGCTAGGTAGACTTGTGGTGGTTGTAGTACCACGTGGATACGCGTGTGTTCATGATGTAAGCGGGACAATGGTAGGTCTAATCGTGTCGAAAGTAACGAGTGGGTTATGATAAAGTATCAATATTAATACCACATATATATATATGTATATATATATATATATATATATATATATATATATATATGTATATATATATATATATGTATATATATATATGAAATGCATAGATGATCAGATTAGTTATGAATTATTATGCATGATTGTACAATGTACATGTATGATTTCAAGCGATATTTTGTGTTGGGCACCGTGCCACTTTATAAACTATATCTATCAATACTCTGTGTGACACCACATATCTATTCTACTATATACCTAATATATACTATAGCATATGGGCTATAGATGGTATACCATGCATGTATACACTCCACGGAGTTCTCCCTGATAGTATACTATAATATACTATAGTATTATAGTGTATTTATAGATATATCTATATACTATAGTATATAGATATATCTATAAATACACTTCATATATAATTGAATAGTCTATATATATATAAATAATATCGATAATATATATATATACATCCAGGAATCTAGAATGATCGATACAGGTATGATCGTACATTGTGGCGGATTATCGTTCTGCGGATAATAACGATAACGAGTTACAAATGACCCCATTGACCCCCTGCCGATCAATACCGCAACGAAATTAAGATCGACTTAATAATAATAATAAACATAAGACTCAGTCGACTTATAGTAAATATCTAGAAGTGTATTCTTCGTAATCTTTGGGGATTACTTTCTCCGCGTGCGTAACAAATCTGATATAGGTATTAACTCGTCTGCTCGTGTTATTATTTAAATCTTGAAATACAACTATGTGTGGCATAATACGCATAATATATTTACATACATAGGCGTTACAAACACACGCACTAGACTCATGTGCGCAAATACACACACACGTAATGTGCGACGTATGTGTGCGAAGTACCTATCGCGCGCACACAGACTCACACACACACATATATATATATATATATTATTCAAGTTTTTAATATATAAATTATGTAGGGT
Source organism: Osedax fenrisi (assembly GCA_964019155.1). Taxonomy (NCBI): domain Eukaryota; kingdom Metazoa; phylum Annelida; class Polychaeta; order Sabellida; family Siboglinidae; genus Osedax; species Osedax fenrisi. The sequence continues at coordinate 15,754,351 of OZ025241.1, forward strand.
AAATTCGTGAATTTAATAATTGATTGATAAAAATATCAATCATTAATAATAATACCTTATCTTTAATCAAATTAATAAGTAAATATATATATTTATACATTTATAATGTATACGTAATATGTAGGAGTATGAGTGTATATGTGTGTATGTTATATTCGCTCTATACTTAATAATATGTATTTATTTTTATTTGTGGTATTAGTAGGATTGTACCTAAATATTCTAGAATAAGTTATTCTCGGAAGTCTATAGGACAAGGTATGCGAGGTCTACAAAAAAAGCTAATAAAATAATAATTAAATAATAATAAAATTCTAATAAATTCTAAATAATAAAAATTACGGTTAACAATTATGTAATAATTAGTTACCCGACACTTCAGTAGAATTACGTAACATACTATACACGTGTATGTTGTCGGCGGGGTCACCGGTGAAATCAATGTTGGACATATCTCTCGATACACATTTGAAAGGGGATTTAGAACATCATTTACACGGGTTTACGCTAAGATTAAGATGTCGTTAAACCCAACCATACTAAATAAATTATATTGTTAGTTTTATTTGTAAAAAAAAGTATAGCATAATTATTACATAAATGTGCCGTATATGGCATATTATATCACATTATATATAATATATTATATATATTTACTTTACACTCATATTAATAAATGTATGAACACATTAAAAATAGGAAGTTAAACTCGTGTAATCTACTCGTTTAGCTGTAAATGTGTAAATAACTATTGAACAGTCAGCCATATGTTTCTATTTATAGAATTGTATCGTTATTCGTTAATAGTAATCGAACACGTAGGCCCGAGTCCCTCGATGACACGTGTATATATATATATATATATATATATATATATATATATACGCATATATATGTCAGTCGACCTATTGACGTAGAACACGTATACATGTACGACGTATAAAGAAACTCTCTGTATAACGACGGTACGTACATTACGAACACTATAGACTACTTAGAATACCAATAGCGATGCACGCGACCTTTATCAATACCCATAGTATCACGTGTGAAGGAATTGTTTTTATCGAATACCCGCAGTGTGTACGTGTGTGTGTGTGTGCGACGTACGGTGTGTGCGTACGCGTGCGATGCGAGAGCGCACACACATACCTACGGTATAGGAAACATTCTATAGAAAAAGTGTGAAAGCTGGCCGGCTAAGACGCGTGTAAGACGTGTCTTAGCCAAAACTTTCACACTTTTCTATAGAATGTGTCGTGCCTAGATATTCCTTTAGTTGATATCTGTAATCTGAATATATATATATATATATATATATATATATATATATATATATATATATACTATAGTATACATAGACTATGACCTTATATGTATTTGTTAAGATCGATTACTAATGTATAGGTATGGCCTATTTAGTTATCTACTCGGGTTGCTTACCTAGAGGTCAGATAACCTATAGGTCATATATATATATATATATATATATATATATATATATATAGAGTTACCCATGTGTTTTTTAAATATTAATATTATGTTGTAATTAGAACTTCAGATAAATACGCCTATACTCATACAGTAAATATAGGTAATAGTGGTTAATATATTACTACATGCATGGGTAGTAAATATAGGTAATAGTGGTTAATATATTACTACATGCATGGGTAGTAAATATAGTGGGTAGTACATTATAGTAAATAGCCTATATATATAGGTAGTACATTATTTACTAATAAATATACTTAATTTATAGTCTCTGAGGGATATTCTATATATAGGTTATAGTTTATGTATATAATAATACGTAAACTATATTATATAGTCTATATACACATAAGTATAAGCTCTATACTATATTAATACTATAGTAATACCAAAGCCCTTTGTTAATACTATATACTATATTAAGCGAACATAACTTATACATTATGATATACTCGTATATGACATTAGCTTAAAGCAATAATTACATTTTTATATTTGATTTAACTTGATATAACACATTATTCATTATATACACCCTTGTATTGTAATGTTATGGGCCCTCGCTGTTATTTATAACAATTCATGTTAAGACTGCATGAGGGTTCCATTTGTATGCGATATTATTACGTGATTCAATAAATAAATATTATTATTATATATTATATATATAAATATATATATATATATATATATATATATATATATATATATTATAATACATAGTTACGAATGCATTACTACACACACACACACACACATATACATGTATTAACACTAGGTCGTAATAAGTAGGCAGTCGTAATAAGTAGGCAGTCGTAATAAGTAGGCAGTCGTAAAGTATACGACATTAGCTTACGTAACACTACCTTATATGGTAATCTACTAGCGAGTACCACACTACACGTGACTAGTTATATCACCAACAACCACGACCCCTATAGGTCTAGTATTGCATAACTAATAAGTATAATAGTTATAGTTATAACTTGGATAGTGCGTAACCGCTAATGGTGCGTTTATAGGAGATAGAATATAATAGCATATATCGTAGGTATATATCGTAATTCTTCTTATAATATTAATAATAATATATATTTGAATACTCTAATATTATATAAATATATAGAAATATAGCTCACAATTATATATATATATATCGAATAGGAATTATATAATAGGATACTATGATTACTATAAATAATGCAATACTTGTATAGTGTATACTGTACATAGACCTAGCTTTATAGACAGTTTAGTATAACAGTATGTGCGTCTGTGTATGTATGTGTTTGTGCGCGTGTGTGTGCACGCATTTGTGCTAAATTGATATAGCTAGTAAGTAGAGTATACTCTAACAGTATATATACTGTTATATATATAGCTATATATAGCCAGTAATTAGAGTATACTGTTATATACAGCTATATATAGCCAGTAATTAGAGTATACTGTTATATACAGCTATATATAGCCAGTAATTAGAGTATACTGTTATATACAGCTATCTATAGCCAGTAATTAGAGTATACTATTATATACAGCTATATATAGCCAGTAATTAGAGTATACTGTTATATACAGCTATATATAGCCAGTAATTAGAGTATACTGTTATATACAGCTATATATAGCTAGTAATTAGAGTATACTATTATATACAGCTATATATAGCTAGTAATTAGAGTATACTATTATATACAGCTATCTATAGCCAGTAATTAGAGTATACTATTATATACAGCTATATATAGCCAGTAATTAGAGTATACTGTTATATACAGCTATATATAGCTAGTAATTAGAGTATACTATTATATACAGCTATATATAGCTAGTAATTAGAGTATACTATTATATACAGCTATAGCTAGTACTGCAGAACAAAACAAGCGAAACTTTCACTATCCGCAGCTTACCAACTGTTTACCAACGGTGAATCATAGCTCGTTAAATTGAAAACGTTTAAACAATAACAGAACAATTAAACTTAACAATTAACAATGCTTTGAGATTTTCTCGGGTAATACTATTGTTGTGCCGGGTAATAAATAAAAAATAAGCACTCTAATGATCGCGTCTGAAAGGACTAAAGTGCGCTATGCACTTGTAACGATATCAATAATAAGGTTTACGCAACAAAACAATAGTGTTGGTATAATAACCGTATTCTTATGTATGTGTTTACAATTAAATTCTGAATATTAGAAGCATTGAATTAAGTGTATATATATATATACAAGATATATCTTATATATACAAGATACAAAACCTAGGGGAAAGTAACCGAATACGGACAGTGCCCGAATAAGGATACTATCGGTATCTCAGAAACCATAAATCCTACAAAAAAATTTTTATGAATAAAATATTCATAATTATATAAATAGTTTAAAAAAGTATTTTTTATTTTTTAATTACTCAAAATATTGCTAATATATCCAATAAACTGATTTTTTTATTACGTTTTTAAATTTTTTAAAAAAATGTCAACTTAAAACTTTCTCAAGAATATACAAATGTATCGATATAAAAATATAACACTATATTATTAAAAAATAAAGCATTCTAAAATTATATATATAATTTCTGTATTTTTTATAAAATATTCATTAAGTTATAAGAATATATCTTGAGATCATATAAGTCCCTAATACGGACACCCTATAACCAATCAGCGCGCAGCGTATGAACTATTCTGATTTTCGAAAAAATCCCGTGCATTATAATATTAATACCACCAATAAAGTTAAATCTAAAAATTGTATTATTTAAATACTTAAATTGATAACAAAATAATACAAATAAATAAATTATTAACTAATTAAATTAGAATAAATTATTCATAAAATTAATTATAAATAATGTAATTGTAATTTGTCTGATTGATTCATCAATAATATATAGATTATCTAGTAGTATATAGGGTATCCGTATTATAACACTGTGTTTCCGTATACGGACATGGGTACCTAATACGGACACCTCCGTTCCTATCTATGGAATTAAAAGATTAAATACAATTTTAAAATCACAATAATATCTATAATCATATAATATTAATATATTGTAATTTTTGAACAAAAATAATGAGTCATAAATATTAGGACCATTTATTGTTAAAGTGTCCGTATTAGGTTAATTTCCCCTACACATTGTGATCGAAGCTGGGACATTTCACTTTCCATAAAGTATACTTTAGGTATAACCTCTATCACTGCAGTGGTATAATGACATGGCCTCATTTAGCTTGAAGCTATATATAGTATATATTGAAGCTATAGCTATAGGAGGCAGTGATTATACCCCATGTATATACACTGGGATTATACCCTCTATGTATTATATAGTTATTGTTGAAAGTCGAAATGTTCGAGGTTCGATTCCAGATATTTATGGTGTTTTCTCTTTATGTTCATCAATAACTCAATAGTTTATAAATCAAAACACAAGTACCAATTTTACTTATTTGTATTGTATTGTCCTGGCCCCTCGCGATTATTTATAACATGTGACAGGAGTCAATGACTTCTCGAACGGCCCATGTATACGTGATTCAATAAATAAACAGTATATATATATATATATATATATATATATATTTGTATGTGTATGACGATGTATGTGTTATATAATATACAAAGATATATCTATTTGTGGAGTATTCTTCATATAAGTTTAAACGTAATCATCGATATGTTATTTACTGCATTGATTTACACTCACGTGTTAGGCAGTAGCATAGGTCCTACACAATTATCTGTTGTTATCGATTAGTTACCATGGCAACCACGCTAATGACTGACCTCGTGATGTACTCGTCATAATCATAATAGTAACACTACTTATAATACTAGAGTTTATATAGGTCAATATATGTGATTATTATTATGATGATATATGTGCATATGGTTTATAACCATAGTTTATTTCGCACTAAAATTACGGTAATTTATGGCCTATACCTATAAGCCCCTTCTCTCGTTCAGGGAGAAAATAAAAATAAAAGAACAAAGCATTGATGTAAAATAATTTCCGATAAAAATTAATAATTTATAATTTAATAAGACGTGATAAAAATAACGATACATAAATAGGAAGTTGGATGATTTAGTGATCAACGGAAGAGAGAAAAGAAGAAGTAAGATTTAGGTATCGTTTGACGGATACGTAGTGGATAGTATACTATATATACAATATCCTATAGGATGGAGGGAATACCCTCATATATATGTATGTGTGTGTGTATGTGTGTGTATGTGTGTATGTATGTGTGTATGTGTGTGTGTGTGTGTGTGTGTGTGTGTGTGTGTTATAAGTTAGTATATGTAGCCTACATAATGTAGGTGTTATTATAATATCATATAGTTATACAGTTTAGCACGTATACATTTTTCTTAGAAACATAATCATTTCTATAGTGGAGTATAGAGGACAATAGAGTTGCGAGAAGACCAGTCACTCAAACCACCAAGGTGTTAGGTATGTCGATATATAGAATACGGATAACAGATTAGTAATAGTCTATTACTATTTATAGAGTATATCGTAAACCTGATCTTAAACGTTGTATTACAAATGTAATACGTATACCTAATAAATATACTTAACGTATAATGTGTAGGATATAATGTGTACCTACTGAAATGTATAATGTGTACATAACTAATATACTATATACTTAAGTAGTTTAAGTAGTTTATATATATAGGTTAGGTATACACCTCAGAGTATACCCTTATCAATATAATATATGCACGACGTTATAAAGTAGTAATACAACCGTGTGACTAATGATTAATAAAGTAGTTTTCAAATGCCGCGCAATGCTATGTAAGTAGATATCGTACACTCTATAGAAATTAATACGTAGTAACTAATATATATATATATATATATATATATATATACAGTTACCTACATGGTATATACTATATACCACACACCTATATATAGTACACCATATAGTTATACCTATACTATAGTAGTTATAACTATTCTAACACCTAGTGCCACGTCATACACGTTGATGAATTGATAATTAATAGTCCGTCTTTGATAATGATGTACTATGTTAGACCCTACATATGTTTATAATAAGTATGTATGTATAACTGTATGTGTATATGTATACATATCACATATATGTAGTATGTATGTGTATGTATCGATCCAATAACTCTTTTGTGTATAACTAAATAGCAACCGTGTGGTTGAATAATCGAATCTTAATTACATACATCGATAATATTGTAATGTGTTAATTCCTACTGTGTGTGTGTGTGTGTGTGTGTGTGTGTGTGTGTGTGTGTGTGTGTGTGTGTGTGTGTGTGTGTGTGTGTTACACTTGTATTAAGGACATGCTGTACTTTCTTGTACGAGTTAATCTATAGCATATACATGCTATCTTATTTATTGATTTAAGACTTATTTGAAGTACTAAGTCCGTAACCTGTTACATTTCATACATACTTTATTTATATACCCATAAGTCATATATATATATATATATATATATATATATATATATATATATATATATATATATATATATATATGTATAAGTTATAGGAGGTTATAGGAGGTCTTGATACTACCCATATAATAATACTATATAATAATATTATGTAATATTATGTAGATATTACATACTTAAATACAAGTACGTAGCACACATATGCATGGTTGTAGCTTAATACACACGTGATTATAAACCTTTATATCTCTGTTGCGATGCGGCCTGGTTGATGATGTTCAGTCTACGGAAGTGTGACATAATCCTCACTCCGCCCTGTGTTAAGTAGTACGGTGGCGTGTTACAGTCTACGTAATATAATGTACACACGCACGCGTCGTACAGGTAGACTAAAGTAGTGTACGTAATCACCGCTAGAGTTATAAGTTATATAACTTATTATATAACTTATAACACCTCTCACTTGTGTCGGTCTGCACCGAGACGACACAAGTAACTAATAATTATGTAGACTACGGATTCAGACGCGCAACAAATACACAGTTGTGTTCACGAGAGAAATTCGAGATGATACGAGAATACGTAAACGATAAGTTATATCGGGGAGTTGGGTTGTATCGGTGAGGGGTATCGGGTGTAGTTAGGTAATGGGGGTAATAGAACTGAAGATGTCGACGTGGAATACATAACAGTCGGACTATATCATATTGCTAAGATGTTGACGCCGTGCGTAACTGTGATTTATTATTCTACTTTATAAATCTGCAGTCATGATTAATATTATAATTAATAATTACTGATATTATTACATTTGTAATTATTATCTAATAGTGAATTATTAATAAGTAGTTGAATATAGTAGCGATCAACTAAATAGGTGATTTATCAATGATGGGTGTAAGATAATTGCGGGTTTTATTTTTAAATGGCGGATTTCTAAATAAATCTTATGTGATTTGCATCAGCATTTTTTACAAAAGATAAATATTAAAATCGTGCTCTATATCGTGCTCTATATATATACTAAAATTACTACTATAATTATAAAGCACAAAATGATATACTACTTTTATATATATATATATATTTATTAGTAAATGTTCCTATAGTTATATTAGCATTTATCTACAGTTAGCGCTGTAGTGTGTGCCTACTTAATTAGTTTGTTTATATATAAACGTACTAATTACCAGTAATTAACACTAATTAACACTAATTAGCAGTATATTATAATGTATTACGAGATGTTAAAGGTGTAATTAGCATCGACTATAATGTCAGGTGTATGTTAGTCATGTAACCATAGCAACCGGGCCCAGTTCACTATTACTTCCCTTGTACAGGTAAACAGGAAGTACGCCGGTATACTTAATACACTACTAATAATGATTATTGATTAGTCATATGTTTGATATTTCTTATAAAGTGATGAGTCACGTTTCAGTTAACTGAGTTAACATGCATGTTTAGACAGTTATATACTTCGTCGATTATGACATTTAGTTATTTGTATCATTCATAATTGTAAAATGCGTATCATTATTATCTCATGCCGTATATAGTATGCATAGAGCTAGAGAGAAAACTTTCTCTCTAGCTCTATGATAGTTTGCATGCGTCACTAAATATACCGTTATAGTGTATATATGTCATGTTGAGGTTAATAAATATATACATATATATATATATATATATATATATATATATAGTATTATATATGCATAGTTTTAGATGTAAATTAAATAACCCCTAGTAACTCTCTATTTACCAAATAGAGAGTTACTATGGGTTAATATGATGTTAGTAGGATCACTATTATATATTAGTGGTTACAATAAATGTGCTAAATATTGAAATAGATGTGATAACCCTTAATATAGGGGTGTTAAGGGCTAACATCGGGTTAGTGTGCTGTAATAGCATATCACGTGATATCTCTAACCTGTTGAAGCAGACGATATCTCTGTTGGAGCGTGCTGCCGGGTAACGCGGTCTTAAGATCTATGATCCTTGCATCTATAGTCTGACAGCTAATCAGGCGACGTCGTACGCCCTCTTCCACGTGACCGGAACCGTCGTACCGGAAACACGTGGCGGACGCGGCGGGGCATCGAGGTACGTTCGGAATCTCGAATATCTTGACGAGGGAGTCGTCCGCTTTGAAGGACACTCGCTTCTTAGCGGAGTCCTTCCCACCGGCGGCGACCTCTGCCGTAGTAGAGGTCAACGGTTCCGGTTGAGTTGCTCGGTTTTCTCGTAGCGCGCATCCGGTACGCGCGGGTGGGAGGGTAGCCGGCGGAGGGTAAACAGTATGAGGGGGAGGCGATGGTTCCTTCCAGATACGAGCCGTGTACGCGTGCGTCATTCTCTCTAGGCGCCGGACAATTTGTGTCGGCGTGCGTTTATCGGGTGATGATACGGCTTTATAACTTAACCTAAATTATGATGTTATACACGTATGATGTTATACACGTATGTGTTTTATGTATATGTTTGTGTGTTTGCGTGCGTTTATGTATGCGTTATTCGTATCGTTTATATGTCCGGTAAAAACGTATCTATTGTATTAATCCAGATCCGATAATCTATACGTAATCGGTCTATTTATAGATAACCGATGATCGTAGCTTATGTATTAACTACTCGGTAGTACAACTGAATGAGGCTGTATGAGGCTGTATTTATCGGTTCCCGTTACTTTTAGAGTAGTCTGAGTAACGCAATACAAAACGTATTAACGATGGTGTACGTCGGTATTAAGTATACTGAGTTGAATAAACCGTCGGAGATCGTTTCGTAGTTTTCAAATGTATCCGACTATTATACGACGCCCGCAATCCACTGAATCGAGTACCATTAATCACTGAATCGTGTATACGTACACCTCACGACGACGACGCGGCGCGGGGTGTATTAATAAAGTATCGCTGACGTCGGTAAAACGAAACATCAAATCTATTTATAGAATATCTATATACGTAAATCGGACATAGGTCCCGTCGCGGTTCAACGATTTCTCGCGTGTATCCCGCATCCTATGTATTATCTATAGATAAATAATGCACGGGTAGGATTCACGATAAATCGGTGAACCGTGACGGAACCTATCTCACAGCACGCTCGTTACCACGTGATTATTTCTAGTAATTAGTGCAGGCGCACCAAGGCCTAACTTAATCTAGCCGTGTCGACGTCTTGCATCCGATATAGCATTAATAAATAAATATTAAAATATGGATCTATAAATACATTTACGTTACATGCCGAATATAGTAACTGCGGATTATAATCTGTAACATATGTGTAACCTATGTGTAACCTATGTGTAACCTATGTGTAACCTATGTGTATTGTAAATATCTTATATAAAGAAACTTTCTTTATATCGATGAGATAGACACGTGAATGACACTTTTATCGATAAATTAACAAAATGGTATCAGTGATTTTGATTGGATATTAGTCATATTATATATGTCAAATATTAAAACAGTAGGCTTTTCGTCGAAATAGATTAAAGTGACTTCTATCTACATCAATGGATTTAAATTATAAATATCAATAAAATCAATAAAATAGTATTATAGCTTCAATTTAAATACACAAAATTACGAGGAATGTTGATATTATGTATTTTAAATATATAATTTTATTTTTAGTATCGATAGTACATTAAAATTGGTAGTGGTTATCAATATATATATGATAAATACATATTATTATAAATAAAAAGTAGTGGGCCAGATAGTGGGTTTCGACTGCAGCGCTCGTAGCGGATAGTGCCATACACTACAGTCAATTGCTTATCCACTTTCTTTATATCGAAGGTTAGAATACAAAATGGTTTATTTATAAATAGATTAATGCATTAATCCAATTAGCAATGCATTAGTTGATTGTCACGCATGATTGAACACCAGATGTTTACTCTGGTAAATAAATAGATCCCCTCCGATAATGTATTTAGTATAACACATTTAGCATACTATTAATAATGCATGGCTAAACAGCTACTAATGTTCTTATTAGTGTGTGCAGTGATAAATTATATATAAAGTATACTTTATCAACTGTATTATATATATATACATATATATATATAGACTACCGTTTTATTTTTATTTTACTTCTCCGTTTATTTCTTATTTTTGTATCGTGTCGTTTTGTCTTACTATTATCACATTTATATATTTTGTAATTCACTTAATTTGTGATCTATCTATCTATATACTATAGTATATACCATATGTGTTAGCTGTATTCAAGCTGTATTCAAGCACAACCACCACTCTATAGCGCATGAGCTTACGATACAACACATTTCCCGTAGGCGCTGTTCGTTTTCGCGTGTATAATATTGAAGTACACGCGTATATGCTATAGGTATATAAAAATATATTGCCTTGGAAAAATCTTTTCTATATGGAATTTTTATCCAAGCTAACACATTTGTTATATATTATATGTAATTAGATAATATATATATATATATATATATATATATATATATATATCCTGTATACGAATCCTACTAATTAGAAATATATTATATTTACGGGATTATCATATCTTAGGGTTACCTAGGTAGCCTATAGGTATACTAATGTATACTTATTCATTATATCAAACAATATGTTTTATTAATTTTAATGTTTTTAAGTTAATTTGTAATACTGTTTTAAGGTATTAATTGTAATAGTAAATGTAATGTACTTGATGTCCCGTCGGCTTCGAGGGGACATTAGATCCATATATGGTTATAAGTGAAAACTTCATCTAAGGTCCCGGGTGGGATGAAACGATTCCACAAAAATAGCATAGAACAAATAACAAATAAAATACGTATTTGTAGAAATGTGATCGTCAATAAATGATTACTTGTGTTATTTTGTATTCACTCTGTTAACGTACACACTAATTAAATAAATAATTATAATTATCTATTGCTATGTAAATAGCCCATATAATGGACAATGGTCACTGACCAGTGGTCAGAGGAAATACCGACCACGTAGGTTCGACGTGTCAGATGAAAACCTATAGGTATTGAGGTAAGTCTCGTCAACTTTCTATTCATTTTATATTCAATTTCTTCATCCTATATCATCTTATTCTAGTGCCTATTTCAAGGTTTTGAATGTGCGGGCAGGGGGGCACATTCCAAAAATAGTTATGTAAATTATAATTATGAATATAAATTATAATATGTTAAAACAAATTAGGTATGAAAAACCATCTAATAAAATATATCTACTGATTTATACTAAATAAATAGGATTATGATATAATTGATTATGAAAAATATGATTTTAGTATGTGATAAAATTCAAAATAGAATGGGGGCAAAATTAGTGGGGTAGTTGCCCTAAAAAACTATTAAAAAGGGTACTGTTACAAATTAAATAAGACGTATTCCATTAACATATTTCCATTGTTAACCTTTATGTTATAACGCATACTGTTTTCACAGTTTATCGTCTTGACCATCAACTGGCCACGTGATCTACTTCTCAAACTACAAACAAAGATTGTTCTAAGGAAAATATAACACTTACGCGAAATCGTGTAATTCTATTTTGTATATAAACTATGAACAGCGCCACCTACATATGGTCAATTTTCGAATTTTGTGTTGTTTATAATGTAAATTCTTATCAAATTCTTTTAAAATGAAAAATAATATGCTTTAAATTATTATTTTCATTATGAAAACTAGGTGTTCATTATTAATATATTTTAAAAAGTTTCTAAAATGCTATAAATATCTATGTGGCGATTAAAAGCTATAGCTTTGATATTAATATAGCTTATATATATTACTATAGGTTATAATTTATATTGCATATAATTTAACATATCAATGACAAAATTGTAGTATGCAAATCGCGGCAAACTTAAATCGATTTCGATACTGGGATGTACGAATACTAATCATGTTGCGTATATAGGGAGTGTTATATATTTGCTTCGCTAAATAGTTGGTAGGTATATATATATATAGGATATACTCGCTGAAAAGCTGAAACTTAGAAAGCTTAATTCAAGCTTAAACCACACTCACGAACATATATCGTGTCGTATAAAGATCAAACACGTTTACCACTGCAGTGGTCACCACCAAGGTCACACCGGTCTTAAATCACTTATTTCGTATCCTACGTAATCATAATAACCAGGCTTACCACACACCGTAACTTATGTAAACGACGGGGGTACGAATCACGGGGTTATAGTGCATACTTAATATGAAATAGTTTACTTATATATTAATGGAATGTGTATATACGTTACGTAATCGCGATATCGTCACGCCCATTTCGTTTGCAGTGACGAGATTATCGCGTTCTCTCGCGCTCTCTCGCGCGATCACCGATAATCACGCGCGCGTTGTAAAACGCTGGCGACGTAATGTCTGCTGTGACATAATAGCCGCTCGGCCCGGTTACGTAATAAGTAATAAAGCACGTGACACCCCGCTGAGATATTGTTACGGCGGTACTTATATGACGCAACGCTGCACGATAGGCGCCGAGAGGACACTCGTGCCTGGAACTGTTCGCTAGTCAATACCGCGGTATACCGTATACTATAGTACTATATATATATATATAATTATACTATAATATTGTTATTGTTATTTTTATTTTTATTTGGTGGAGTCCTTTCATCCCATCCAGGAACTTAGATGAAGATTTTACTTATAACCATATATGGCTCTAATGTCCCTTCGAAGCCGCTCTCATGTTAAGGCATCCATGGTTTTAACGAGAGCCGATCATTTATTTATACACAATTATATAAGATCACTTCTAAATAATATTTTAAGACCCATTTTATAAAATTAATTAATGGTCCGGACGAGGGTCGAACCCGTGTCCTACTGCTTGTGTGTCTGACGCCTTAGCCACTGAGCCACACAGGCAGTTATAAGTATATACAATAAATAGTATTGTGTCCGTAGATGTGTACACATTAGTGATGTAAATGATGCAGAGTTTGTATTGCCGAACCGAGACTTTTGGTTATTGATACCGAGCCGATACTTTAATTTTCGGATGAAAAAAACGATCCGATACTCTATCCAAACGAGCCTGAGCCGATTTGAGACTTTAGGTAACTGAGACTGCGACTGAGACTGAGACTGATTTACATAACTAGTATACACTATCACCGCGTCTAGCATTGCTCATTATTCCCAGTCTTCACACTCGGCATATATATATACATATATATATATATATATATATATATATATATATATATATATATATATGTGTGTGTGTGTGTGTGTGTGTGTGTGTGTGTGTGTGTGTGTGTGACGAAATAAGATGTATGGTAGTAATACACGTACAACACGTGTATTTAAATGACGAAGGTGTAGCTGCATGTTATAGTGTTAACATGATAATTATCAACAAATACGAGGATGGTTTTGTTACAACAATTTAAGAAGTTATTTTCAATAACTCTATCTGATAATATGTTATTTATTTACATATTTTCAATATATCTGGAGTAATAATCTATTACTATATGATATTTCTACATTTATAAGAATAAAAATATTTTCCGAAAATCTCACAACCTTCTTGGTACAGGTACTCAATTTATTCTACATTTAATTAAACATGATCTGGAAATGTTATCATTCGCTCAACGTCTCATACACAGTATCGCTATATTGATTGACACATTTGGACATAGACCTACCTCATTATCCTATATGTAGTTATTCTCAAATAACTTGTTGATATGTTCTAGAAATTATTAATCTATTACGGTAGGCTATTCATCCCTTCATAATACATACGCATGTTTGTTGTTACTTAAATATATATATTCTATATATATATTCTACCGTTTTTATACATCCATCCGCTTCGTACCTTTTCAATAACTTGTTTTATTATAAGAGTATCCTGTTTAATTCGTCTTATTTTCTTGAGTTTTATAGGATCGCCAGTAACAAAATTAGACTATATATATAAAATTAGCCTATAGGCTAATTTTATATATACACACATTTATGTACTTATGTAATTGTAGTAGGTACATAAGAAGTGTTTTGTTAATGGGTGGATATCATAATATATCATCAGCTCATTTATTCAATTTTCCAGGTAATTATAGCTAAACATATCTTCAGCATGTCTCATAAAATGTATTCTAAATATTGTAGTATTATAGGGATCATTTATACCTCTTTATTTCGTAACAGTGTAAGCATTGGTTTATGATCTGTTTCTACAGAAACAGATATACCACTATACGTGCTTCACATATATAATAATTTAACATCTCCGGTGACAACATATATATTGTAATATATATATATATATATATATATATATATATATGCCTCCATATACTTCTTATTTATAATTTAGGTTCCTAATCAATGCGATGCAGGTATCTATGTAATCTATTAATGTTACTATTCCTAGTACTATATACAATATTATTCATAATAATTCTAAGGTTATTTTTCCAGGACAATATATTATCAGAATATATCTTCTTTCATTACATTTCATTTGTAAGCGAGTCATATAATGCGACTATCGTATCACTATATCCTATAACTTCTATACGAGTATACTATAGTATTGCTGATGGTGTTATCTTAGTTACATTCGTGTTGTACGGTGTCACTAAAACGCTTGCACCCGTATCTATTTTTAAAGATACATTTTATTGATCTATTTCTATCTGGATTTCTACTTTTATTGAAAAATCTTCCTCTTTCTGATTAGATTTTCCTAAATATACTTTACAGTTTTGTTTACATTAGTTTCTCCGCATTTTTCTTTGAAACATCACAACCAATATCCAGATCTTCTACAAATCATGCAATGTTAATTGTACAATATACAGTGTACACTATTTAGGTTGATATTTTTGTAATATTTCTTTTCCGTGTTCGGTATCTCCTTCTAGTAATCAGATTTCTTTTCGTTGTTATTCTTTGTATATTTGTTATGTCTTATTATATGATTATATTATTTTTTACATTTATTTTATTTTCCTAAATATAAGACACGTACCATATGTATTCAATTATATCACCTATGTAGGAGTCATCATCAAGTAAAGAAGAAGTTACGATTAATTAATATTTATTTTTTTATTTTTTTTATATATTCTTAACACTTATGAGATTCTAGAATATAACGAGTGTATAAATACATGATTTACTTACTTACTTACTTATATATATATATATATATATATATATATATATATATATATATAGTATAAAATGGTGTGATTTTTGCAGATTGTTGAAATGGGATCGATGAAAATGATGAAAAGTAAAGGTCCTAGTACCGAACCTTGAGGTACGCCGTATTTGAGTGGATGTGGTTTGGAGATGTTCTGGTTAGTTTTTACGCAGTAGTTATTTCAGATATGAAGGATTTAATCCAGTTAAGCGCAAGTCCGGTAATGCCAATTGGCTATATTAATATATTCAAGTCGAGTGATGAGTTTGCCATGATGCAAAGGGTTGAACGCAGCTGACATATCGAGTAGGGTTAGTAAAGTGATTTTGTCACTATCCAGAGAAACAATAATGTCATTTGATATGAGAGTTAACGCTGTTTCAGTGCTCTTCCCGTGAAGATAGGCACTTTGGTGATCGTTAAGGATGGATTGGGTCATAATAAACTTAATTAGTTATTTGGCTACAATTTTCTCGAGAATTTTCGATAGGAGTGGGAGTTAAGATATTGGTCGGTAGTTAGCCAGAGAATCGGGGTCAAGTGTAGTTTTCTTTAAGATGGGGGTGATAAAGGCCTGTTTCAGTGTGAGAGGTACGAAGACAGTTGCAAAGGATTGGGATATATCAAAGTGAAAATAGTTAATTAAGTGTGGGGATATTCTGTTAAAGACTTCAAAAGGTATTGGATCATTAGGAGATAATTTCTTGGAAGTTTGAGACATTAAGATTATGCGAAACTATAGTATCAATATATTGATAAGTGACCACGTAGGACCATTATCATAGTAAAATGGGCATAGTTCAGAGATTAGGAATAACATAAGATTACTATTAGTTAGAATTAAATCCAAAATATTACATTTACGAGTATTAAATGTCCTAACCAATTGAATAAGTGAATGTATATTTGCAAATGCATAGAAGTATTTTTCAATAGGTGTAGTATATACATATATTGATTGATTGATTGCATGTTTATTTAGACACTTAAATAAATCATAAATGATTTCTCAAAGGTGTATATAATAGAATACAAATAATAAAAGTAGGTAAACAATAAATACCAATAATAATAATACAATAAAATAGAATAAGCCGTACGGAAATTAATTAATAAAATAATAATGACAAACAATATTAGTAATTCAGGTTCCCACCTGAGATCAATTGTTGTATATATTTCATGGATGTTTTATGCGATTTTATGGATCTAATATAGGGCGGGAGTGAATTCCATATCTTAGGACCAATATAACTCAGTGCCCGAGTATTCATTTTTGAGGGACGTAGAATAGGGGTAGATAAAAGGTGAGATGCATGGTTTCTAAGTGATGGAAGGGGAACTCTTTGTACAAGAGAAACATAAATATATGAAGGGCAATTTGAAGATTATATTGAGGAATGAACAATAGATAATATGCGATAAGCAGAGCGTTTGTTAAATGTGAACCATGGAGATAGGTGTTGGTATGAGGAAGTAGAGGAATGATCTCGAATACGTAGGTTATATGTTGTACGGATTGATGAACGAATAACTCGATTTAAGGGAGAGATATATGCTAATGGAAGATTTATAAGGATTGAGGAACAGTACTCTATACGTGAGAGTACAAAGGAATTAACTAGAGTTTTAGTAAGAGACACAGTAATTGATTTTCATATTTTTCTAATTCTAAATAGATGATAATTTGCAGATTTAGTGATGGCAGTATACTATATATTATAATATGAGGAATGAAGGAAAGTGTAGAATCAAAAAGTACACCTTAGTAACAAAGTTAGATGCAGTAGGAGAAGGAGATATTACAATATTATCAATAAGAAAAGGAGGGAAGTAAGTTGGTGATGGAGAAAGATTCAACAATGTAGTTTTGGAGGTATTAAGGAGAAGATTATTAGAAATAAGCCATTCTTTAATGTCATTAGCACAATTAGAGAGTTGATTATTGAGACCTAGTGATGAATTAGTTGGAAGAAACATATATAGTTGTATGTCATCTGCATAAAGATGGTAATGTATATTTGGATATTTAGATGTTATGGATGGTAATGGGTATAAATAAATTGAGAAAAGTGAAGGACCGAGTACTGATCCATGGGGAACACCATATTTCATAGGAGAAGGGGAAGAAAAAGAATTATATATTTGTACACTGCTACTACGGTCAAATAGATATGAAATAAACCACGAGAGGGCAATATATATATATATATATATATACGTATATATGTTTAAATATATATGATTGAATAATCCACACTAAATATTAAATAAATTAAATATTTACCGAATTATATATTTAAAATAAACATTTACCGAATTTATATTAATTTAAAATAATGTTATGTTATTTCCTGTTTATTAATATGTATTGTATTGTTTACAATACGATAGCGTCGGTAGTTCATGTATGTTTAATTGTTGTATATTAATTGTAGCTTATATTTCTAATATTTTTAATTCTTTACTAATACCCTCGATATTATTATTACTATTTACGTATATAGTTAATATAATATTAAATATCAATCATGTATAATATATAATTGTATTTAACGTTTTTAAGAATTATTACTTTTTATTATAATATTATTATAACATAATATAATAATTAGGACCTACATATTAAAACCATTGATTTTTAGTTTATGCTGATATTATCAAACATCGGCTCCTGGAATTCTCATACTACATTAGGAGCTGGACAATAATGGAGGATTTCTTTTGTATATGGATATTGATCTATATTTCTCACAAAAATTAGTATAAAATATTATTATTTGTATATATATATAATATTTATTATATTATATATTGTAGGATAATACAAAATATGATATATATATATATATATATATATATATATATATATATATATATATATATATATATATATATGTATGTATATAAGTATATATATATGATTGAATAATCCACACTAAATATTAAATAAATTAAATATTTACCGATTTATATATTTAAAATAAACATTTACCGAATTTATATTAATTTAAAATAATGTTATGTTATTTCCTGTTTATTAATATGCATTGTATTGTTTACAATGTATATACAGATCATATATATATATAATCTGTATATGGATAAGGCTTTTTAATAAATTGTTTATATTAATAATTATTATTAATATAATATTATATATATTATAATAATATATTATAATAATATATTATATAAATTTTATAATAAAAAAACTATTAAATTATTTTTTTTATAATAACTATAATATATAGTATATATTATATACTATATGATATACAATAATATATATATATATATATATATATACATATAATATTATTTGTTTTCAAGAAAACTTAATTTGTAATACAACTGTAATTATAATTAGGTATATAATTATTAATTATTAATTAAGTATAAGTATATTTTATTTGTCTATTTTCTTATGTTTTAATGATATTAGTTATATATAACATATATGTTGAGAAAACAATAGATATAATAATTCATCAAAAATATATACATAATTATTATATATCACAAATTGGGACTTTATTTTTCGATTATTATAATCGATATAATCATTATATATATTTATTAATTATAATTATTATTTGTTTATATAATATAATATTATTATATATTCATTATTACATATTTATGAATATGATTCTTTGTATATATATATATATATATATATATATATATATATATATATACAATATATATATTGTATATAATATATATAATATATAATATTATTATATATACAATATATTGATTGGTAATTGTGTTAAGATTATTTAATATATAAATTTGAGTTTATTGATTTTAATTTTAATAAACGTTATACATTTTAGTTTTTTAGTTATTATTGAAATAGTAATCTATACCATATGCGATATATGTATATTATAGATATTATATATATAATATATGTAATAATTGTTTACGTTAAATGTTGACGTTTTATAGAAATATTTTTTTTTAATTTTTTTGAAATATTTTTTAATATTTGTATGAAATTTGTTGTTAACATTTGTAGACAATTTTTGAAATATTTTTTTGAAACATTTTTTGAAATATTTTTTGAAATTTAAAAAAATATATTTTGTAATATTTTTTTATTTTTTTTGTGATTTGTAATATATAAAAAATATATTTTTATATTTTTCAACTAATTTTTGAAATATTATTTTAAGATATAATATATATAATATACAAATATTATATTTTTTTAGATATTTTAGAACATTTTTGTAAAATATATTTTGTAATATTTTAAATATTTGTTATATTTTTAATATATTTTTGAAATATTTGTCCACTAATTGTTTGTATTTAGCTACAATTTATTTTATTGTTATATACCATCAATACAGTATATGGAATATATATATATATATATATATATATATATATATATATATATTTATATATATTATATATATATATATATATATATTCTATGAATATGAAGGACATCAAATAGTGAAGAGTAGTCAATAAAATACTTTATATATATATATATATATATATATATATATATATATATAAATATATATGTATATATATACACATAAAACGCTGCGATCATGCTCTCGTACAAGGACATACTGTCCCTCACTCCACCGCCTTCTGCCCATTGGTAGACCCATTCATAGTTCTCAATCCTTCTCTGCGAGTTCTTACTCTGTGTCTAGCTGCTATAGTAGTACCGTGTGAACAGCTATGTGTATGTATCTACGTTATCCATTCGTATTATACATTACTATTAATTACTGGTATTTGTGAAATAATCTAATTAATATTATTTAATAAATATACTCAACATATATATATATATATATATATATATATATATATATATAGTATATGTTATAATTTGTTGTCATGTAAATTATTTAGCGATGTTTTTTTGAAATATTTTAAACATATTTTTGAAATATTTTGTAACATTTTGTTAATATTTTTAAATATTTATAAAAAAAACATTAGGCAACTTTTGAAATATTTAAAAAAATATATATCTTGTAATATTTTTAAGATATTATATCCTATATATAAATATTTTTTAGAACATTTTTTAAAAATATATTATGTAATATTTTGAACTATTTGTTGATTTTTTAATATATTTTTGAAATATTTTTCACTAATTTTTGAAATATTTGAAATATTTAAAACAAATATGTGACTATAATTATTTGAATTTTAGCTACAATTTATTTTATTATATATATATATATGTATATATATATATATATATAAATATATATGTATATATATATATATATATACACGTGACACGCTGCGATCATGCCCTCGTACAAGGACATACTGTCCCTCACTCCACCACCCTCTGCCCATCGGTAGACCTATTTTAAACATTTTTTTGAAATATTTTGTAACATTTTTGTTAATATTTTTAAATATTTATAAAAAAAATATTAGGCAACTTTTGAAATATTTAAAAAAATATATATCTTGTAATATTTTTAAGATATTATAACTTATATATAAATATTTTTTAGAATATTTTTAAAAAATATATTATGTAATATTATGAACTATTTGTTGTATTTTTTAATATATTTTTGAAATATTTTTCACTAATTTTTGAAATATTTGAAATATTTAAAACAAATATGTGTCTATAATTGTTTGAATTTAGGTACAATTTATTTTATTGTATATATATATATATGTATATGTATATATATATATATATATATATATATATATATATAAATATATATGTATATATACACGTGAAACGCTGCAATCATGTCCTCGTACAAGTACATACTGTCCCTCACTCCACCGCCCTCTGCCCATCGGTAGACCCATTTTGAAATATTTTTAACATTTTTTTGAAATATTTTGTAACATTTTTGTTAATATTTTTAAATATTTATAAAAAAAATATTAGGCAACTTTTGAAATATTTAAAAAAATATATATCTTGTAATATTTTTAAGATATTATAACTTATATATAAATATTTTTTAGAACATTTTTAAAAAATATATTATGTAATATTATGAACTATTTGTTGTATTTTTTAATATATTTTTGAAATATTTTTCACTAATTTTTGAAATATTTGAAATATTTAAAACAAATGTGTCTATAATTGTTTGAATTTAGGTACAATTTATTTTATTGTATATATATATATATATATGTATATGTATATATATATATATATATATATATATATATATATATATATATATATATATATATATATATAAAAATATATATGTATATATATATATATATAAATATATATGTATATATATACACGTGAAACGCTGCAATCATTTCCTCGTACAAGTACATACTGTCCCTCACTCCACCGCCCTATGCCCATCGGTAGACCCATTTTGAAATATTTTTAACATTTTTTTGAAATATTTTGTAACATTTTTGTTAATATTTTTAAATATTTATAAAAAAAATATTAGGCAACTTTTGAAATATTTAAAAAAATATATATCTTGTAATATTTTTAAGATATTATAACTTATATATAAATATTTTTTAGAACATTTTTAAAAAATATATTATGTAATATTATGAACTATTTGTTGTATTTTTTAATATATTTTTGAATATTTTTCACTAATTTTTGAAATATTTGAAATATTTAAAACAAATATGTGTCTATAATTGTTTGAATTTAGGTACAATTTATTTTATTGTATATATATATATATATGTATATGTATATATATATATATATATATATATATATATATATATATATATAAATATATATGTATATATATACACGTGAAACGCTGCAATCATGTCCTCGTACAAGTACATACTGTCCCTCACTCCACCGCCCTCTGCCCATCGGTAGACCCATTTTGAAATATTTTTAACATTTTTTTGAAATATTTTGTAACATTTTTGTTAATATTTTTAAATATTTATAAAAAAAATATTAGGCAACTTTTGAAATATTTAAAAAAATATATATCTTGTAATATTTTATATATTTATATATTTATATATATATAAATATTTTTTAGAACTTTTTAAAAAAATATATTATGTAATATTATGAACTATTTGTTGTATTTTTTAATATATTTTTGAAATATTTTTCACTAATTTTTGAAATATTTGAAATATTTAAAACAAATATGTGTCTATAATTGTTTGAATTTAGGTACAATTTATTTTATTGTATATATATATATATATGTATATGTATATATATATATATATATATATATATATATATATATATATATATATAAATATATATGTATATATATACACGTGAAACGCTGCAATCATGTCCTCGTACAAGTACATACTGTCCCTCACTCCACCGCCCTCTGCCCATCGGTAGACCCATTTTGAAATATTTTTAACATTTTTTTGAAATATTTTGTAACATTTTTGTTAATATTTTTAAATATTTATAAAAAAAATATTAGGCAACTTTTGAAATATTTAAAAAAATATATATCTTGTAATATTTTATATATTTATATATTTATATATATATAAATATTTTTTAGAACATTTTAAAAAAATATATTATGTAATATTATGAACTATTTGTTGTATTTTTTAATATATTTGAAATATTTTTCACTAATTTTTGAAATATTTGAAATATTTAAAACAAATATGTGTCTATAATTGTTTGAATTTAGGTACAATTTATTTTATTGTATATATATATATATGTATATGTATATATATATATATATATATATATATATAAATATATATGTATATATACACGTGAAACGCTGCAATCATGTCCTCGTACAAGTACATACTGTCCCTCACTCCACCGCCCTCTGCCCATCGGTAGACCCATTTTGAAATATTTTTAACATTTTTTTGAAATATTTTGTAACATTTTTGTTAATATTTTTAAATATTTATAAAAAAAATATTAGGCAACTTTTGAAATATTTAAAAAAATATATATCTTGTAATATTTTTAAGATATTATAACTTATATATAAATATTTTTTAGAACATTTTTAAAAAATATATTATGTAATATTATGAACTATTTGTTGTATTTTTTAATATATTTTTGAAATATTTTTCACTAATTTTTGAAATATTTGAAATATTTAAAACAAATGTGTCTATAATTGTTTGAATTTAGGTACAATTTATTTTATTGTATATATATATATATATGTATATATATATATATATATATATATATATATATATATATATAAAAATATATATGTATATATATATATATATAAATATATATGTATATATATACACGTGAAACGCTGCAATCATTTCCTCATACAAGTACATACTGTCCCTCACTCCACCGCCCTATGCCCATCGGTAGACCCATTTTGAAATATTTTTAACATTTTTTTGAAATATTTTGTAACATTTTTGTTAATATTTTTAAATATTTATAAAAAAAATATTAGGCAACTTTTGAAATATTTAAAAAAATATATATCTTGTAATATTTTTAAGATATTATAACTTATATATAAATATTTTTTAGAACATTTTTAAAAAATATATTATGTAATATTATGAACTATTTGTTGTATTTTTTAATATATTTTTGAATATTTTTCACTAATTTTTGAAATATTTGAAATATTTAAAACAAATATGTGTCTATAATTGTTTGAATTTAGGTACAATTTATTTTATTGTATATATATATATATATATGTATATGTATATATATATATATATATATATATATATATATATATATATATATATATAAATAGATATGTATATATATACACGTGAAACGCTGCAATCATGTCCTCGTACAAGTACATACTGTCCCTCACTCCACCGCCCTCTGCCCATCGGTAGACCCATTTTGAAATAATTTTAACATTTTTTTGAAATATTTTGTAACATTTTTGTTAATATTTTTAAATATTTATAAAAAAAATATTAGGCAACTTTTGAAATATTTAAAAAAATATATATCTTGTAATATTTTATATATTTATATATTTATATATATATACATATTTTTTAGAACATTTTAAAAAAATATATTATGTAATATTATGAACTATTTGTTGTATTTTTTAATATATTTTTGAAATATTTTTCACTAATTTTTGAAATATTTGAAATATTTAAAACAAATATGTGTCTATAATTGTTTGAATTTAGGTACAATTTATTTTATTATATATATATATATATATATATATATATATATATATATATGTATATGTATATATATATATATATATATATATATATATATATATATATATATATATATATATATAAATATATATGTATATATATACACGTGAAACGCTGCAATCATTTCCTCGTACAAGTACATACTGTCCCTCACTCCACCGCCCTCTGCCCATCGGTAGACCCATTTTGAAATATTGTTAACATTTTTTTGAAATATTTTGTAACATTTTTGTTAATATTTTTAAATATTTATAAAAAAAATATTAGGCAACTTTTGAAATATTTAAAAAAATATATATCTTGTAATATTTTTAAGATATTATAACTTATATATAAATATTTTTTAGAATATTTTTAAAAAATATATTATGTAATATTATGAACTATTTGTTGTATTTTTTAATATATTTTTGAAATATTTTTCACTAATTTTTGAAATATTTGAAATATTTAAAACAAATATGTGTCTATAATTGTTTGAATTTAGGTACAATTTATTTTATTGTATATATATATATATATGTATATGTATATATATATATATATATATATATATATATATATATATATATATATAAATATATATGTATATATACACGTGAAACGCTGCAATCATGTCCTCGTACAAGTACATACTGTCCCTCACTCCACCGCCCTCTGCCCATCGGTAGACCCATTTTGAAATATTTTTAACATTTTTTTGAAATATTTTGTAACATTTTTGTTAATATTTTTAAATATTTATAAACAAAATATTAGGCAACTTTTGAAATATTTAAAAAAATATATATCTTGTAATATTTTTAAGATATTATAACTTATATATAAATATTTTTTAGAACATTTTTAAAAAATATATTATGTAATATTATGAACTATTTGTTATATTTTTTAATATATTTTTGAAATATTTTTTACTAATTTTTAAAATTTTTGAAATATTTGTTGTATTTTTTAATATATTTTTGAAATATTTTTCACTAATTTTTAAAATTTTTGAAATATTTAAAACAAATATGTGTCTATAATTGTTTGAATTTAGGTACAATTTATTTTATTGTATATATATATACGTATATGTATATATATATATATATATATATATATATATATATATATATATAAAAATATATATGTATATATATACACGTGAAACGCTGCAATCATGTCCTCGTACAAGGACATACTGTCCCTCACTCAACCGCCTTCTGCCCATTGGTAGACCCATCCGATGTGGTCAATAGTTCTCTGCGAGTTCTTACTCTGTGTATCGCTGCTATAGTAGTACCGTGTGAACAGCTATGTGTATGTATCTACGTTATCCATTCGTATTATACCTTACTATTAATTACTGATATTTGTGAAATAATCTAATTAATATTATTTAATAAATAAACTCAACATATATATATATATATATATATATATTTACAATCTATTGATTGGTAATTTTTTTTAAATATTTTTGACATTTTAAAAAATATATTTTTTTATATTTTTTGTATTTTTAAAAATATTTTTTGAAATATTATAGATATATTAAAAACAAATATGTGTCTACATAAATAGTCTATAAATATGTATCTATATATATATATATATATATATATATATATATAGTATATGTTATAATTTGTTGTCATGTAAATTATTTAGCGATGTTTTTTTGAAATATTATAAAAAAATTTTTGAAATATTTTGTAACATTTTTGTTAATATTTTTAAATATTTATAAAAAAAATTTTAGGCAACTTTTGAAATATTTAAAAAAATATATATCTTGTAATATTTTTAAGATATTATATCTTATATATAAATATTTTTTAGAACATTTTTTAAAAATATATTATGTAATATTTTGAACTATTTGTTGATTTTTTAATATATTTTTGAAATATTTTTCACTAATTTTTGAAATATTTGAAATATTTAAAACAAATATGTATCTATAATTGTTTGAATTTAGGTACAATTTATTTTATTGTATATATATATATATATGTATATGTATATATATATATATATATAAAAATATATATGTATATATATATATAAATATATATGTATATATATACACGTGAAACGCTGCAATCATTTCCTCGTACAAGTACATACTGTCCCTCACTCCACCGCCCTATGCCCATCGGTAGACCCATTTTGAAATATTTTTAACATTTTTTTGAAATATTTTGTAACATTTTTGTTAATATTTTTAAATATTTATAAAAAAAATATTAGGCAACTTTTGAAATATTTAAAAAAATATATATCTTGTAATATTTTAAGATATTATAACTTATATATAAATATTTTTTAGAACATTTTTAAAAAATATATTATGTAATATTATGAACTATTTGTTGTATTTTTTAATATATTTTTGAAATATTTTTCACTAATTTTTGAAATATTTGAAATATTTAAAACAAATATGTGTCTATAATTGTTTGAATTTAGGTACAATTTATTTTATTGTATATATATATATATATGTATATGTATATATATATATATATATATATATATATATATATATATATATATATATATATGTATATGTATATATATATATATATATATATATATATATATATATATATATAAAAATATATATGTATATATATATATAAATATATATGTATATATATACACGTGAAACGCTGCAATCATTTCCTCGTACAAGTACATACTGTCCCTCACTCCACCGCCCTATGCCCATCGGTAGACCCATTTTGAAATATTTTTAACATTTTTTTGAAATATTTTGTAACATTTTTGTTAATATTTTTAAATATTTATAAAAAAAATATTAGGAAACTTTTGAAATATTTAAAAAAATATATATCTTGTAATATTTTATATATTTATATATTTATATATATATAAATATTTTTTAGAACATTTTAAAAAAATATATTATGTAATATTATGAACTATTTGTTGTATTTTTTAATATATTTTTGAAATATTTTTCACTAATTTTTGAAATATTTGAAATATTTAAAACAAATATGTGTCTATAATTGTTTGAATTTAGGTACGATTTATTTTATTGTATATATATATATATATGTATATGTATATATATATATATATATATATATATATATATATAAAAATATATATGTATATATATATATAAATATATATGTATATATATACACGTGAAACGCTGCAATCATGTCCTCGTACAAGTACATACTGTCCCTCACTCCACCGCCCTATGCCCATCGGTAGACCCATTTTGAAATATTTTTAACATTTTTTTGAAATATTTTGTAACATTTTTGTTAATATTTTTAAATATTTATAAAAAAAATATTAGGCAACTTTTGAAATATTTAAAAAAATATATATCTTGTAATATTTTTAAGATATTATAACTTATATATAAATATTTTTTAGAACATTTTTTAAAAATATATTATGTAATATTTTGAACTATTTGTTGATTTTTTAATATATTTTTGAAATATTTTTCACTAATTTTTGAAATATTTGAAATATTTAAAACAAATATGTGTCTATAATTGTTTGAATTTAGGTACAATTTATTTTATTATATATATATATATATATAAATATACACGTGAAACGCTGCAATCATTTCCTCGTACAAGTACATACTGTCCCTCACTCCACCGCCCTCTGCCCATCGGTAGACCCATTTTGAAATATTTTTAACATTTTTTTGAAATATTTTGTAACATTTTTGTTAATATTTTTAAATATTTATAAAAAAAATATTAGGCAACTTTTGAAATATTTAAAAAAATATATATCTTGTAATATTTTTAAGATATTATAACTTATATATAAATATTTTTTAGAACATTTTTAAAAAATATATTATGTAATATTATGAACTATTTGTTGTATTTTTTAATATATTTTTGAAATATTTTTCACTAATTTTTGAAATATTTGAAATATTTAAAACAAATATGTGTCTATAATTGTTTGAATTTAGGTACAATTTATTGTATTGTATATATATATATATATATATATATGTATATGTATATATATATATATATATATATATATATATATATATATATATATATATATAAAAATATATATGTATATATATATATATAAATATATATGTATATATATATACGTGAAACGCTGCAATCATTTCCTCGTACAAGTACATACTGTCCCTCACTCCACCGCCCTATGCCCATCGGTAGACCCATTTTGAAATATTTTTAACATTTTTTTGAAATATTTTGTAACATTTTTGTTAATATTTTTAAATATTTATAAAAAAAATATTAGGCAACTTTTGAAATATTTAAAAAAATATATATCTTGTAATATTTTTAAGATATTATAACTTATATATAAATATTTTTTAGAACATTTTTAAAAAATATATTATGTAATATTATGAACTATTTGTTGTATTTTTTAATATATTTTTGAAATATTTTTCACTAATTTTTGAAATATTTGAAATATTTAAAACAAATATGTGTCTATAATTGTTTGAATTTAGGTACAATTTATTTTATTGTATATATATATATATATATGTATATGTATATATATATATATATATATATATATATATATATATATATATATATATATATATATATATATAAATATATATGTATATATATACACGTGAAACGCTGCAATCATGTCCTCGTACAAGTACATACTGTCCCTCACTCCACCGCCCTCTGCCCATCGGTAGACCCATTTTGAAATATTTTTAACATTTTTTTGAAATATTTTGTAACATTTTTGTTAATATTTTTAAATATTTATAAAAAAAATATTAGGCAACTTTTGAAATATTTAAAAAAATATATATCTTGTAATATTTTTAAGATATTATAACTTATATATAAATATTTTTTAGAACATTTTAAAAAAATATATTATGTAATATTATGAACTATTTGTTGTATTTTTTAATATATTTTTGAAATATTTTTCACTAATTTTTGAAATATTTGAAATATTTAAAACAAATATGTGTCTATAATTGTTTGAATTTAGGTACAATTTATTTTATTGTATATATATATATATATGTATATGTATATATATATATATATATATATATATATAAAAATATATATGTATATATATATATATATATAAATATATATGTATATATATACACGTGAAACGCTGCAATCATTTCCTCGTACAAGTACATACTGTCCCTCACTCCACCGCCCTATGCCCATCGGTAGACCCATTTTGAAATATTTTTAACATTTTTTTGAAATATTTTGTAACATTTTTGTTAATATTTTTAAATATTTATAAAAAAAATATTAGGCAACTTTTGAAATATTTAAAAAAATATATATCTTGTAATATTTTTAAGATATTATAACTTATATATAAATATTTTTTAGAACATTTTTTAAAAATATATTATGAAATATTTTGAACTATTTGTTGATTTTTTAATATATTTTTGAAATATTTTTCACTAATTTTTGAAATATTTGAAATATTTAAAACAAATATGTGTCTATAATTGTTTGAATTTAGTTACAATTTATTTCATTATATATATATATATATATATATGTATATGTATATATATATATA
Source organism: Osedax fenrisi (assembly GCA_964019155.1). Lineage (NCBI taxonomy): Eukaryota > Metazoa > Annelida > Polychaeta > Sabellida > Siboglinidae > Osedax > Osedax fenrisi. The sequence goes on from OZ025241.1 coordinate 15,785,305, forward strand.
TATATATATATATATATATAAAAATATATATGTATATATATACACGTGAAACGCTGCAATCATGTCCTCGTACAAGGACATACTGTCCCTCACTCCACCGCCTTCTGCCCATTGGTAGACCCATCCGATGTGGTCAATAGTTCTCTGCGAGTTCTTACTCTGTGTCTAGCTGCTATAGTAGTACCGTGTGAACAGCTATGTGTATGTATCTACGTTATCCATTAGTATTATACATTACTATTAATTACTGGTATTTGTGAAATAATCTAATTAATATTATTTAATAAATATACTCAACATATATATATATATATATATATATATATATATATATATATATAGTATATGTTATAATTTGTTGTCATGTAAATTATTTAGCGATGTTTTTTTGAAATATTTTAAACATTTTTTTGAAATATTTTGTAACATTTTTGTTAATATTTTTAAATATTTATAAAAAAAATATTAGGCAACTTTTGAAATATTTAAAAAAATATATATCTTGTAATATTTTTAAGATATTATATCTTATATATAAATATTTTTTAGAACATTTTTAAAAAATATATTATGTAATATTATGAACTATTTGTTGTATTTTTTAATATATTTTTGAAATATTTTTCACTAATTTTTGAAATATTTGAAATATTTAATACAAATATGTGTCTATAAATGTTTGAATTTAGGTACAATTTATTTTATTGTATATATATATATATATATATATAATATATATATATATATATATATATATATATATATATATATATATATATATATATATATATACACGTGACACGTTGCTATCATTTCGTCGTACAAGGACATACTGTCCCTCACTCCACCGCCCTCTGCCCATCGGTAGACCCATTTTGAAATATTTTTAACATTTTTTTGAAATATTTTGTAACATTTTTGTTAATATTTTTAAATATTTATAAAAAAAATATTAGGCTACTTTTGAAATATTTAAAAAAATATATATCTTGTAATATTTTTAAGATATTATATCTTATATATAAATATTTTTTAGAAAATTTTTAAAAAATATATTATGTAATATTTTGAACTATTTGTTGTATTTTTTAATATATTTTTGAAATATTTTTCACTAATTTTTGAAATATTTGAAATATTTAAAACAAATATGTGTCTATAATTGTTTGAATTTAGGTACGATTTATTTTATTGTATATATATATATATATGTATATGTATATATATATATATATATATATATATATATATATAAAAATATATATGTATATATATATATAAATATATATGTATATATATACACGTGAAACGCTGCAATCATGTCCTCGTACAAGTACATACTGTCCCTCACTCCACCGCCCTATGCCCATCGGTAGACCCATTTTGAAATATTTTTAACATTTTTTTGAAATATTTTGTAACATTTTTGTTAATATTTTTAAATATTTATAAAAAAAATATTAGGCAACTTTTGAAATATTTAAAAAAATATATATCTTGTAATATTTTTAAGATATTATAACTTATATATAAATATTTTTTAGAACATTTTTTAAAAATATATTATGTAATATTTTGAACTATTTGTTGATTTTTTAATATATTTTTGAAATATTTTTCACTAATTTTTGAAATATTTGAAATATTTAAAACAAATATGTGTCTATAATTGTTTGAATTTAGGTACAATTTATTTTATTATATATATATATATATATATAAATATACACGTGAAACGCTGCAATCATTTCCTCGTACAAGTACATACTGTCCCTCACTCCACCGCCCTCTGCCCATCGGTAGACCCATTTTGAAATATTTTTAACATTTTTTTGAAATATTTTGTAACATTTTTGTTAATATTTTTAAATATTTATAAAAAAAATATTAGGCAACTTTTGAAATATTTAAAAAAATATATATCTTGTAATATTTTTAAGATATTATAACTTATATATAAATATTTTTTAGAACATTTTTAAAAAATATATTATGTAATATTATGAACTATTTGTTGTATTTTTTAATATATTTTTGAAATATTTTTCACTAATTTTTGAAATATTTGAAATATTTAAAACAAATATGTGTCTATAATTGTTTGAATTTAGGTACAATTTATTGTATTGTATATATATATATATATATATATATGTATATGTATATATATATATATATATATATATATATATATATATATATATATATATATATATAAAAATATATATGTATATATATATATATAAATATATATGTATATATATATACGTGAAACGCTGCAATCATTTCCTCGTACAAGTACATACTGTCCCTCACTCCACCGCCCTATGCCCATCGGTAGACCCATTTTGAAATATTTTTAACATTTTTTTGAAATATTTTGTAACATTTTTGTTAATATTTTTAAATATTTATAAAAAAAATATTAGGCAACTTTTGAAATATTTAAAAAAATATATATCTTGTAATATTTTTAAGATATTATAACTTATATATAAATATTTTTTAGAACATTTTTAAAAAATATATTATGTAATATTATGAACTATTTATTGTATTTTTTAATATATTTTTGAAATATTTTTCACTAATTTTTGAAATATTTGAAATATTTAAAACAAATATGTGTCTATAATTGTTTGAATTTAGGTACAATTTATTTTATTGTATATATATATATATATATGTATATGTATATATATATATATATATATATATATATATATATATATATATATATATATATATATATATATATATAAATATATATGTATATATATACACGTGAAACGCTGCAATCATGTCCTCGTACAAGTACATACTGTCCCTCACTCCACCGCCCTCTGCCCATCGGTAGACCCATTTTGAAATATTTTTAACATTTTTTTGAAATATTTTGTAACATTTTTGTTAATATTTTTAAATATTTATAAAAAAAATATTAGGCAACTTTTGAAATATTTAAAAAAATATATATCTTGTAATATTTTTAAGATATTATAACTTATATATAAATATTTTTTAGAACATTTTAAAAAAATATATTATGTAATATTATGAACTATTTGTTGTATTTTTTAATATATTTTTGAAATATTTTTCACTAATTTTTGAAATATTTGAAATATTTAAAACAAATATGTGTCTATAATTGTTTGAATTTAGGTACAATTTATTTTATTGTATATATATATATATATATATGTATATGTATATATATATATATATATATATAAAAATATATATGTATATATATATATAAATATATATGTATATATATACACGTGAAACGCTGCAATCATTTCCTCGTACAAGTACATACTGTCCCTCACTCCACCGCCCTATGCCCATCGGTAGACCCATTTTGAAATATTTTTAACATTTTTTTGAAATATTTTGTAACATTTTTGTTAATATTTTTAAATATTTATAAAAAAAATATTAGGCAACTTTTGAAATATTTAAAAAAATATATATCTTGTAATATTTTTAAGATATTTTAACTTATATATAAATATTTTTTAGAACATTTTTTAAAAATATATTATGAAATATTTTGAACTATTTGTTGATTTTTTAATATATTTTTGAAATATTTTTCACTAATTTTTGAAATATTTGAAATATTTAAAACAAATATGTGTCTATAATTGTTTGAATTTAGTTACAATTTATTTCATTATATATATATATATATATATATGTATATGTATATATATATATATATATATATATATATATATAAAAATATATATGTATATATATACACGTGAAACGCTGCAATCATGTCCTCGTACAAGGACATACTGTCCCTCACTCCACCGCCTTCTGCCCATTGGTAGACCCATCCGATGTGGTCAATAGTTCTCTGCGAGTTCTTACTCTGTGTCTCGCTGCTATAGTAGTACCGTGTGAACAGCTATGTGTATGTATCTACGTTATCCATTAGTATTATACATTACTATTAATTACTGGTATTTGTGAAATAATCTAATTAATATTATTTAATAAATATACTCAACATATATATATATATATATATATATATATATATATATATATATAGTATATGTTATAATTTGTTGTCATGTAAATTATTTAGCGATGTTTTTTTGAAATATTTTAAACATTTTTTTGAAATATTTTGTAACATTTTTGTTAATATTTTTAAATATTTATAAAAAAAATATTAGGCAACTTTTGAAATATTTAAAAAAATATATATCTTGTAATATTTTTAAGATATTATATCTTATATATAAATATTTTTTAGAACATTTTTAAAAAATATATTATGTAATATTATGAACTATTTGTTGTATTTTTTAATATATTTTTGAAATATTTTTCACTAATTTTTGAAATATTTGAAATATTTAATACAAATATGTGTCTATAAATGTTTGAATTTAGGTACAATTTATTTTATTGTATATATATATATATATATATATAATATATATATATATATATATATATATATATATATATATATATATATATATATATATACACGTGACACGTTGCTATCATTTCGTCGTACAAGGACATACTGTCCCTCACTCCACCGCCCTCTGCCCATCGGTAGACCCATTTTGAAATATTTTTAACATTTTTTTGAAATATTTTGTAACATTTTTGTTAATATTTTTAAATATTTATAAAAAAAATATTAGGCTACTTTTGAAATATTTAAAAAAATATATATCTTGTAATATTTTTAAGATATTATATCTTATATATAAATATTTTTTAGAAAATTTTTAAAAAATATATTATGTAATATTTTGAACTATTTGTTGTATTTTTTAATATATTTTTGAAATATTTTTCACTAATTTTTGAAATATTTGAAATATTTAAAACAAATATGTGTCTATAATTGTTTGAATTTAGTTACAATTTATTTCATTATATATATATATATATATGTATATGTATATATATATATATATATATATATATATATATATATATATATATAAAAATATATATGTATATATATATATAAATATATATGTATATATATACACGTGAAACGCTGCAATCATTTCCTCGTACAAGGACATACTGTCCCTCACTCCACCGCCTTCTGCCCATTGGTAGACCCATTCATAGTTCTCAATCCTTCTCTGCGAGTTCTTACTCTGTGTCTAGCTGCTATAGTAGTACCGTGTGAACAGCTATGTGTATGTATCTACGTTATCCATTCGTATTATACCTTACTATTAATTACTGGTATTTGTGAAATAATCTAATTAATATTATTTAATAAATATACTCAACATATATATATATATATATATATATATATATATATATATATATATATATATATATAGTATATGTTATAATTTGTTGTCATGTAAATTATTTAGCGATGTTTTTTTGAAATATTTTAAACATTTTTTTGAAATATTTTGTAACATTTTTGTTAATATTTTTAAATATTTATAAAAAAAATATTAGGCAAATTTTGAAATATTAAAAAAAATATATATCTTGTAATATTTTTAAGATATTATATCTTATATATAAATATTTTTTAGAACATTTTTAAAAAATATATTATGTAATATTATGAACTATTTGTTGTATTTTTTAATATATTTTTGAAATATTTTTCACTAATTTTTGAAATATTTGAAATATTTAAAACAAATATGTGTCTATAATTGTTTGAATTTAGGTACAATTTATTTTATTGTATATATATATATATATGTATATGTATATATATATATATATATATATATATATATATATAAAAATATATATGTATATATATATATATATATATATATGTATATATATACACGTGAAACGCTGCAATCATTTCCTCGTACAAGTACATACTGTCCCTCACTCCACCGCCCTATGGCCATCGGTAGACCCATTTTGAAATATTTTTAACATTTTTTTGAAATATTTTGTAACATTTTTGTTAATATTTTTAAATATTTATAAAAAAAATATTAGGCAACTTTTGAAATATTTAAAAAAATATATATCTTGTAATATTTTTAAGATATTATAACTTATATATAAATATTTTTTAGAACATTTTTTAAAAATATATTATGTAATATTTTGAACTATTTGTTGATTTTTTAATATATTTTTGAAATATTTTTCACTAATTTTTGAAATATTTGAAATATTTAAAACAAATATGTGTCTATAATTGTTTGAATTTAGGTACAATTTATTTTATTATATATATATATAAATATACACGTGAAACGCTGCAATCATTTCCTCGTACAAGTACATACTGTCCCTCACTCCACCGCCCTCTGCCCATCGGTAGACCCATTTTGAAATATTTTTAACATTTTTTTGAAATATTTTGTAACATTTTTGTTAATATTTTTAAATATTTATAAAAAAAATATTAGGCAACTTTTGAAATATTTAAAAAAATATATATCTTGTAATATTTTTAAGATATTATAACTTATATATAAATATTTTTTAGAACATTTTTAAAAAATATATTATGTAATATTATGAACTATTTGTTGTATTTTTTAATATATTTTTGAAATATTTTTCACTCATTTTTGAAATATTTGAAATATTTAAAACAAATATGTGTCTATAATTGTTTGAATTTAGGTACAATTTATTTTATTGTATATATATATATGTGTATGTATATATATATATATATATATATATATATATATATATATATATAAATATATATGTATATATATACACGTGAAACGCTGCAATCATGTCCTCGTACAAGTACATACTGTCCCTCACTCCACCGCCCTCTGCCCATCGGTAGACCCATTTTGAAATATTTTTAACATTTTTTTGAAATATTTTGTAACATTTTTGTTAATATTTTTAAATATTTATAAAAAAAATATTAGGCAACTTTTGAAATATTTAAAAAAATATATATCTTGTAATATTTGTAAGATATTATATCTTATATATAAATATTTTTTAGAAAATTTTTAAAAAATATATTATGTAATATTTTGAACTATTTGTTGTATTTTTTAATATATTTTTGAAATATTTTTCACTAATTTTTGAAATATTTGAAATATTTAAAACAAATATGTGTCTATAATTGTTTGAATTTAGTTACAATTTATTTCATTATATATATATATATATGTATATGTATATATATATATATATATATATATATATATATATATATAAAAATATATATGTATATATATACACGTGAAACGCTGCAATCATGTCCTCGTACAAGGACATACTGTCCCTCACTCCACCGCCTTCTGCCCATTGGTAGACCCATCCGATGTGGTCAATAGTTCTCTGCGAGTTCTTACTCTGTGTCTAGCTGCTATAGTAGTACCGTGTGAACAGCTATGTGTATGTTATAACGTTATCCATTCGTATTATACCTTACTATTAATTACTGGTATTTGTGAAATAATCTAATTAATATTATTTAATAAATATACTCAACATATATATATATATATATATATATATATATATATATATATATATATATATATATATATAGTATATGTTATAATTTGTTGTCATGTAAATTATTTAGCGATGTTTTTTTGAAATATTTTAAACATTTTTTTGAAATATTTTGTAACATTTTGTTAATATTTTTAAATATTTATAAAAAAAATATTAGGCAACTTTTGAAATATTTAAAAAAATATATATCTTGTAATATTTTTAAGTTATTATATCTTATATATAAATATTTTTTAGAACATTTTTTAAAAATATATTATGTAATATTTTGAACTATTTGTTGTATTTTTTAATATATTTTTGAAATATTTTTCACTAATTTTTGAAATATTTGAAATATTTAAAACAAATATGTGACTATAATTATTTGAATTTTAGCTACAATTTATTTTATTATATATATATATGTATATATATATATATATATATAAATATATATGTATATATATATATATATACGTGACACGCTGCGATCATGCCCTCGTACAAGGACATACTTTCCCTCACTCCACCGCCCTATGCCCATCGGTAGACCCATTTTGAAATATTTTTAACATTTTTTTGAAATATTTTGTAACATTTTTGTTAATATTTTTAAATATTTATAAAAAAAATATTAGGCAACTTTTGAAATATTTAAAAAAATATATATCTTGTAATATTTTTAAGATATTATAACTTATATATAAATATTTTTTAGAACATTTTTAAAAAATATATTATGTAATATTATGAACTATTTGTTGTATTTTTTAATATATTTTTGAAATATTTTTCACTAATTTTTGAAATATTTGAAATATTTAAAACAAATATGTGTCTATAATTGTTTGAATTTAGGTACAATTTATTTTATTGTATATATATATATATATGTATATGTATATATATATATATATATATATATATAAATATATATGTATATATATACACGTGAAACGCTGCAATCATTTCCTCGTACAAGTACATACTGTCCCTCACTCCACCGCCCTATGCCCATCGGTAGACCCATTTTGAAATATTTTTAACATTTTTTTGAAATATTTTGTAACATTTTTGTTAATATTTTTAAATATTTATAAAAAAAATATTAGGCAACTTTTGAAATATTTAAAAAAATATATATCTTGTAATATTTTTAAGATATTATAACTTATATATAAATATTTTTTAGAACATTTTTAAAAAATATATTATGTAATATTATGAACTATTTGTTGTATTTTTTAATATATTTTTGAAATATTTTTCACTAATTTTTGAAATATTTGAAATATTTAAAACAAATATGTGTCTATAATTGTTTGAATTTAGGTACAATTTATTGTATTGTATATATATATATATATGTATATGTATATATATATATATATATATATATATATAAAAATATATATGTATATATATATATATAAATATATATGTATATATATACACGTGAAACGCTGCAATCATGTCCTCGTACAAGGACATACTGTCCCTCACTCCACCGCCTTCTGCCCATTGGTAGACCCATCCGATGTGGTCAATAGTTCTCTGCGAGTTCTTACTCTGTGTCTCGCTGCTATAGTAGTACCGTGTGAACAGCTATGTGTATGTATCTACGTTATCCATTCGTATTATACCTTACTATTAATTACTGGTATTTGTGAAATAATCTAATTAATATTATTTAATAAATATACTCAACATATATATATATATATATATATATATATATATATATATATATATATATAGTATATGTTATAATTTGTTGTCATGTAAATTATTTAGCGATGTTTTTTTGAAATATTTTAAACATTTTTTTGAAATATTTTGTAACATTTTTGTTAATATTTTTAAATATTTATAAAAAAAATATTAGGCAAATTTTGAAATATTTAAAAAAATATATATCTTGTAATATTTTTAAGATATTATATCTTATATATAAATATTTTTTAGAACATTTTTAAAAAATATATTATGTAATATTATGAACTATTTGTTGTATTTTTTAATATATTTTTGAAATATTTTTCACTAATTTTTGAAATATTTGAAATATTTAAAACAAATATGTGTCTATAATTGTTTGAATTTAGGTACAATTTATTTTATTGTATATATATATATATATGTATATGTATATATATATATATATATATATATATATATATATAAAAATATATATGTATATATATATATATAAATATATATGTATATATATACACGTGAAACGCTGCAATCATTTCCTCGTACAAGTACATACTGTCCCTCACTCCACCGCCCTATGGCCATCGGTAGACCCATTTTGAAATATTTTTAACATTTTTTTGAAATATTTTGTAACATTTTTGTTAATATTTTTAAATATTTATAAAAAAAATATTAGGCAACTTTTGAAATATTTAAAAAAATATATATCTTGTAATATTTTTAAGATATTATAACTTATATATAAATATTTTTTAGAACATTTTTTAAAAATATATTATGTAATATTTTGAACTATTTGTTGATTTTTTAATATATTTTTGAAATATTTTTCACTAATTTTTGAAATATTTGAAATATTTAAAACAAATATGTGTCTATAATTGTTTGAATTTAGGTACAATTTATTTTATTGTATATATATATATATATATATATGTATATGTATATATATATATATATATAAAAATATATATGTATATATATATATAAATATATATGTATATATATACACGTGAAACGCTGCAATCATTTCCTCGTACAAGTACATACTGTCCCTCACTCCACCGCCCTATGCCCATCGGTAGACCCATTTTGAAATATTTTTAACATTTTTTTGAAATATTTTGTAACATTTTTGTTAATATTTTTAAATATTTATAAAAAAAATATTAGGCAACTTTTGAAATATTTAAAAAAATATATATCTTGTAATATTTTTAAGATATTATAACTTATATATAAATATTTTTTAGAACATTTTTAAAAAATATATTATGTAATATTATGAACTATTTGTTGTATTTTTTAATATATTTTTGAAATATTTTTCACTAATTTTTGAAATATTTGAAATATTTAAAACAAATATGTGTCTATAATTGTTTGAATTTAGGTACAATTTATTTTATTGTATATATATATATATATATATATGTATATGTATATATATATATATATATATATATATATATAAAAATATATATGTATATATATATATATATATATAAATATATATGTATATATATACACGTGAAACGCTGCAATCATTTCCTCGTACAAGTACATACTGTCCCTCACTCCACCGCCCTATGCCCATCGGTAGACCCATTTTGAAATATTTTTAACATTTTTTTGAAATATTTTGTAACATTTTTGTTAATATTTTTAAATATTTATAAAAAAAATATTAGGCAACTTTTGAAATATTTAAAAAAATATATATCTTGTAATATTTTATATATTTATATATTTATATATATATAAATATTTTTTAGAACATTTTTTAAAAATATATTATGTAATATTTTGAACTATTTGTTGATTTTTTAATATATTTTTGAAATATTTTTCACTAATTTTTGAAATATTTGAAATATTTAAAACAAATATGTATCTATAATTGTTTGAATTTAGGTACATTTTATTTTATTATATATATATATATATGTATATGTATATATATATATATATATATATATATATATATATATATATATATAAAAATATATATGTATATATATACACGTGAAACGCTGCAATCATGTCCTCGTACAAGTACATACTGTCCCTCACTCCACCGCCCTCTGCCCATCGGTAGACCCATTTTAAACATTTTTTTGAAATATTTTGTAACATTTTTGTTAATATTTTTAAATATTTATAAATTTATAAATATTTTATATATAAAAAAAATATTAGGCAACTTTTGAATTTAGCTACA